>QEPC01001902.1:7026-35520 GCA_003113815.1 Sphenodon punctatus | reverse complement strand
TCTCTACTAAGCTAACTCCTATGTATCTCTCTTCTAATATCTATCTATCTATACAATATTACACAGGGATTTTGGGGGGGGAAACACAGACAGCTCACAACAAACAACACAGGGAGGGGTACACAACTGAGATGAAACCTAAATCAATCTAATCCTACTCTAAATAAATCCAAAAACCGGGAAAGGGAATCAGGGATGGAACAGGAGGGGAGAATTCAATGGAAGGTAGGGAGAAAGAACACAGGGATGGGTAAAAAATAAAAATAACGCTTAAATCTATCTAATCTAATCTAAATAAATGATACTATGGAGGTAAATATGTGGGATGGGTGAAATAAGAGGAGGATGGCAATGGATTGAGAACACAAACTGCTGGGAGAGGGAGACTTCTGAAAACACCTGCTGTCAGGAACAGTGGCTAGCTCAGAAGGTGTTGGAAGGGGGGGAGGGCAATTAGTTTTGTTACTTGCGCCTACCTTACCACAAGCCCCATTGGCTCTGTGCAGCCTAGCCCCCCCATCCCCCATGTCCAATTGCAGACTGCAAACCCAGTGGTCTGAGGAGAAAAGGGATGATGATTGGGCAGGCTGGCTGCTACTCCAAGTCTCTCCACCCCTGGTGCCTGAAAGTCTGCTACTCAGCTGACACCCTCCCTCCCTGTGCCTTCTTGTGCCTGGCAGTCATGTTTTTGCCACCTGAACTCATCCAAACTCTATCCGAACACGACCGAACTGTTCGGTCCTTTCAGAGTTCGAACTGAGTTCGGGTTCAGTTTGGTTGTTTGGTTGTTCGAACGAACTGAGTCCGGTCCGAACTCTGAACATCCAAACCGCATACACACATCCCTAATCGGTACACCCTCCATGTTAGCATGGATGCCTAGTGCAATCTCTCCCAAGTATATTGGAGCAAAGAAGGATGATGTCCTCAGGATCCATGCATCATGGCTACGGCCAGAGACACCGGTGAAAACATCGATGAAAAGTCCTTTATGATCAATCATGACTTGTAGCGCCACAGAGAACTGGCCTTTTTGATATATATAATCATGCTTGCTGGGGGGCAGGGGCGCTGTTGATAGGGATGCGTGTCCCATCAATTGCACTGATGCAATGGGGGAATCCCATTGCGGAGAAGCCTGCCATCACCCCAGTAGGGTCCACCAATTGGATCACATACTCCATCAGCACCTCCACAATTGCCGTGCACGAGTCCTGCAGGAGAGGTCCCCATAGCAAACTGCTGGCCAACACTTCTACAAGAATTGGGGTTGGCCAGCTTCCAGATGGTGATGGCAACCCTCTGGGCCACAGGGATGGGCTCCCGCATGTTAGTTGCTTTGCGCTCCAGATGGAGACAGAGGATTTCCATGAGCCATGACAGGAGCCGCCGTGGCATTCTGAAGTGATCCACCCACTTGTGATCCCCGCAGGTTCTCAATTAATAGATTGGTGTCGTACCCACAACCAGCTCCAAGTGGGGATGGTCAGGTGGATGCCAAAGATGCTGTTGGCCACGTCTGCTTGCAGAAACTGGAAGTACTCGTCGCCCCGCCCCGCCCCCCAGCGTGGCACACAGGCACCAGCGGCGAGAGATGTGTGAGCTCTGAATTGCTATTGCCAGGTTCTCTACCCAGTTCACAGCATCATGTGCCATGGTCCCCTGAGGACCCCAGTGGCTTGCAGCCACTGTGGCTCAGTGATGAGCTGTGACCAGGATCACATGCATGCTGAGCCTCTGTACTCTCTGAATCCTGATTAGGCACACCTCCACTGCCTGTATGTAGCCATGCAGTGCCACTCAGAGTGCCGGATCCATTGCTCTGGCTATGTGGTAACAGAGAGGGTTCATGGGTTCACAGGGACCACCTTTATACCTTGGCAAACCCACTTGGCTGAAGTGGGTTGGCCACTTGGATGTTGTGGGAGGGGGTTCATGATTCATGCCTGCCACTGTGTTTTCCCCATTACTTGCCCCCATTGGATCATGCCCCCTGGATCCGCTCACGGGCCTGTGCCTGTCCACACCTCTCCTCGCAAATGTGATCCTGTCAGTTCTTCTGCTTAGTTGGGCTGGTCCCCATGGACATGTACCTGGATGGGACCACTACCTGCCCCCAAAGTCACGTCTCCGTGCCCTTGGTCGTGACCAAACCAGGCCATGTTGTATGGCTCTGGCATAGGTATCCTACCATTTGAGTGACTTATTTACGCGCAGGTGATTGTCAAGTGGGTGGTCCCATGATATAGTCCAGGCAGTCAATTGTATGGGCGGGGAATGGGGTACAGACTGAACGGATGTGGCCATGTGAGTACTGACTGTTTCATCTGGCTGTATGTTGTGGGGCTAGGGTGGCCTCCGCTGGCTGCTCTCTGGAGTATTCTTCCTTACAGGTGCACTCACCTATATGGGGCTTGCTCCAGGCATCAGCTGTCCCCCACCCTCCTGTCTCAGATAGACAGGTCTTACCCACAGGCACCCCACCTGCCCATGAACCATTCAACAGGGTTGTATTTGGGCCAATTGCACTCCCCTAACCCACTGAATTTCTTCATGGCTCCCCCCTGCCCGGTGTGTGGTCTGGCTGACCCCGTACTTGACCATGGGGCCATGGTAATGTCATTTGGCTGATCCTGCTGTGGGAGTGCTTGTGGATAGCTAGGGGATCAGTGTGTATTGTTCCACTATCTGATGACCTTGGAATCCTGCCAGTGACTGGTGGGAGACACCTCTGCCTTCCACACAGCCCTTTATTCTCCCTTGGGTTCTCTATTTGGTTGGTTGTGCATTGCTGAATAGCACCATGTTGTGCCCACCTCTTGGCCATCTGCACGGGCCTGATGTTGAAACGGTTTGGCCTGTGTGTGCCACCATGCTTCTGGGTAACCTGTCGGTGAGGAGTCATGTGCAGATACTGTTAGGGGAATCCATTGTCCACATGTGATGGCTACAACAAACTGTCCCATCGCATGTGGCTGCTGGCTCATCTGTTCGGGAGCCTGTTCTATTAGCAGAGATTGAGTGATCTGGGCTTCCATTTTCTGGATCCTGATGTGGCCGTGCCTCCACCTGGTGTCATTGTGTCATGGGATGTTGGTGACAGCCTGACCGTTTAGACTATTGCCGGACTTCCGGAGTTCCAATTGTGCCTCTTTGGTGGTGAACCTTTCCTGGCAAGCTGATTTGTCAATGTTCTACCTGATAGATAGGCCTGATGCTGTGGAGTTGGTTGTCCTTTCAAATGTTGCAAACTGGGCAGATGTCAGAGCTGCCTATGCCAGCGGACATCCCTTCCTCCCACGCTGCATGGTGGATGAACACATGAATGCCTGGGGGTATCGATGCGGCATGCTTGTTTGGGAAGGCTTTGCAAGGGGTGGTGGCTGTCCCTGGACACAGCCTAGGAATCACTCTGGTGGCTTTTGAGACTGCTCGGTGTCCACCTGACCCGTCCATCTGCTGTATGGCCCTGCCACTGTGTGGGTCTCTGCCATTCCCCTGGAGCTGACCCTCTATTATTATGACCCCCTCTCCTGGGCCTAGTTCTATGATCTGCGTGCCAGCTGTGCACTGTTTATGACCCTGTGCATAAACCCCCAGCATCGTCCACCCCTTCAGCCCCATCCCTGCAACAGACTCTGTGTTAGTGGGCGTCCTGACTGACGGCTTACGTGCCTTTGCTCTTCCACTGACTGGTTATCTGGTCTCTGTGTATCAATAAATGCCTGTCTGTCTATCCGTTGCTGTCTTTCATTTTTGTGAGCTGCACATGTACCAGAGCTATGTGTGGGCTGGGTCCAGCAGGAGCACCTGCTGTCTTGGGGGCGTGGGGGGGGGTATTGGAGGGTGGAGTGTTTGCGGGTGGTATAATGCGGTGGGACAGTGCTGTCCCTGTGAACCAGAACCCCACCCATCCACTTTGGTTTTGGTCATGTACAGGGAGGTCTTCTGGCTGGGGATCCCTTGCTGAGCTAAGTGGCTGTGTTTTTGACCTCTACCTGTCCTTACTGGTTGCTCTTGTTTACACACTCTTCTGTGGGCTGCATGGCATGCTTACAATCTATTCATCCTTTTTTTCTATTGCCTGCTATGGTTTTGGTCACCCATGTGTTTGCCATGGTCCCCGAGTGTGGGCTCTTTTGGGTGATGCTCCCTGTCAATGACTCTCAGCAAAGCTGGCCAGGACAACACAAGGCAGAACAGCTCCCACCAGAACCTCGTTTTTGTATCCTCTGTATGGCCCCGCCCTCCTTATGCCTTCAGTAGCTATAACGTCACCATGGCAGGCAGAGGAGTAGAATGGGGTGTGGCTGGCATTGAGAATCACACATCTGTGTCCATTAATGGTTTTCCTATGCCTACTCTCAGTTGTGCTGGCTACCCTATGGGTGTGGTTGCCCCGCTGTGGGTGGGCTGGCCACCCACCGCCCTGAGGCTGGCCATGGGTGCTCTTGGGTGCATTCATGCTTTTTGTCCTAGTTCCCAGCATTTACCCCATCCATTGCTGATGGGTGCTCCCCTTTCCTTCATACCACAGGGTCTGCTGAAGACCGTCCAGTTAATGACCAGGATCGCCACTTCCAATTGGCAGCCAAGGGGTTCAGTGCTGGCACCTGGGAGTAGCGTGAGGTCTGTCAGTATCTCCTCCTTCCTATCCTGAGCACCATGCATATTGGGCTACTGGGGTTCTGTCACGGGGAGCACCTCTGATCAGTTCCTTCTCTGTTCCTCAGTGCAGGAGCTCATGGAGGAGAGAACCCAGGAGCAAGGTGAGGTGCTCTGGGTGGTGCTGGAGATTTGGAGTTGCCTCAATGTGCTCTCCTGAGGCCATGTCCCCTGCTGGAGCCGGGCCCAGCCCAGGGGAAGTGCCCGTGGTTGCTCTGGTCCCATTCTGACCTGCTGTTGATGTTTATATGTTAATATGCTTATACTGTTGATGTTTTCTTGGTATATGTTTTATAAGGTGTTGGTTTTGACCTATAAAGGCGTATATGGCCTTGGCCCGACTTATCTGCAGGATCACCTCACTCTCTGCACTCTGGGGTGACCTCTGTGGTCCGCTGGGAGCGCCCTTCTCAAGGTTCCCCATGTGGCCCGGGCGGGGGGGGGGGGCTTGCATTGGTTGTGTTTTGTATGGTGGTGAACGCCATGACCTTTGCAGCCCCTGTGTCTCCTGGGCGGGGTGTGTGTGTGTTAGATATGCACATTGTAGGGGACACTTGTGAGACGTTGCAGTTTCAGGGCTGCGTTGGCTTGAGTGCAGCCCTGCAATCTGTATTTCTCATGTGTGTCCTGTGCTCTTTGCATATCTGGCCACCCTACTGTTACTTCCTTGGGTTGCATGGTTCCTGCTGGTCTGATGTCTGGTGTCCCTGTGTTTTTGTGCACTGTGCTTTGCCGGGCATGGCTGTTGACCATTCCTGTGGTTGGGGGGAGGGTTTTTTCCCCTTTTCTTCCCACAGGTTCCGTTCCGGGGAGGGGGCTCCCCCATGCTGGCCACAGGTAGTAGGTGTTCTGTCTTTACACCCGACCTGACACAGCTGCCTCCCCTGCCAGTGCCTGCTCCTTTCCCTGTCGTGCATAACCCGGCTGCTGGCTGCCTGCTCTTGCTAACAGTTGTATGCTTCACGGTGCCTGTCGATTTGGCAGCTTGAGTGTCACTGCTACAACTCTGCTGTGCCTTTCCTCCTCCTCCTCTTCTACCACCAGCCCTGGGCCTGTCAGGGTATGGGCTGCGACGTATGCACTGGTTTCGTCTGTCCTTGGCCGGCCATCTTGCAATGTCATGCTGCTTGGCGTGTTTTTTTTCTCTTTTTGGTGTTCTCCATGCCCATATGAATGTTGAGAGTGTTTGCCGGGTGCCTGGGGGTGGGGGTACTGGGCTCCTGAAAAAAAGAAATGGCGACAGGTTTGTCCCCTGACATTTGGTCTGGGGTGTGGTCAGATACATAAGGCAGTTTTGAGGCATTGGCATCTAATTCATAACATACCTGGGTGTGGGAAAAAAAAACATGTTTGCATATAAAAAAACCAAATCTCTGAAAGACACCCTAGTGAGGGCCGAGATCCAGCAGGTCAAGCCTGTGACAAGTTTTTTATCATCCCCTTCCATCCCCAGAGGTCACTTCAAGTGTGGAGGGTGTGGAGTGTGCAAACACAGCGCATGCATGAAATAATTGGTACACCCCAGCACTGGGGGAGAAGTTTGCACTCCAGCACTTTTCCTCCTGCTTCACGAAGTCTGTAGTTTATCTAATCCTATGCCCATGCAGGTTCATTTATGTTGGTTACACCTCCAGGATGATAAAAGTTAGAATCTTAGAACATTGTGGCAACATCAGGCGGTAGGTTTTAAAAGAACCACTGACCTCTCTGACCGCTCCTTTAATGTGTCTCTCTCCAACTCCGCCTCCTCCTCCTTTCCCCTCTCAGTTGGTGTTCCTCAAGGCTCTGTTCTTGGCCCTCTCCTCTTCTCGATCTATACCTCATCCTTAGGCAAACTCATTGCCTCCCATGGCTTCCAATACCACCTCTATGCTGATGACACTCAACTCTATCTCTCTACTCCTTCTCTCTCTCCCTCTGTTCAAGCTCGTCTCATCAACTGTCTCTCTGACATCTCTACCTGGATGTCTCAACGTCAACTCAAACTCAACATGGCTAAAACTGAACTCCTTATCTTCCCCCCTCATCCTTCCTCTCCTTCCTCACTGTCAATAACTATTGATGGAGTCACCATCCTGCCTGTCCCCCAAGCCCGTAGCCTAGGCTTCATCTTTGACTCACCCCTTTCTTTTAAACCCTACATTGACTCTGTTGCTAAATCCTGTCGCTTCTCCCTCCATAACATTGCTAAGATTCGCCCTTTTCTCTCTGTCTCGTCTGCCAAAACTCTTGTTCATGCTCTGGTCATCTCTCGCCTCGATTACTGTAACCTCCTTCTCACTGGCCTTCCCCGGTCTCACCTTTCTCCCCTCATCTCTGTCCAAAACTCTGCTGCCAGGGTCATCTACCTCGCCAGTCGCTTCGACCATGTGCAGCCCCTCCTCTCTTCGCTTCACTGGCTTCCCCTTCCTGAACGAATCCTGCACAAGCTCCTAGTCTTCACCTATAAAGCTCTTCACAACCTTGCTCCCCCCTACCTCTCTGCACTTATCGCCCTCCATACTCCAGCCCGTGCACTTCGCTCCTCCTCTGTCCCTTCTCTCACCCTTCCACGCCTTCCCTGCTCCCCTAAGCGCCTTCGTCCCTTCTCACTTGCTGCCCCCCATGCCTGGAACTCCCTCCCTGTCCACATCCGCCTTGCCCCCTCCCTTCATACCTTCAAATCTCTCCTTAAAACTCACCTCTTTCGCTCTGCTCTGTCTGACTCTTTATCCTGCTGAGCCACTATTCCTATACCTACGATCGGTTTACCCTTATCCTTGCAACATGGACCTGCCTGCTGTCATTCTCATCGTAACCAAGCCAAGTACGTGCACTTGAGACCTCGCATCTTCATGAATGTTAGACCCCTTGTCTCTCCCTCTGTTCCCCTTCCTAAGTCTCTCCCCCAGCTCCTGTCTCTCAGATTGTAAGCCCTAGGGGCAGGGACCGTGTCTATTTTATTACTTTGTAAAGTGCCAGGTACAGTGCTGGTGCTATATAAATGTTTGTTAATAATAATAATAATAACCACTGGTTGCACACTTCGTGCAGTTCCAGCATACAGTGGGAGACCTCAAGTTCTTGTGCATTGAGGTGGTCCCATGTGGAAATGGGAATATGGCATCATTACAAAGAAGGGAGGTTTACTGGATTTTTAGGTTGGGGTCACTACATCCACAGGGTCTAAATGACAATAGTCAATGGACAGTTTTTCTATAGGAATAAAGCGACATTCTCTCTTGAGAAGGTTTTCTGGTCGTGGTGTTTTTGATTTTTGACAGTTTTTTTTAATAGAAATGTTCATGATACATGCGCAAGTGGGCTACAATTTTAACAAGGCATATAAGCATTGTGAGTTTTTCTTCTTCCCCTTTTTAATTTTTTTTTAATAAAAGCATATATTTTAACTTTGATATCATATTAATGCATCAGGATTAGATGCATCTGTAACAAGAACGTGAATTACCACCAATGAAGCAAAGGACTCAAGAAGCATCTTCTCACTAGGGGCTATCCTTCCGATGTCATAGACTACAAAATCCACCGGGCATCCATACTAGAAAAGGAATCCCTCCTCAAGGAGGAGACTCATACTCACAAAGAACACCGCATCCCTTTTCTAGTAGACTTTCACCCATCATCTCCTCAATATCACCTGGCAATTGAAGAAAGCTACCCATTGGTAACGAATTCACCACGTCTTCAAAAAGCCATCAACCATCCACCTTTTGTGGCTTTTTGCCAGCTGCCTAACCTACAGAAACTACGTGTAAGATGTGAATTAAAATCACCTGCCAGCAACCCTGGATCTCATCACTGTGGATCCCAATGTTGCATCATGTGTATCCATCTTAAAGAAACCACATTCAGAAGCAGAACAACTGGTAGGACCTACTACATCAAACAGAACATCACCTGGAAGTCTAGCAATGTCATATATGTGATACAATGCAAACATCCTGATTGTCATATACAATACGTTTGGAAAACTACCACGGACCTCCGTACCTGGTTCAGAAACCACAAATCGGCTATCGTAACAAAGAAATTCGAACAACCTGTGGCAAGGCACTTTAATTCAACAGATCACACACTCTCGGACCTGGAAGTCTTCCCTATAGAAAAACCAACCACCCCAAAGCTACTAGATGCCAGGGAGAACTTCTGGATCTACAAGCTTGACACCCTAACACCCAATGGCCTTAACTTAGAGGACAATATCTGAAGCTATTTTTTCTTGTAAGGACAACTATAGCTGATTTCACACCTTAGACCCTCTCTACCCTCAGTGTTCTTGGAACTGTCAGCTTGGCTCACAGCACACTACAGTTCAAAAATCAACTGAGTTACTGATGAAGGCGGAAGCCGAAACATATATAGTAAATAAATAAATCTCTGTTCAGTCATTTTCCTCTCATATATATATATATGGAATAATATTTTCCAGTATGTTTATATGTGGCATACACCATTAATAGAATTTTGTAGACAAGAATGATAATTTGTTATTTCATACAATACAATACACCGGTATTTTTCCATACAGTTGTGGGCCTTTTCTTTTTGTTGATCGCTGGTACTGGGCTCTTCCTGGCTGTGACCCTCACATGACCGCCTGTTTCAAATCACTGTCTGTGTGAATTTTAGAACACTCCCCGCCCATGGGTGTGTGGAGCATGTTTCTCCACCCACCCCCTTCCTGTCCCTGCCCATGTAAAAAGGGTCAATATCAAGTGTATCAAGCATGAATCAGGATCCTGACTTCACTCAAACACAGTGCAACTCTTTTGGGGGTCCTGACATACAGTTTGGGAACCTCTGCTATATGCATTGCAGTATGATAAAAATGTCAATTACAGAATGTAACCACTTTCTTTTTCTTTATTGTAGAGCCCTGTCTTATCACACTGGCTGAAATGGAAAAACGGATGTTAGTGCTGAACAGAAGTTCAAGTGAGAAGAACATATTGCAAGTCATGTACCTGCCACAGGGGGAATTTGTTGACTTTAGTTGCAAAAGAGGATACGCTCCTGCAACTAATTCATTGCAGTCTACTTTAGCAATGAAGTGCAATGGAAATCCAGTTGTGTATCCTGAATGCAAAGGTAGGACAGAGAATTATGGTGATTCTAAAGAAAATATTATTTTAAAAAAATCTTTGCACTCCTACTGATGAGACAGAAGAGGAAAACAAGGGTCTAGGAGAAACAGACACCTGACCAACCTCTTTATTAAAATGACACAACAAACAATTAGGTATCTAATGGAGCAGTTCAGTGCCCAAACCAGAACAGAGCCGTTGGTGAGTTTGCCCAGTACTGCCCTGCCCTGTTCCTGCAGGCCTCCCATCCGGCAGGTTTATTCCATGTACCTAGTGAGCAGAAGGGAAGGAAGGCAAGGGTATTGCTCCTCCCAGGCTGCCCAGCCTAGAAAAGGCTGCAGTCCCCCATCCCTGGATGGGGTGTCCAGCCATGGAGGCCACTTTTGCCTATTCTGTCACCCCACCTACCACATTTCAGAAGGGGATGTACTTGCCGTTGAGTATTGCATACCCTCCTGTAGTACCTTTTGCCTGGTACACTAACGGGCTTTGTTTCCTTGTCCTGGGCCCTTAGCAATGTAAACTTTGTACCGGATTCAGCAAAGGGGGTGATTAACACTTCATTAATCCAGCTGGAGAAAGAGTTGGTACTCATTGCTGAGGGGCAGTGGAACAGTACAGCTCTCCAAGAACAAAGAAAGAGAACACCAGTCAGAAAGGATGTGACTGTGTTTATGAGAGATGATTCTTTAGTGTGCTGTAAGGAGACTGTCACTGCTTCCACCTGGGAACATCTGAGTGACCTTAAAACTAAAACTTTAGAACCAAACTCCATGCACACATTCAAGAATTTTGACTTTTGAATAGGCTGAGTTGTAACTGGAGCCATCAGTCCTGCAAATACAACTGTGTGTATGGGTGAAAACAGACATGCACGTAATGCCACTTTAACACCGCTTTAACAGTTCTTATGCATGTTGCAGGGTTGTACTGACATCCTATCAACACTGCAACATGCATAAGAAATGATAAAACAGTGCTAAAGTAGAGTTCCGGTGCATGTCTCTTTTCACCCTATGTAGAGTCTGTCACACAGACATCCCCCCCCCCAACCCCAAAGTTAGTCCGTGGACTATTTAAAATGTTCATAAGCACATGAAAATTAGGGGTGGCATGAAGTGTACATCTTTTTTGCTGTCACCTTTACCACCCTTAGGTACTAACTGGAGTCCCTACAGGGGTGCTATACCACACCAACACAATTTAAACATGCCTTGCCATGCACAAGCAACAACAAAGCGTGAGCACTGCTTGAATGGTGTGCCCCCCCCCCCCCAAAAAAACCAGGTCGATTGTAGCTTCAGAGGAAAATATTCCTTCCCACCCCCTATCAGGCAGCTTGTCATAGATTCAGAGTGTCAGTTCAAGAGGGAGGGAGGTTGTGTGGGTGAGCTTTGCTCACATTTTTAAATGGTCCCCAAAGCCAACAGCCTCAAATGGCTAAGCAAGATCTTAAACGTTAAGAGAGACTCTTATGCAGCATGAGAGTGCCCTGACCTTAATGCATCACGCATCATGACAGGCCTGAGCACTCTTATACATCATGGGAAGCCTGAGCACTGCCCAGCTGCTTGGCCCTGTCCAGCTACTTCCAGACATTGTACAAACACCTCCCTCTTAGTCTTCTCAGTGGGGGGAGTGTAAATCTGGCCCCACACTGCGTGGTAGAGCAACACTGTGGATATTATTCACATTTTTGGATAACCCTTCAGATATTCAAACAATATCTGCACCTGCAACAATTATTTGCACAAACGAAATATACAAAACTGACATCTGACAAAATAAATATCTGCTAAAATGAAAAGAATTGCAATTATTATCAGTGTTGTAAGAACCAAAATAAATAAGACAAATTCAAAAATACCTCTTTGGGAATATTCGAGGAATATTCATTTCAGCTCTAAGCCTTAAAGAATGGCTTTCTTCTGATTGTTCAAGATCAAGGGATACAACTTTTGGAACAGGACCACTGACAAGCTAGTTAACACTTTGGGACTTAAAGATTCCATGTAGGGTTTATCTGCCTGTTCCACTCTAGACAGTAGGAGTGTTATGCCTTAATAATCAAGTGGCAGTTACTTTTTATACATCTATTGTCTTGTCTGTAACTGTGTGAATAAGGCAATTTAAAGTGCTAATGAATCTTTTCACTTATATCTTTTGCAGAAGTATAACTTTCAGTTTAGCTCATACTCATTGTATGGACCTATATATACTGAATGGTAAATGGTGGAGCGACCATCCAGGCGATTATACATTTGTATCCCCAAAGGGTTCTAGCTCCATTAATCTATGCTTGATTTCCGCTAACCTTATCCCACGGGTAGAAACTTTTAAAATCCGCTATCATTGGGAAAGTGATCACCAGCCGGTTAACTTGACCCTTCAGCCTATTTGCAAGGAGGGGGAAGGGGACCCAGACTCTCCCATTATAGGCACTGGGGTGGGGTGGGTTATCCGCCGACGCTGGGATGAGGAATTGGAAGCCTCGCTAAAGTTATTAGTAAGCTCCTGGGTCGGTTTACAATTAGCCGCTGGGGTGGTGGAGGCAAAATCGCATGATGCACTGCTTGGCAAGTTCCAGGAGCTGGTGGATGAAGTGGCTCCATATCTAGTAAGGCAGGGTGCCACCCTCGGTAATAAAATTGCTTCCAACCCGGAGTGGTATGATAGGGAGTGCAAAGCACTGAGAGGTGTCCTTAGAAGGGTCCATCATCATTGCAGACTGTCCTGTAGTCCAGCCTTGATAAGGGAATTAAGAAGAGTTCAATCCAATTATAATGCGCTGCTGAAGCCCAAGCGCGATCAGTATCACATCCTTCAGTGGGATGTTTTGGATAAAGGTTCCTGAAATACGGACTCTAGGAAATTCTGGGGGATGGTGAGGGGGATAGGCCAGCCAAGTCCTGGGGGGGAGTAAGACTCCGATAGGAACCCAGATGTGGGAAGATCATTTCTCAGCCCTCTATTTCGCCCACATGGGTGAAGAAGATAGGGCAGAGCTGTTAGGCGTCTTCCCTGACTGGGATCTGGATGATCCGGCCCAGGTTATGGAACTTATTGGTGAGCTTAATAGGGGCAAGGCACCCGGGATAGACCTTATTCCCAAGGATTTTCTGAAGGCTGCAGCGGATTGGTGGGCCCCAATTCTAGCCGACCTTTTAACCAGCATTAACATCATGGATTGTCTCCCTCTTCCATGGTTTAAGGCTATTGTGGTCCTAATTTTCAAAAAAGGTAACCCTAAGGATCCCACGAACTATCGGCCAATCAGCCTCTTATGTGTTATTAGCAAACTCTATTCGAAATATTTGCTACGGAAGTGTGAGGTGTGGCTGAGGGATGCTAGGATCATTTGCAACGAAAAAATTGGATTTAGGGGGGGGATGTCCACAAGGTATCATTGCTTCCTTTTGACCCACCTGATCCATAAATATATGGGCTCTAGGGAATCGATATTTGCGGTCTTCATTGATCTGAAGGCCACTTTCGATTCCATTTCCCATGATAGGCTCTGGCAAAAGTTGGATGGTCTCCATATGGAGGGCAGATTATTGTATCTCATACATCAGCTGCATATTGGGACCTCTCTGAGGATGAGGCTTGATGATAAGGGGAATTTGTCTCATGTTATTCCTTTGAAGAGGGACGTAAAGCAGGGTTGCACTTTGGCCCCAACACTCTTCAATATATATTTGAATGACTTAGTAGGAACCTTGACAGGCACCCAGTTCCATCCCCCGTCTGCTGGAGATACCAAAATTTCTTGCCTGCTTAACGCAGATGACATGGTGCTTCTCTCCCGAATATCGGTCGGCCTGCATCGCCTTTTGGCTGCTCTTGGGAAGTATTGCGATGAAAATTTGCTTGACATAAATTATTGGAAGACCAAAGTGTTGGTCTTCTCTAAAAAGAGAATCAAGCACAACTGGTCAATATACGGAGTCAACATAGAACAAATTAAAGCTTTTAAATATCTTGGCCTCATGTTCCAGGCAAATGGCAAATGGATTTTGCAAGCCCAGGTCTCTGTGGATAAAACTAAAAGCTTAACACGTGCCTTGATATCTTTTTTTTATCCAAGGGAGGGCAGTTGGTCTGCCCGGCAATTTAAAATCTTTACACAGCGATGTATCTCCCAGCTGTTGTTTGGCTCTCACCTTTGGACAAAGTGGAGGAGCTAGAGAAGCTTCAGGCTTCTTTCTTAAAGTCCCTTCTGGCTGCTCCACCCGGTACCCCTGCAGTTGTTCTAAGGGCGGAGTGTCGGCTTTTCCCGGTTAGAGTAGGAGTCTGGCAAGGAGCCTTTACCTATTGGCTCAAGTTAGTTTTTAATATCACAGCCCCGCTTTCAGTGATTGTCTCTGAAGATAATTTCAGGAATCCGTGGATTGCCAGAGTGGAGGCTAAACTGAAATCATTGGGTATTGATCCCGGGACTTTGGAGGCCCTCGGGTTCAAGGGAGCCAAAGGGCTGATACTAACCAGATTATTCTATATCACCCATCAGGAGGAGAGTGCAGCCTTGGGGGAAGTTAGAGCATTGGGCCCTTATGACCTGGTGTCTATGAAACTGGGGGGTCCAATGCCCTATTTGGAACATAGTTTCCCAGCCAAACTTAGGAGACCCCTTATGCTTGCAAGACTCAATATGTTCCCCCCTGCCATCACTGAAGGTCTCTATAGGGGGATCCCTATGGCAGAGAGTGTTTGCTGCTGTGATCAGTGCACTATTGAATCCCTAGACCATATGATTCTCGATTGCCCCTTTTATACCCTATCGTGGGAAAAATATGTGCATCCTTTGATAGCAAATGTCGCGGGCAGAGGCCCACGTCTAGTGGTCAAATATCTATTGGAAGATTGTGATCTGGACGTCTCCACTAAAAAAGCCTTGTTTCTTTGGAAGATTTATGTCTATAAGCTTAGGGGGAAGCAGGCTTCCAATTAGAACAATGGGGCATTGCTGTCGCAACTCTGGCTGCCCCGTTGAGTCTGATGAGCCTGATTATTCTGTGTAAAATTTGAGTGTGTTATATTTCCTTTTTCCTAATTATTACCTTATTGATGGTACCCTGCCATTTCGGGGATTTTATCTTCTTTATCTTATTTTATTAATTTATTATTAACTTCTTATTTAATAATTTAATTGTTTATTATTATTATTATTTGTATTGTGGATATGTACTTGGTTTCTATTTTGAGAGTTATCTCCCTCTTTGCAATGACTTATTGTCATGCAATAAATAAATATATACATACTCATTGTTACCAATAGAATGGTGTGGGTGGGTGGGTGTGGGTGTGGGTGTTGGAGAGGGTATCTTTGGGGCTGTTGTTACATCTGAACTGATGCACAAAGAGGTAATCCCATGGTGCAGTTCCCTGGATATTTCCATGAGGAATTTTTCAACTGCTGTGTGATGGGGCTGCCACCTGGTACAGCTATTTGATGTCACAGCCTCATGGAACCTCCCCACACATCTCTGTGAGTTTACAACAAGGTGCTTTCCATTGTTTTTGAAGCCATGGTAACATGATGTTTGAAAGTCCCCTGTGCTACTTTAGAAAATGAGGCACCCCACTACAATTTTAATGTACCTGCAACAATTCGAGTACTGTGTGATGGCAAAAAAAGGAGAAGTTTGAAATGACTCCTGTTAGAATCAATGTCTGAAACATTTGCAAGTTTTAGTGGTTTTGAGCGCACTCTTTTCTTGACATACCTTTAACTTGAACACTCACAAACACCTGTTCAAAAAATCCCTATTTTGGATGGAACCTAACTGTTTTCTCCTGATTTTTCCAATGTCTTCAAGGCAATTCTTGGGATAAATCAACCTCTGCAACCCTCTTCACTCGCCTTGCTTCACCTGATCCTTCCCCTAAGTCCGCCTGATCCACCGGTTTCACCCAAATCTTACCAACTCCCTTACCGTACCAACCACCTGTTAAACCTTTCTTTCCTCCAGTCTCTTGACAGGACTGGTCTTTGCTTGTACTTGGGGTCTGGATGCTGATGAGACTAATATGTTTGAGGGATTGCATAGTATTTCATCTTGCAGGCCCAGCCAAGTGGCTCGAACAACAGGAGCCAGGCCAGTGCGAAGGAAGTCAGGGACTCCAAGGATCATGCAGGCAGGTGACTGACAGCTACCCTAGGTGGAGTCTGGATGGAAAGTTTCAGACCAGTCCAGACTGTGGTGGCATGAACACAGGTGTTACTGCTGGGAGCTGTCCATGAAGTATGGCCTGTTTTTAAGCCCACTTTCTTCCTCTCATAATTGGTTACACTAGTACAGACTGCGCCCCCCTTCAAAAAGTATGTCTCTCAAATCATGCACACTGCTCCCCTCTACACCATTTTAAACCCAAATAAACCTAGNCAGGTCTCTGTGGATAAAACTAAAAGCTTAACACGTGCCTTGATATCTTTTTTTTATCCAAGGGAGGGCAGTTGGTCTGCCCGGCAATTTAAAATCTTTACACAGCGATGTATCTCCCAGCTGTTGTTTGGCTCTCACCTTTGGACAAAGTGGAGGAGCTAGAGAAGCTTCAGGCTTCTTTCTTAAAGTCCCTTCTGGCTGCTCCACCCGGTACCCCTGCAGTTGTTCTAAGGGCGGAGTGTCGGCTTTTCCCGGTTAGAGTAGGAGTCTGGCAAGGAGCCTTTACCTATTGGCTCAAGTTAGTTTTTAATATCACAGCCCCGCTTTCAGTGATTGTCTCTGAAGATAATTTCAGGAATCCGTGGATTGCCAGAGTGGAGGCTAAACTGAAATCATTGGGTATTGATCCCGGGACTTTGGAGGCCCTCGGGTTCAAGGGAGCCAAAGGGCTGATACTAACCAGATTATTCTATATCACCCATCAGGAGGAGAGTGCAGCCTTGGGGGAAGTTAGAGCATTGGGCCCTTATGACCTGGTGTCTATGAAACTGGGGGGTCCAATGCCCTATTTGGAACATAGTTTCCCAGCCAAACTTAGGAGACCCCTTATGCTTGCAAGACTCAATATGTTCCCCCCTGCCATCACTGAAGGTCTCTATAGGGGGATCCCTATGGCAGAGAGTGTTTGCTGCTGTGATCAGTGCACTATTGAATCCCTAGACCATATGATTCTCGATTGCCCCTTTTATACCCTATCGTGGGAAAAATATGTGCATCCTTTGATAGCAAATGTCGCGGGCAGAGGCCCACGTCTAGTGGTCAAATATCTATTGGAAGATTGTGATCTGGACGTCTCCACTAAAAAAGCCTTGTTTCTTTGGAAGATTTATGTCTATAAGCTTAGGGGGAAGCAGGCTTCCAATTAGAACAATGGGGCATTGCTGTCGCAACTCTGGCTGCCCCGTTGAGTCTGATGAGCCTGATTATTCTGTGTAAAATTTGAGTGTGTTATATTTCCTTTTTCCTAATTATTACCTTATTGATGGTACCCTGCCATTTCGGGGATTTTATCTTCTTTATCTTATTTTATTAATTTATTATTAACTTCTTATTTAATAATTTAATTGTTTATTATTATTATTATTTGTATTGTGGATATGTACTTGGTTTCTATTTTGAGAGTTATCTCCCTCTTTGCAATGACTTATTGTCATGCAATAAATAAATATATACATACTCATTGTTACCAATAGAATGGTGTGGGTGGGTGGGTGTGGGTGTGGGTGTTGGAGAGGGTATCTTTGGGGCTGTTGTTACATCTGAACTGATGCACAAAGAGGTAATCCCATGGTGCAGTTCCCTGGATATTTCCATGAGGAATTTTTCAACTGCTGTGTGATGGGGCTGCCACCTGGTACAGCTATTTGATGTCACAGCCTCATGGAACCTCCCCACACATCTCTGTGAGTTTACAACAAGGTGCTTTCCATTGTTTTTGAAGCCATGGTAACATGATGTTTGAAAGTCCCCTGTGCTACTTTAGAAAATGAGGCACCCCACTACAATTTTAATGTACCTGCAACAATTCGAGTACTGTGTGATGGCAAAAAAAGGAGAAGTTTGAAATGACTCCTGTTAGAATCAATGTCTGAAACATTTGCAAGTTTTAGTGGTTTTGAGCGCACTCTTTTCTTGACATACCTTTAACTTGAACACTCACAAACACCTGTTCAAAAAATCCCTATTTTGGATGGAACCTAACTGTTTTCTCCTGATTTTTCCAATGTCTTCAAGGCAATTCTTGGGATAAATCAACCTCTGCAACCCTCTTCACTCGCCTTGCTTCACCTGATCCTTCCCCTAAGTCCGCCTGATCCACCGGTTTCACCCAAATCTTACCAACTCCCTTACCGTACCAACCACCTGTTAAACCTTTCTTTCCTCCAGTCTCTTGACAGGACTGGTCTTTGCTTGTACTTGGGGTCTGGATGCTGATGAGACTAATATGTTTGAGGGATTGCATAGTATTTCATCTTGCAGGCCCAGCCAAGTGGCTCGAACAACAGGAGCCAGGCCAGTGCGAAGGAAGTCAGGGACTCCAAGGATCATGCAGGCAGGTGACTGACAGCTACCCTAGGTGGAGTCTGGATGGAAAGTTTCAGACCAGTCCAGACTGTGGTGGCATGAACACAGGTGTTACTGATGGGAGCTGTCCATGAAGTATGGCCTGTTTTTAAGCCCACTTTCTTCCTCTCATAATTGGTTACACTAGTACAGACTGCGCCCCCCTTCAAAAAGTATGTCTCTCAAATCATGCACACTGCTCCCCTCTACACCATTTTAAACCCAAATAAACCTAGCAAATGTAATCAATGTATTTTCATTTGTCATAGAACATTTATTGAAAAGCAGAGGTTAGAAATATCTTTCACTTTTCAAAACTTTGTGTGCCCTTCAAGGAGAAAAGTGGTGGTGGTGGGAAAGATCTGAACAGTTTGCAGAGAAAGTGGGATGTAGGGCGGGAGGCTGGAAGATGAAGTAGAAAGGCACGGGGAAACAACCAGGGCATGGGGGCAGCAAGGAGGAAAGAAAGAGAAGAATTGTCAGGCTCCATGAATCCTGTGGACTTTGAACCTGGATCTGACAGCGCTCTGAGCTGGAGACTTGCCCCTGCTGCCACAGAACTACATGTGGTGAAACTGGGAACTGCACCCTGGAGAGATGGATATTGCTTCTATAGGAACTTCACCCTGGATGCTTTTATCCGTGATGGTGCTGAGCGCCACCACACTTCAATCCTGCCCGGGTTGAAGCCCCTCAGAGATGTAGACTTATGGTTTTTGAATTTTCTTCCAAGGACTATAAATCCACTGATTTTTCACCAGCTGTGTGAATCATAGATGAAGGGAGGATTTTGTGGTTGAAATGATTTGTACAGTTAAAGACTTATTTGTCTTCTCCTCCTCCTTAGAAATTAGCTGTAATCGTCCAATAGTGACCAATGGAAGAGTCCAGCCGGGACAGGATAATTACAAAGAGGATGAAAGAATCCAAGTGCATTGCAATCCTGGATATAGCATGCCTTACAGTAGTAATACTGCTCAATGTACTAAGGATGGTTGGGTGCCAACTCCACAATGCATATGTAAGTTGCCTTTATGTTTTAACATGATTTTAAAATGTCAAAACCCAGATGTTTAAACAATATGTACAGGTCTGTACGTTAGAAATTTATTCTTAAATGTTGCATTCTAGAAAGTATCATAGGCCTGACTTCTGACTTTAGGGTAGTAGCACATTTAATTTTTTGCATTTCATGAAGGCACAAAAGTTCTGACGAAAAAACATACAATGTGCGGCGAGATCCAAATATCTTGAACTTTCTTTAATGAAAAGAAAGGACTCTGGCTGCTTTCACATGAGATAGTGTCTCTCACGATTTTCTTGTTCCAGTGATCTTCTTTCGATCCTAAAATCAAGTGATTTATTTCCCGGGCACTTTTCTCATGAGATGGGCCTCCTGCAATTTTTTCCTTTGTGTGTTTCTCTAATTGCGGGATCTACCATTCTCACAAGCACAATTTTTGTCTTTCCCCATCTGCCCTGTGCCTGCTGCCTGCCTGACCTCAGGGCCGGGTTGAAAGCCACAAGCTGGCAGTGGATTGAAATTAACAAGATGGTAGCAAAGTAAGGTGAAATTAACTGGCTGGGAGCGAACCACAGCTACATCCTGCTAGTTCCATGCTTGCTATCCTGCAATTCTAATACCGACAGGGATTCCCACATTCCTGATTTTACGCACCCATCACTGTAAGAGTAGGATTTCAGCACCTGGTAATGTGCGAGTACTCAAGGTATAACTCGCAGGCTGAAAGCAGAATAGTGCACTCAGATGTGCAGTTAACTTGAGGGAGCAAATTACAACCCCGCAATTAGCGTCTCACATGAAAGCAGCCTATGTCGGATTACGGGAGCTACAGGAATGTAGGCTTAGGTTAAATA
This sequence comes from Sphenodon punctatus, assembly GCA_003113815.1. Lineage (NCBI taxonomy): Eukaryota > Metazoa > Chordata > Lepidosauria > Sphenodontia > Sphenodontidae > Sphenodon > Sphenodon punctatus. Next base: position 15,383 of record QEPC01001902.1, on the reverse strand, counting down.
TTAGGAAAATATTCTCAACTGTCATAGAAATTTGACAGCAGAACAAGTTGTCTAGGGAGGTCCTTAAATCTCCTTCCTTGGAGGTTTTCCAGAAAATAAAAATGAACAGACATCCGTCAGGGATGCTTTAGGTCTAGGGCATCCTTCCTCAGGACATGTGGTTGGGCTAGATGACCTGAGGGTCTCCCTCCAAGATTCCAGTTTTATGATTATTAGTCTTTATGATTCTATGGCAAGAAAATATGTGGATCCTGGCTGCAAGTATTTATTATTTATTATTAAAATTTATATGCTGCCCCCTCCTGCTATAAGCATCTCAGGGTGGCTAACAACGTTTAAAAATACATAACAACTAAAATACAATTAAAACAACCTAACACCCCCCCAGATTAAAATAGCCCATACCCAAACCCTCTCTAACCCAACCCACCCATCATCTCCCTTGGGAAAGGCCCCGCGGAACAGCCAGGTCTTACATTGTCTACGGAAAGAGGGGAGGTCAGTGATCAAGCGGACCTCCAATATGAGGGAGTTCCACAGCCGCGGAACTCTAGTGTGTGGTGTTAACTATTATGTTTTGTTGTTACTATTGTTTTTGTTTGTTGATTTTTTAAAGTTCAATAACAAGATAGCATGAAGTTACTGGTTATTGTGTGTAATAGGTTTCCACACATGTGGCAGCATCTTGCAAAGTAAACAGGGAGTGCTCTCTTTCATGGCTACTCAGATGAATAGTGTGGAATTAAGAGTGCTCCACTAGCCTGCCTTGTAAGTTTTCATCTCTTAGCTGGTCCACAGGAAAGAGAATTCTATCATCCTTGCAAAACTCCATATCAGGGTGGAGGAAAGCAGGGGGATGCACTCTTTCCTTGCTGCTCATGTGATCAGCAGGTAATAGGAGTGACCCCCAAATGTCCCTGCAAAGTCCGGAGTGCCCCCTTCTCTCTCCCCACTTTACAAGCCAAGGCCATTCCCATTCTCCACCTGGCAAACTTTACAGGAGAATTCTTGTAGGCGTGTGGAGGGAAGGGGTGAAAAGAGGAGGAGAGGTTCTGTGACTGAGCTGGGGCTTCCAAGAGAGGGGGAGCCTCCAGAAATTCCCCCACTCAAATAAGATGAATTTCTTATACCTAGTGGTGTGCATTTCATTTTTGTTGTTTATAATAATGAACATGAAAGAGGACTCTTTCATTTTTGTTTCTGAATAATGAAAATGAACGAACATATTAATGAAAGAATGAAAAAGATTGTTTCATTATTATGAAAATACTGAAAGCACATTTTTGGCTATAACCTCTTTGTTCTTTTAATAAAGGATGGAGAGATTGTACCTTCAATGGAGGGCATTATGCGTACCTAATTTCGGCATGATTGCATGAAGGAAACTGATTTTATAAGTCACTGAATTTTGTGATTTTAAGAAAATCTGAGTACACATTTCTGGCTCCAACCTCTTTGTCTTCTGTCCCATTTACATGAAACTTGGACACAGTATGCCCCACCCAAGTTTATCATCTCTACCACATGTCAGAAATATTTGAATAACGGTCCTGATGTTATCAGCAATTTACTTTTAAATGCATTTCTCACTGAGAAATTTTTGTTTTCAATCCATTTCACATGAAATTTAGAAGGATTGTAACTCTGATCTTCAGACCATCTCTGCCAGATATCAGAAAACTTTGATAAAGGATCCAAATTCTATAAGCAATTGTTGTTTCCCATTTGAAGACTCTTGTTGTTTAGGTAAATAGCACATGCAGTGTCATTCATAGACAGGCATGTCAGGGGGGAGGGGGCTGTAGAAGGGAGCGGGGAGCAGCCCAACAGACGGATTCACTGGACAGTTACTGCATGCTTCCACCTTTATTATTTATTTATTTATTTATTTATTTATATTTCTTAACCACCCCCTCATGCCCCCATGGCATCCTGCGGTGGCTTACAGCATAGAAATAACAACAATTTAAAACAACAATAAAGCACCTAAAATTCAAACATCTAAAAACCCACCTAACCCCCCCCCCCAAACCTATTAACCCAATCCCTCCTCTCCTCCTCCGAAGGCCTGGGATAACAGTCAAATTTTGCAGGCCCGGTGGAAGGCCAACAGATTTGGGGCCAGATGGGCTTCCTCCAGGAGGGAGTTCCATAGTTGCGGCCCGGCCTCCGAGAATGCCCTCTCCATCATGGCCCCCTGCTTTACACGGGAGACCTCCAAGAAGGCGCCCCTGGCAGACTGAAGGTGTCTCTATGGGGTGCAGAAGGTGAGGTGGTCCCTGAGATATGAAGGGCCAAGACCAGTACCTTGAATCTGGCTGGGTACGCTATAGCAGCCAGTGCCGCGCACAGAGCACGGGAGTGATAGACTCCCATTGGCCCGTCCCCATCAGGAGACGTGCCGCCGCATTCTGCACCAGCTGCAGCCTCCAAACCAGCATCAGGGGAAGCCCCACGTAGAGCGTGTTGCAGTAGTCCAGCCTTGAGGTGATGAAGACATGGATGAGGATGGCCAGGTCGGGTCTGGAAATAAATATATGGACGCAGCCTTTGCACCAGATACAGCTGGTGGAAGGCAGCCTTGGCCACCAACTACACCTGTTGATCTAGGCAGAGGTCTGAATCCAGCAATACTCCCAGACTCTGAACCTGCTGGGCTACAGGAGGGCGGACCCCCTCTATGAGGGGAGCCAACACCTCCCTCGCCCTACCCACCAACATCACCTCCGTCTTATCGGGATTGAGTTTCAGTCTGCTCTGCCATAACCAATCTGCCATGGCCTCCAAAAATTGGGAGAGTACTGAGATGGCAGGACCTGGGTCAGTTGAAAAAGAGAGGTAAAGCTGGGTGTCATCAGCATATTGGTGGCAACGCACACCAAACCCTCTCATGATCTCCCCCAAGGACTGCAATATATACATTAAACAATAATGGAGACAGAATAGAAGCTTATGAAACACCACAATCCAGGATCTGGGGACTGGAAGATTCATCCCCCAGGACAACCCCCTGGCTTTTTCCTGAGAGGAATGACCAGAACCATCTAAGGACAGTCCCGTCCAGACCACTCAGGACTTGCAGTCATCTCAACAGCAGTCCATGGTCCACTGTGTCAAAGGTGGCCAAGACATCTAGCAGGATCAGAAGTGTTGAGTGTCCTGCGTCCATCTCTCGGCGGAGATTGTCCACCAAGCCACCAGCACTGTCTCTGTACCATAGCCGGAGTGGAACCCTGATTGAAATGGGTCAAGGAAACCAATCCTGTCAAGATGAACCTGGAGCTGCAGCACCACCGCCCGTTCAATAACCTTCCCTAAAAAGGGAAGGTTAGAAACAGGTTGATAACTGGTGAGTGTGTCCACATCCAAAGATGGCTTCTTCAGCAGGGGGTGCACGATGGCCTCCTTGAGACTCGGGGGCAATCTCCCCTCCTGAAGGGATGCGTTGATTACCCTTGCCAGCACCGTCCCCAACGCCTCCCTGGAGGCTTTCACAAACCAGGATGGGCATGGATATAATTCACAGCTGGTGGCTCTAACAGACCCCAGGACATCTACAGCATTGGCTGGCATCACTTCCTGAAATTGATCCCCAAAAGATGGACCAGATGGGGCCTCCATCATCTCATGCTCCACCTCTACTGCCCCTAATCCAGTGTCGAAGTTGCTCTGGATCGATCTGAGCGATCTTGTCTACAAAGTAGGTGGCAAACTCCTCACAGCAGGCCTGGGGCAAGTCTCCCTCCAGGCGGAGGGAGGCTGGACTGACCAGTCCCCGCACCACCCGGAACAGCTCCGCTGGATGCGACTCTTTCTTTGCCATCCTCACAGCCTCAACATAGGACAGCAAATGGGCCCTATGCGGAAGTTGGTAGAATTCAGAGCGAGTCCGACGCCAGCATCGCTCTAGTCGCCTACCTGCCTATTTCATACACCGCAGCCCCTCAGTAAACCAAGGGGCCTTGCGGTGATGAGACAGAGGTAGGAGACATCTCAGAGGCACCCTGTCAATGGCCTCCCTGAGCAAGATGTTCCAAGCACGGATGAGTTCATCAACAGAGGGGCGGATCAATTGGTGGTAGCTTCAAGATGGGCATAGAGGGCAAATATAAGCTACTGTTCTTTGGGCCTGTTCATTGTCTGTGGTCAGAACATTTTCTCAGACTTCGCTGGTAGGCTTTTTGTGTGTGTGCTTAGAAGCCTCACTGCAAGGGTTCAGATAGCTACATAAATCCAATCCCCCCGCACCTGAGCTGCTGTCCAACATTCACCTGCCCCCTCTTGGGGCAGTCCCTACAAGTTGAAAGACACCCCCATGCACCTGGGGTGCCCACCCAGACTGAAGCATGTGCGAAACAGAAGAGATGACAGATGTATCCTTTGTCTAATTGGCTTGGCATTTCAAAGACACCCTGGCTGGGACAGAGAGATGATTGGTCTCTCTTGCTGCATGCTTCCAGCTTTCCAGGACCAAGCCTGAGCGGCTCTGAGGCAGACATAGAAGGGACATAACTTGGACATCAGGCAGTAAGGCATAGGGCAGGGGGATAGCATCCCAGAAATCAGGAGACATGATTCACACATCCAGGCTGGCCAATTTTCATCACAATCACATCCTACAACGCTGACAAAAGACATCAGAGAGTCCCTTTTTGGTCCTTTCCTAAGTAGATGCATCCAACTTACCAGTAACAAGTGGGGGAGAGGGGTTGGGGTGGTCACTGCACAGAATGATATATGAGTGACATTTCTGCTGGCCAATTAGCATCACAAACACATCTTGTACCACAGTAATAAACATAAGAGAATCCCTGGCATAGACACATTCTCTGCAGATACTGTACAGGCTTATAAAATTGGGGCCCTTTATTGCATATTTCTTATATTTGGGAGAGATGATCCTGAAGGTGCAAGATACAATCCTACCAAATTTCATGTACACTGGCTGGAATACAAAGACGTTACAGTTTGAAATACATTTATAAGTAAATTCTTATAACTTCAGGACCCTTTATTCAATACTTCTGAAATTTGTCAGAGGTAGTAATATGCTGGAGGGGTATAGCCTTGCCAAGTTTCATCCAAATTGGATGGGAGAAAAAAAAACTTGTGTACACAGATTTTTGTAAAATAACAAGAGTCAACTGCTTATACAATTGGATCCCTTTATCCAATCTTTCCAAAATTTGGCACACAGAATGCTCTCCATTAGGGGTACAGTCTGTCTGATTCATCCAAATGTAATTTAAAATAAAAAGGTTACAGCCAACAATGTGTTTTCCATAGAAACCAATGGAAATAAAAAACTATAGTGAAAACTAAACAAAGACTAGTGAAATATAACAAAAACGAATGACATTTTAATAATAAAAATGAAAGTAATAACAAAAATGAAACTCAACTTATAACTCAAATTGAAAGAGAGGTCCCCCTTTAATGTGCATTATCATAGTTTCACTGTAGCACTGGCATGCAATATGGTCCAAAGCAACTGTCAAGGTTGCAAGCTTATTCATTCTTATAAGCCTTGTCTGTTCCAGTCATGAAATCACATGGCAATCTCAGATTCCATGAAATGGCAAGTTCCTAGCCCTCATGATTTTGAAGGAAAACTTGAAATGAGATGGTTCTCATTGACAAAGACTCAACCACCAAATAAAAAAGAACCCTAGTGTTATAATGTTTTTAAAATAAATTTTAAAAATAGTGATTTCGGGACACTTATTCATTTTGAACAGCTGTGATTGACCACCCAATACTAAGACAAACATAGATTATTGTTATTGTGTAATTGCACTTTCATCAAAATGTCCTACAAAATGTGTCATCGTAGATATTAGCCACTACATTCTCCAAAATAGTTAGAAAAGCATCTCCTGTTCAATAGGGATGTGCAAATATGGTTCGGAGGTTCGGTTTGAACTCAGCCAGTTTGGACGGCCGTACCGAACATCCGAACTGAACGCCAACCCCCCCCCAACAGTTCTGGTGCATTCGGATGAGTTCAGACTGCGTTCAGGTGGGAAAAAACCTGGCTGGCAGGTTCGAGGGGGGGACGGGGGTCAGCTGAGGAGGGGTGGAGAGGCTTGCACTAGCAGCCAGCCTGCCCAATCACTATTCCTCTTTTCCTCAGACCACTGGCTTGGCAGTCTGCGATTGGCCATGTGCTAGGCTGCACAGTGCCAAATGGGGCTTGTGGTAAGGCGGGTGCAGCAAGTAACAAAAGTAATTGCCTTCCCCCCCTTCTCCAATTTGTTCTGAGCTAGCCATTGATCCTGTCAGCAGGTGTTTTCAGAACTCTCCCAGCAGTTTGTGTTCCTCCCAATCCATTGCTATCCTCCTCCTATTTCACCCATTCCCACACATTTACCTCCGTGATTTCATTTATTTACATTAGATTAGATTTAGGTGTTGTTTTTTATTTTTTACCCCTCCCTGTGTTGTTTCTGCCTCCCCTCCATTGAATACGTCCCTCCTCCCTGTGTATATTCCATCCCTGATACCTTTCCCCTGTTTTTGGATTTATTTAGAGTAGGATTAGATTGATTTAGATTTCATTGCAGTTTTTTACCCCTCCATGTGGTGTTTGTTGTGAGCTGTCTGTGTTCCCCCACCAGTCATATATATATAATATATATATCTATTAATATTATAATAAAATGATAGTTACTATAGATAGATAGTTGTAGGAGTTAGCTTAGTTATAGTATCAAATCAAGATAGAGATAGCGTGTAGTGATTCAGTTTTAATATTTTATAGTGTGTTTGTAGGACTAGGCCTTTGTAGATATTAGATAATATTCTATTTAGTTCCGTAGGTTTTAGAATAGTTAATAGCAGTTAGAGTTAGTGTAGATGTATATAAAACATTAAATTCCAAATTGAATAAATAAATAAATAAAATTATAAAATCTTCCTCTGCATTCTTTGGGTGGGAGAAATGGAGCAAGGAAGCAGGAGAGGCTGTTCTGCTGCCCGTAAGGTGGGCAATGGGGCACGTGGCAGGGGCCGTGCCAGCGGAGTGACAGGCATCAGCAGCAACCCCCAGTCCAACCCCCAATCAGGCCTGTGCAGTTTGGAATGGGAAATCCTGGATCACAGTGTTTTCATTCTGAGACCGTTCCTGGCTGTGACGGAGACCATCAGTTCCTCAACATCCACCATCAGCCAGGTGACTCCTCTGGTCTAGAGTTTCCTCAGAAGGCTGGAGGAAATTCTCCAGGGGTGGGATTGTGGCCCTCAGGGCAAGAAGCTGGCAGATGAGGTGGTTGCCCTGGTGTGGCAGCTGAAGGCAGGGCTAAAGGCACAGTTCGTTGAACTCCTGCAGGAGGAGAAATGTGTGTTGGCAACCATGCTGGACCCCAGGGTAAAAGGCAGGATGGCACGCCACACAGCTATATGGCCACCGGAAGGGTGAGCTGGTGGAAAGGGTCTGGCAGGCAGAGAGGGCTCTGGAGAGTCCGCGGAAGCAGCAGCAGGACACCCCTGGGGATGGTGGGAGTGGGAGCAGCCACCCCTTTCAGCCGGCAGGGTCTATCCCTGCCCTGAGCCCTAGCAGTAGCAGTGCCAGCAGCAGGCTGAGTAGCAGCAGCACCCCTATTCCCAGCAGCAGCAACTCGTATGTGCAGGCCACTCTAGTGAGCATGGGCCCGTGCACAGCAGGGCAGGCAGCATGGCTGTGGGCAGTCATGGAGGTGGTGCCCAAGGACAGTTATGTGAGGGAGTATGACAGTGCCTCAGAAGCAGTGGAGAGCTACCTGGAGGAGGAGCCATGCATCAGTCCCAGTAGCGATCCCTTGGCCTATTTGGCCAGCAAGACCAATGTGTGGTCGGCCCTGTCCAAAGTGGCCAAGGCTCTGTTGTCCTGCCTACCAGCGAGTGTCCCCAGCGAGCGAGTGTTCTCCATGGTGGGGAATATTTGTTCGCTGCACCGCCTGAGACTGGGGGCTAAGTTGGTGAAGCAGTTGCTTTTCTTCAAGGTCAACCTACCACTGCTGGGATTCCCTGAGCTGCCCCTGGACATGGATTGATGGTGCAGTGGCACACGCCATCCCATGCCAGGGAAAGTCTCGGGACTGGGCTCTTCCCCAGTCTGGGCTGCTGCTGCTGAGGTGCTGTCCCTTGCTCCCAATGCCCGGTGCCCGCCCTGCCTCTCTCTCTCACTAGACGGCCTCAGTCGGCCTATCTGTCTGACCTCATGATAGCGGGTGGCATTGGGAAGCTCTAAGCCTGCCAGCCGGCCTCTGGCTAGACGATCTCGGCCCGCCTATCTGACTGGCTCTCTCTTGCTGCACAGTCTTTGCCAGCCTATCTGAGTGCCCTGCCAAGGTCCCAGCCTGCCTTCCCTACTGCCTCTC
>QEPC01001900.1:4238-21248 GCA_003113815.1 Sphenodon punctatus | reverse complement strand
TGCCCGGTTCCTAACTGCCGCTCGCATGCGGCCAGCACGACTCCACCCCGCGCTCAGGAGGGCGGGGCCTGGTGACCTCATCGCGCAGCGCCTCTGCGCATGCGCGCCCCCTGTTGCCAGGCGGATCCCCGCGGCCGGAAGCACGCCGCAGTGCCCGGCCGCTCCCAGCCTCTCCGTTCTTCTCCGCCTCCCATGGACGGGGGCCGGACAATTACCCCGTCGCCGCCATTATGGCGGCGAAGGGGGCTTTGTAGGGATGTGCAAACAGAATGCGGTTCAGATGTTCAGCCATTAGGTTCGAAAACTGAGTTCAGGTTCGGTAGTTCAGTTCGGCAGAGTTTGGTTCAGTCGAACATTTGGAATAGCACTATCAGTACCGATATCGATACCGATTTCAAAGATTTTATTTTCGGTATTGGTATCATTTGGCCCTGAGACCCCTGGTCTCCACCCCTGGTGCCAGGAAGTCTGCTCCTCAGCTGCCTCCCTCTCCCTGGGCCTTCCAGTCACATTTTTCCTGCCCCGAACTCATCCAAACTCACCCGAACATGACTGAACTGTTCGGTTGTTTTCAAGTTTGGTTTGGACGTTCGGTTCAGTCGTCCAAACAGACCGAGTTTGGTCCAAACTCCCAACATCCGAACCGCATTCGCACATCCCTATCACTTTGGGGCTGAGCTGGAAAAGAAATGGAGCTCTGTTGGAGAGGCTCTGTGTGCCCCTAGGTTTGTGTGGGCAGGTGTGATGACTCAGCTAAATAAAAAGTCAAAATTCTCAAATAGGTGCATTGATTTTGGCTCCAAACATTTAGTGCTAAAGTCACCCAGAGGATATCAGATGGAAGCTGTGACACTACCTTTCAGCAGCTAAACAATTGTCTCTCATAAATACCCTCATACCCCTCCTACCTTTTTTTGTTTTCATCTTGATCCCAGGCATACAGCTCCCTCCTGACTGGATGTTATCTTTCTTTGTTCTTTGACAGAGGTCGTTATCCGAAGCTTGTTAAAGTGAAAAAGATGCCTCTGATTCTCCTCCTATCCCCATCCCCCTCTACAGCAGTGAATAACAATCGCAGCAGCCAGGGCTGTTAACCTAAGCAGGGAATCTCATTGCTTAAACAAGGTGCTAATAATTACCCCCTCTGTCTGCTGAACCCAGTACAAAACTTAGACTGTTTGGAGCCTGGTACCAGATATAAGAAGGGGTTATAACTTTGGCTCCAAACTTGTAAACACACACAAACAGAGACACGGCTCATTGTCTGAGCACTGAGAATTGCTTCTCAAGAATTCAGAACGACTCCTCTGTTCATGGCTACCAAGTGGCCAATAGGACGTGTAATTGGTACCCACAAAGCTGCCCTTGACCAGCGGGTCTCTAACTGGGGCAGCTTCAGACTCCAGGAAGGGGCTATTGCTTTGTAAGCAACTGTAGGCTTTGTAAGCTCCATGGAACAGGGACAGCATTTATGTTATGTATGTCTTTATAGCGCTGCGTACAACTAGTCGCGCTATAGAAATGATGGGTAGTTAGGAGTAGTAGCTTTCCAGAGATCAGAAGCAGAGTCCCCTCCGCGATCGCCATGGCGGGGGTTTGGTGGCGCCCCTTCCCCCTTCCTAAACAAGGAAGGCGAGGAAAGAGCGGCCGCTCGAGGGTGGTGGTGGGGAGGCCGTGGTTGCTACGCAACCTTGAAAAAAGGCGCCCGGGACTCTCGCGAGAGTTGGGATTCCCGGGCACCATCTTAGCTTCCCCGCTCAAGCGCCTCATTCGGCTGGGCGAAAAGTGGGGAGAAGGACGTGCGGCAAGGCGGTGGAGTGAAACAGGCTGCTTGCTGTTCGGACCATTGAGCAGCTGGTTCGGGAGCGGGCGATCTTGACTCCCCCCCGAACTCGGATGGACTTTTGGCGGTGGTGAAGAGCGGCCCTAACAGGGCGCCCGGATTACTCCTCCTTCGGCCTGTGGCAGGGGATTTCCCCCCCCCGAGCCTGACTCTGGGGGAATTTGCACCTAGGGGTTTCTTTGTTGAAGGAGCGGCCCCAAGGGGTGCACAGAGTCCCCCTTCCCCCGGGACTCAGGTGGGGGGAGTCTCAGGAGTTTGCAAGAGGGAAGGACGTGCCACAGGGGGGATTGAGAAGTGGCCCCAACAGGGCACGTGGAGCACACACACACACACCCCTCGAACGAGGCAAGGGGAATTTTTAGGGCTTTTACAAGGGGAGGGAATTCATAGACCAGGGTGGGGGAATTAGTGGGACTGTCACAGGAGTGAATCCCCCTCACCAGTTGGGTAGAGGCCTTGCTTAGGGCCTGCGTTCGCCCGCCCCCCCGAGGGCCTTATAAGCCCCACCCCACCCCCTCCTAAAACTTTAGGAATTATTAGGGCCTATTAGGGCAATAGCCCCCAGGGGGCTTTGGGAGGCCCAAGCTTAGTTCTCGCCCCCCTCCCCCTGCTCAAGGTATTAGGGAGCCCTCCTTCCACCCTGCCCGAAAAAGCGGAGGCGGCACCAAGCCAGTAGTGCCCCGCTGGTGACAGACTAATCCCCAGGAGGGGGACATAGAATAAAGGGCTTTTGGGGAAGGGAGCGAACCGAGGTATGGCCCCCTACAAGCACAAGGGCCAAGGGAAAACCCCGGCAAAAGGGGTTTCGAAGGTCCCCCCAAAGGGACAAAGGCCAGAAGGAAACAACAGGAGGGAGCCAAGCAGGACGCCGTCCTTCGAGCCATGCAGGCCCAGTTGGTGGGATATCAGGCCCGCATAGAGGATCTGGAGGGCGCACGCAGGGATGTGACCGAGAGCAGGATGGGCGAGGAGGGCAAGCCCGGGCAAGCGGCCATGAGGGGCGAAGTAGCAGGTGACACCACCCCAGGCTACGAGGAGGGCCCACGTCGCCAAGGAAGTGGGCGGCGTCGGGCCCTGCCTTTTCATTACGGGGACGAAGAACCAGGACCCAGCAGAAGAAGGGAAGAAAGTACGCCCAACTACCAGGCACAAATCGAGGTGCTCAAGGAAGGGATGCGGGTGCTGACTGAGAGCCTGGAAGCAGCCCAGCACAGGCAGCGGGGGCTGGTGGACTCCAGTGGTTGCCCGAGACCCCGGCGTGAACCAGAGACTACTGAAGGTGAGCAGGTAGATGACAGTTGGTTGGAAGGCGATGGCGAGCAATGGGGTGCGGGGCTCTGTAAAAGCCAAGAGGAAGAAGGCCCACCACTAGTGTGTACCCACACAGAACGGGGAAGGAGCCAGTGCTCCCCCTGTTGGGAATGGGGGGGTCAAGCAGGAGGGCGGGTCCCACAAGGCCAGCCCCCAGGTACAAGGCGGCATCCCAGGTGTGGGGGGCGGACCAGTGCTGCATGGGCCGGACTTCACGGTGCTGTGGCCACAGGGAAGAGCCCCGCCCCCTGTCGGGAGGGTACGCGGAGGTGTCAACTCCCCTAGGTGAACATTTGCTCCAAGCCACCAAAGAGAAGATCTGGAGTGGCAAATATAGATATATTCGCCTTCCTTTTTAGTGACCCCATACCAGATCCCAATGATAAGGAAGAGAGGAAAGAAAAGGAGACGTTCAAAAGGCCAAGGCCGAGCACACCTGGTCCAACTGGACAGCTGCTTATACTATTTATATGGGGGTGACACTGGTCAGGTTCCCCGAGCGAGGGCTGGAGATGATCAAGTACTCGGACATTGTGCACCGAGCCTTTGATACAGGTGGACCGGGCAGTTGGTTGTGCTATGATGAATCCTTCCGGCATAGGGCAGCCAACAAACCGCGCCTGCGCTGGGATCTCCATGCCCACAACATCTGGCTGGAGTGCATCAGCTGCTCCAGGTATGCCCCGCGATACGATAGTGGCCATGTCCTCTCGCGGGCAGGGGGTACACAGCAAGTCGAAGTTGGACAGAAAGGCAGATCATGGCAGTCGTCAGGGGGGCCTACATGTTGGGATTTCAATGATGGGGCAGGTGTTTTCGGACCCAGTGCAAATTTAAACATGTGCGGGCGACCACACTGCCTCAACATGTAATAGGTTCAGGCAGTACGGAGCTAGGAACAGGGGGCGAGCGGGCAACAGGCAGGCCCCCGCCAGCCAAGGGAGTGCCAACCAACCAGTGGGGAAGGGCACCAACCCTGGTACAGCATGAAGCCTTACAGCTGGCGACCCGGGACTACCCCGACCATGCGACCACCGATTATGTTGTCGACGGCTTTAGGATAGGCTTTAGGATGCCCACGGAGGGCCCTCGTTACCATTTGGGCGCAAAAAAATTGAAATCAGTGACGGGTAACGAACAACTAGTCCACCAGAAGATTGATAAGGAGGTGAAGGCAGGTAGGATTCTGGGCCCCTTCGACGAATTGCCTATTCCCACTCTACGGATATCCCCCCTAGGCATAGTGCCAAAAAAGACCCCGGGAGAGTATCGCATGATCACCACTTGTCCCACCCTAAAGGGGAGTCGGTGAATTATATTTTATTTTATTTTTTTAATGTTATTTCTAGATTTATACCCCGCCCCTCCTGAGAACAGCTTGGGGCGGCTTCCAACAAAAAAAATATAAAATACATATAAAACCATTTAAAACACATCAAAAATAAATGAAGTATTAAAAGAGGGCCTGGGAAACATTTAAAACAATAAAATAGGGTAGGGGAGATAAAACCCCATTAACCCAGGGTAAGTTCCCTCAGGACCTCCTGGAACCGCTGGGGTTCCATCAGCCTCCGAGGGCGGACCATCCTAACTGGTCCCTTCCCTTTTTAGGGAAGGTTATTGAGCGGGCAGTGGCGCTCCAGCTCCAGGGTCATCTAGATAATATCGGGCTCCTTGACCCGTTTCAATCTGGGTTCCGCCCCGGCTATGGCACCGAGACGGCGTTGGTGGCCTTGGTGGACGACCTCCGCCGGGAGATGGATGCGGGATGTTCGACATTTCTCATCCTGCTCGATCTCTCGGCCGCTTTTGACACCGTGGACCATGGGCTGCTGTTGAGACGACTGCGTGACCGGGGGGGTCTGGACGGGACTGTTCTTGAATGGTTCCGTTCATTCCTCTCGGGGAGGAGCCAACGGGTGGTGTTGGGGGAAGAAACATCGAGCCCCCGCGCCTTACCGTGTGGCGTTCCGCAGGGATCGATCTTGTCTCCATTATTATTTAACATCTATATGCAGCCCTTGGGGGAGGTCGTGAGAGGGTTCGGGGTGCGATGTCACCAGTATGCTGATGATACTCAGCTGTACCTCTCGTTTTCTACCGACCCAGACCCTGCTGTCTCGGTGCTATCCCAATGTTTGGAGGCCGTGGCGGATTGGATGCGGCGGAGCAGACTGAAGCTCAACCCAGATAAGACGGAGGTGATGGTGGTGGGGAGGGCGAAGGGGGTGGTGGCCCCCCTGATTGGGGGGGTTTGCCCCCCTGTAGCTCAGCAGGTCCGGAGTCTGGGGGTCATATTGGACGCAGGCCTGCGGCTGGAGCAGCAGGTGGAGGCAGTCGCGAAGGCTGCCTTCCGCCAGCTTTATCTGGTACGTAGGCTGCGTCCGTATGTCTCTGGCCCGGACCTGGCCTCCCTCATCCATGCCTTCGTCACCTCGCGACTCGACTACTGTAACGCGCTCTACGTGGGGCTTCCCTTGTTCCTGGCCCGGAGGCTGCAGCTGGTGCAGAATGCGGCGGCCCGTCTTCTTACGGGGACGGGTCGCCGGGAGCACATTACACCGGTGCTCCGAGCGCTGCACTGGCTGCCGATAGTGTGCCGGGCCAGGTTCAAGGTCCTAGTAATGATCTATAAAGCCCTATACGGCCTTGGCCCCTCTTACCTTAGGGACCGCCTCGCCCTTCGCGCCCCGGAACGACTCCTGCGGTCTGCCGGGGGTGCCCTCCTGGAGGTCCCCCGTGTTAAGCGGGGGGCCACGATGGAGCGGGCATTCTCGGTGGTAGGGCCGCGGCTGTGGAACTCCCTTCCGGAGGAAGCTCGCCTGGCCCCAAGCCTTTTGACATTTCGGCGGAACTGTAAGACCTGGCTGTTTGCCCAGGCCTTTGGGAGGGGGGGGGGGTGTGATTTTTAATCCCCCACCTGTATATTTATTTTTATACCACCCTGTCTTATTGATATGTTTTATAATTGTATTTTAAATGTTTTAAATGGTTTTTTATTGTTGTTAACCGCCCCGAGCTGCTGTGCAGGATGGGGCGGTATAAAAATCTACTAAATAAATAAAATAAATAAATAAATAAAACCCACCTTCCCACCCTCCTCAAAGGCCTGAGCAAACAGCCAGGTTTTACATCTTCGCTGAAATATCAAAAGGCTTGGGGCCAGGCGAGCTTCCTCCGGAAGGGAGTTCCAAAGGCACGGCCCAGCCACCGAGAATGCCCTCTCCATTGTGGCCCCCCGTTTAACACGGGGGACCTCCAAGAAGGCACCCCCAGCAGACCGAAGGAGCCGCTCTGGGGCGCGGAGGGCGAGGAGGTCCCTGAGGTACAAGGGGTCCAGACCATGAAGGGCCTTGTAGATCAAAGTCAAAACCTTGAACCTGGCTCAGCACACTATTGGTAACCAGTGCAGAGTCTGGAGCACCGGTGTTATGTGCTCCCGACGACCTGTCCCCGAAAGGAGCCAGGCCGCCGCATTCTGCACTAGCTGCAACCTCTGAACCAGGTTCAAGTGAAACCCCATGTAGAGTGCATTGCAGTAGTCCAGCCTTGAGTTGACGAAGGCATGGATGAGGGAGGCCAGGTCTGGGCTAGAGACGAACGGACGCAGCCTCCATACCAGTTGCAGCTGGTGAAAAACAACCTTTGCGACTGCCTCCACCTGCCGCTCCAGGCGGAGATCCGCATCCAATATCACCCCCAGATTCTGGACCTGCTGAGCTATAGGAGGGCAAACACCCCCAATCAGGGGGGCCACTACCTCCCTCGCTCTCCCCACCAACATCACCTCTGATTCCTCCTGAACTCTGCTCAGTAAGGTACACATCATTCAACTCCGTGGTTGAAATGGTGCGTTCCTGTGGAAAGGGTGCCCTTCTTGCAAAAGTCGATATCAAGTCGGCATTCCGTCTCCTGCCAGTGCATCCCGAGGACTTTGAACTCCTCGGCATGCAGTTCCAGGGTAAGTTTTACTTTGACAGGGCAATGCCCATGGGATGTTCCATCTCATGTGCAGCCTTTGAAAAGTTCAGCACCATTTTGGAATGGATCGCGTGCCAACATGCAGGGCGGAGCTTGATTACGCATTACTTAGATGATTCCCATTTCGCGGGAAGGACGGGGACCTTGGAATGCATGCTCGGAATGTGCACATTCCAGAGATAGCTGCTGAGCTAGGGATACTGTTGGCGCCGGAAAAAAACAAAGGCCCAACAACCAGGTTGACCTACCTGGGCATAGAGCTGGACACCATACACTCTATCTAGATTGCCAGCCAACAAGGTCAGGGCCCTCAGGGAATTGATAGCGGTGACCATGGCAGTCACTAAGATAACAATCAAGCAGTTGCAGTCCCTCACGGGTAGCCTTAATTTTACCTGCCGAGTCATCGTACCAGGGAGAGCTTTCATGTCTCAATTATATGCCCACATCGGGAGCGACCATCCCCCACATCATCATGTCTGGGTGACAAGGGTGATGTGGGAGGATTTGGAAACCTGGGAGGCCTTTCTCCAGGGCTATAACGGGGTGAGTTTCTGGTGGCAACAACTCCGTCTGGAAGCGGAGCTCCAAATACAATCTGATACCGCGGGTGGCCACGAGTTTAGGGTATACTTCAGAGGAAAATGGTGCACAGCCCCATGGCCTGAGGATTGGGAAACACAGGGGCTAACCTGCGACTTAACATTCCTGGAGTTCTTCCCCATAGTGGTGGCATTAGAGCTGTGAGAGGCGGAGTTTTCCAACAGAAGGGTCCTGTTCTGGTGCGATAACATGGCGGTCGTTCACGTCATTAACAAGCTGTCATCGAAGTCAGAGAGGGTTATGTGGCTGGTCCGGCATTTTGTACTCAAATGCTTGTGGGCAAACATTTTGTTCATGGCCAAGCACGTGCCCGGGATCGATAACGGCATAGCCGATGCCCTTTCTCGATTTCAGACAGACCGTTTTTGCCAACTCGCACCAGATGCCATAAGGGACCCTGAGCCATTCCCAAGGGACATGTGGAGCCTTGGATTCTAAACCTAAATCAGGCAGTGCAGGGATCCCTCGCGCCCAGAACCAGGCGGGTGTACGAAACGACCTTTACAGAGTTCCAGGAATACAGGTCAGGGAAAGGTTGGGAACTAGGACTCCCCATTCCTGAGGGGCAGATGCTTCAAATTTGTGCTCCAGCTCAGGCAACGAGGTTTGGCACCGGGCACGATTGCTGGAAAAATATCGGCCATCTCCTTTATGAGCCGCCTGGCAGGCCACCCCTCTCCTGATAACGGCTTTTTTATGAGCCGTCTGAGGGAGAGTTGGGCCCGTAGTGCCCCCCAGATGCTGGACGTAAGGGCCCCCATCACCCCTCAGCTCCTCACTGCTGTCAGCCAGGCATTACATACTGCGTGTCACTTCGACAGCGAGGTAGTTCTTTTTACTGCCGCATTTCATGTGGCACTATTTGGGGCCTTCAGGATCAGTGAGATAGTCCCCCAATCCCGGCAGGATAGGTTGGGTGCAGCCCTGCAGATCCATGACGTGGGTTGGCAGGGAGGCACCCTCCTGTTAAATCTAAGGAGGTCAAAGACGGACCAAAGGAGAAAGGGTCGGTTAGTGAGGCTGTGCCCTTCAGACGATGCCCATACTTGCCCTGTCAAGGCGATGAAGCAATATTTAACATCCCGCCCGAAGACGAAGGGCCCGCTGTTTCTCCACAGGGATGGGACCCTGCTGATGCGATATCAGTTCGGGGCAGTTCTCAACATGTGCGTTAAGGAAGTCGGCCTGGACCCAGGTTGTTACACTGCCTGCGGAGCATATACAACAGATAGGGAGATGGCGGTCCACTGTGTATCGTTTTTATATCAGGAACACCGAACCAAAAATGAGGGGGCGCAGGGGCGTCCGGTGGCAACTGAATAACTCTGATTTCTTTTCCAGACACGGCGCCCCCGCGGGGATGGAAGATGGTGTGGATCGTCGACCACAGCATCGTACATTGGGCAGGGAAGATGGCTGCACGCAGCGGGTGGGGCATCCAGCTGGGCTTAGGCAACAGAGCAGATATAATTTGGCTAGGTAGACACGGAATGCTGTGGGAGCAGTTGCTCCCAATGCTGACTGCGGCAACAGAAAAATTCCCGGCGCCAGCAGTAATGGTAATTCATTTAGGAGAAAATAACCTGCCCAAGTTTACGGGGCTGTGGCTCACGAAGAGGGCAAAGGCTGATCTGCAAAAGGTGCAAGAGCAATTCCAAGGGTGCACACTGGTTTGGTTGGAAATGCTACCAAGGAGAGTTTGGGCCAATGCCCAGCACCCGGGCAGGGTGGACCGGGCCAGGAAAAGGGCAAACATGGAAATTGGGAACTGGCTCCAGCAAGCAGGGGGGTTCTCAATTTCTCATAGGGAGATTAGGCATGATAGGGATGAGTTATACTGGAGCGATGGGGTCCATCTATCAGATGCTGGATGTAGCACATATCTCGGAGTCCTGAAACGCAGCCTAGCAAAAATCCTCAAAAGTTGAGTTTATGGCGGTGAACCAGCCAAGCAAAGCTGGCGGTTCTGGTGGTGGTAGGCTGAGTTCAGGCCAATGGTTAAAAGTTGAAAGGGTTAGCATAGCATAGGGTAGCAACATCTCCCTAAGAGATGGGTATAGGCCATACATAGCCGCTCAATGCGGCCCACTGTATGGTCAGCCCAAGGGTGAGAGACGAGCGGCCGAACCTGCTGGGTGGACCATGTACCAAACAGTAGGTTACGGTGTCTTCACCCTTGTTGTTTAAACCCCCTGTCACGGCCAGGCCTTGAACTTCTGGCCTTGGGGGCTTCTGGGAGGTACTCTCGGCAGCCTGCGATGTTGGCAATGGGCTGCAGGGGGTGGCTCTCTTCCTGTTCATGGCACTCTCCCTTTTCTCTCCTGCCTTGCTCACCACGCACACCCGGTGGTGGGCGTGGCCACACCTGCCACGCTCTGATTGGCTCTGCGGAGTACTTAAGGACTGCTGAGGGTGGTGGCAGGGGTGGAGATTTGAGTCACTTCCCCTTAGACTTGTGCTTGGCCCACTCACCTTGTTCTGTCTCTAGATTCACCTTGTTCTGTCTCTAGATGCACCCTGTTTCCCTTTGTCTTTGTTGGGAGTAGTGTTTGGTGGTGGGGAGTTCTGTGTACAGTTTCCCTCTCACACCCTGCCTTGTCTTCATGTTAGTCTGTTTCCCTGTTGTTCCCTCAGTGCCCTACTGTAAGTAATCCCTATTGTTTGCTGTATTCGTCCCCCTGTTCCTTCCTAGTTTCTGTGTAGCCTGGTGTCTCTGAGTTCTAGTTCTCTTTATTCTTGTCCCTTGCTCTTAGGGCTTCCCTCGCTCCCTTCCTTGCTCCCAGGGCTCCCTTGCCTTGGCCCCCTCCTTGCTCCCAAGTCTCCCTTGCCTAGTTCCTCCCTCCTTGCTCCCAGGGCTCCCTTGCCTTGTTCCTCCCTCCTTGCTCCGTTCCTCTCCTTGCTCCCAGGGCTCCCTCGCCTTGGCCCCTCCTCGCTTCTAGGGTGTTCCTCACTTCCCGTGCCTCCAGTATACCCCCTTGCTCCAGGGTTCCCTCGCTCCTCCCCTTGCTCCAGGGTTCCCTCACTCCCTAGTCTTGGCCCGTTGCCCCATTGCCCCCTTGCTCCCTAGTCTCAGTTTCTCGCTCCCTAGTCTTGGCCCCATTGCCCCCTTGCTCCCTAGTCTTGGTTTTTCGCTCCCTAGTCTTGGGCCCTCACTCCCTTTCTCCTTGTTCCTTACCCCTGACCCCTTGCTCCCCTGCCTTTGGTTCCTTGTTCTTTACCCCATATCCCTCGTTCCTCTGCCCCTGGTTCCTTGTTCCTTACCCCTGATCCCCTGCCTCTGGTTCCTTGATCCCTCGCTTCTGGCTTCCCGTCCCTCAACCTCGATGATGAGTTGTAAGCCTTCTTAGACCAGCTTGGTTGGTCCTTATGCTGAGTGCTTAATCTCCTTGGTATTGGAGAGTGGCTGAGAGGTTTCCTCATTTAATCTGAGGGACATCCCCGACTCCCTGCACCCCATCTCCCCTCCTGCCTACCTGCTTCCCCTCCCCTTTCCCTGACTCTGCCCCTGGAGCCTGACAGTAAGCTCCACCCAACAATCCCTTCCCCCTATTCTTGACCCTTACCCTTGCTATTTTCTGGTGAACCTTGGTGCTGCTCTCCCACCTCATGATGCCCACTACCACCACTGGTGATGCTCCATGGTAGGCCTTAGTCAGCCAGGTACCATCTGTCTTGATGTGGATGGACTTTCACAAGATAGCAGCAGTATTGGCAGGGTGCCCGGCAGAAGTGAAGCTGACCCCTGCCATGTGGACCAATTATACTCATGTTCATATGTGGACCAGGAAATTGCCCTCATAACCCAGCCCGTTAGTGGGGATTCTGCTGCTGTACCTTTATCCTCGTGCTCACGGGCGCCGTCTGCTCAGACATTGTTCCCCCAGACCAACTTGGCGCCAGTGATGAAATCCCGAGAACTTCTCCCTACGCACCAAGTCTACCACCTACAGCTGTTCCTGTGGCAGGTGTGCCCGTGACGCCTGCCCCATCACCCAGACAAACGGCAATGTTACCTGGGCCCCGGCCAGCTGAACCAGCAATTCTTTCTGCAGGGTGGTTCATGTCCCAGGGCTACCCAGTCTCTACATCAATGTTTGAGACTGTGCGGATACTGGTCCGGTGCTCCTGAACCCAGGTTCCCGCAGTTGCGGGTTGTGGTGCATGGCTTACCCCAGAAGGTCCGTCAGGTGGTAGTATACCTAAACGACCTTCAAAAACAATGGGCATCTCCGCAGCAGCAGCACAGTTGTTATCTCTAGAAACAAGTTCCATCTCGGTGGGAGTGCCCGGCGATCCCTGTCTCTCACTAATGCCCTCTCCCATTGAGCTGCCAGGCGAAGAAGAAGAGGACCCTACTGCTGACCGCCTTATCATGGTACAGACATCCCACCAACAGCCCCTTCTGAAACGGACGGTATCCCTGGATATGGGAGTTACGGGTCTCTCTCTCCCGGCCTCAACTGTGCCAGATGGGGTACCCAGGTAGGTAGGAGAAGCCCCGAGATCCAGTAGAACCACTAAGTGTCCCCTTGGGTTGACTTCCCCCTCCCTGTCGGTTCCAGCCTGTTCTAAGAAGACGGTCTTGTTGGCTAGGAAACCCCCTGGATATAACACCAACGGTGTCGGGTCGACCCCACCAAGCCCTGATGCCACGACAGAGGCATGTCACACCAGCGACTCAGCGGCAGCATCCATGAGGACCTGGCCTAAGGATGCTAAGAAAAAGACCCCTTGTGAGGGGCTTGTTACACCAAAACCTCCTCCCTCAGGTGATAAGGTTGTCATGTTCTCCACCAGGACACGCTCCAATAGTTGCCCCCCTTTGTTTACCTCATCGGACCTGGTAGCTTTTCCTCTGTCACCCAGGGGGAGGCCCCCAATGAGGTCTTCAGAGATGTCTGGTGCACCTACCATGCTTGGGCCCCGGAAAGGGGAACCACCACTGGCATCCAACATCCCTCAACAAGAGGCTACCACCTCGAATCCACACGATTACCCTCAGGGACCAAATGTTGCCCTTGGAACCCGTCCCTCCTTGTTGGGACCCCCTCCACTGGCCCGACCTACACCAGGACTTCTGTCTCCCCTCCTCTGGCCTAGTACTGCATTACCCCCCTTCCATCTATGGGGACTGCTGGCGAACATTGCAAGACGCGACCTCCCAGCATATTACCATCCTCTTGGCTGTGTCCCCATTTTGGCCTCATCTAGGACTCTATTCCCCCCCCCCTTCCTTGGTTCCGGACCCCTTCCCTTTTATTCCCCCCTTGTCCCTTCCCCGGGGTGGTCTGTGTTTACCTAAAAGGCCACAGAGAGGGGGATTTTCCACACACCCCTGACAATTTCTAAACCCCTTTTCCTCTTTGTCATTCCAGGATGGGGGGGCGGGACTTGGACGGCGGGGTACTGTCACGGCCAGGCCTTGAACCTCTGGCCTTGGAGGCTTCTTGGCGGTACTCTCGGTAACCTGCACTATTGGCAATGGGCTGCAGGGGGCGGCTCTCTTCCTGTTCATGATACTCTCCCTTTTCTCTCCTGCCTTGCTCACCACGCACACCTGGTGGTGGGCGTGGCCACACCTGCCACGCTCTGATTGGCTCTGCAGAGTACTTAGGGACTGCTGAGGGCAGTGGCAGGTGTGGAGCTTCTAGTCACTTCCCCTTAGACTTGTGCTTGGCCCACTCACCTTGTTCTGTCTCTAGATGCACCTTGTTTGCTCTTTGTTGGGAGCAGTGTTTGGTGGTGGGGAGTTCTGTGTACAGTTTCCCTCTCACACCCTGCCTTGTCTTCATGTTAGTCTGTCTCCCTGTTGTTCCCTCCATGCCCTACTGTAAGTAATCCCTATTGTTTGCTGTATTCGTCTCCCTGTTCCTTCCTAGTTTCTGTGTAGCCTGGTGTCTAGTTGTCTCTGCGTTCTAGTTGTCTCTGCATTGTAATTCTCTTTATTCTTGTCCCTTGCTCTCAGGGTTTCCCTCACTCCCTTCCTTGCTCCCAGAGCTCCTTCGCCTTGGCCCCCTCCTTGCTCCCAGGGCTCCCTTGCCTTGTTCCTCCCTCCTAGCTCCCGGGGCTCCCTCGCCTTGTTCCTCCCTCCTTGCTCCCAGGGCTCCCTCGCCTTGTTCCCCCCTCCTTGCTCCCAGGGCTCCCTCGCCTTGTTCCTCCCTCCTTGCTCCCAGGGCTCCCTCGCCTTGTTCCTCCCTCCTTGCTCCCAGGGCTCCCTCGCCTTGTTCCTCCCTCCTTGCTCCCAGAGCTCCCTTGCCTTGTTCCTCCCTCCTTGCTCCCAGGGCTCCCTTGCCTTGTTCCTCCCTCCTTGCTCCCAGGGCTCCCTTGCCTTGTTCCTCCCTCCTTGCTCCCAGGGCTCCCTCGCTTTGACCCCCTCCTTGCTCCCTCGCCTTGTTCCCCCCTCCTTGCTCCCTCGCCTTGTTCCCCCCTCCTTGCTCCCTCGCCTTGTTCCCCCCTCCTTGCTCCCAGGGCTCCCTCGCCTTGTTCCTCCCTCCTTGCTCCCTTGCCTTGTTCCTCCCTCCTTGCTCCCAGGGCTCCCTCATCTTGGCCCCTCCTCGCTCCTAGGGTGTCCCTCACTCCCCGTGATTCCAGTATACCCCCTTGCTCCAGGGTTCCCTCACTCCCTAGTCTTGGCCCCTTGCCCCCTTGCTCCCTAGTCTTGGTTTGTCGCTCCCTAGTCTTGGCCCCTTGCTCCCTTTCCCCTGGTTCCTTGTTCCTTACCCCTGACCCCTTGCTCCCCTGCCTTTGGTTCCTTGTTCTTTACCCCATTTCCCTCGCTCCCCTGCCTCTGGTTCCTAGCCGCCCCGAGCTGCATGGCAGGAGGGGCAGGGTAAAAATCTATAAAATAAATAAATAAATATTGATCCCTGCCTCTAGTTCCTTGATCCCTCGCTTCTGGCTTCCCATCCCTCAACCTCGATGATGAGTTGTAAGCCTTCTTAGACCAGCTTGGCTGGTCCTTATGCTGAGTGCTTAATCTCCTTGGTATTGGAGAGTGGCTGCGAGGTTTCCTCATTTAATCTGAGGGACAGCCCAGATTCCCTACACCCCATCTCCCCTCCTGTCTACCCACTTCCCCTCCCCTTTCCCTGGCTCCACCCCTGGAGCCTGACACCCCCGCCCCGGTGGGCGAAAGGGGATAGGTGCGAACAACCCGCTCTGGCCTGGTGAAACCAGTGGTCGGGGTAGGGTGTAAGTTGAAGAAGTTGGTTAAGGTCGGGCACAGGAAGATTCCCCTCAGGCTTCACCTGAAGGCGTTAGAAGAGGGGCACCGGGCAAACAGGACAGCGCCTGGTACAGGACGGGAACCTCCTGTGGGGACGGTTAACAGTTAGGAACAAGAGATTGATAGGACCCCAGTTCAAAGGGGGAAGCGGAAGGGCTACCCCTTCCCCCTTTTTGGTTACTAATAAAGAGTGCAGCCATTCAAACCCATATGTCGTGTCCTCGTCTTCTTTGGGGGTGTGTGTGTCAACAGTCCCCATTGGGGATTGTGCCCTTGCTACAGACCATATTTGGAAGAGAACCCACCCCATCCCCCACCCAAACACCCAGACATGGATGCAGGAGGGATACCAAGTCCAATTCCCACCTAAGCCCCAAAGTGGTTCCGAGGGCCAACATAGACAGTAGGGATGGGAATTTGAGATTTGGTTAGAACCAAATTGACTGGAAAATGGCAGATTCGGTTCTCCCAAAATATCGGTTCTTCACTCAGTTAAAAGAACCAAACAAATCAAGAACCAGAATTCTCAGAGAACTGAATCAGAAGAAAACGAAAACGAAATTTGCTCCCTAATAGAGAGGTTAGTGACCCCAGGCTTCTTGGGGCAAACAGTCCCGCAAAATGTCCCAGGTGGGGAGGTCCTGCACGAGCGACTGTGCTGGCAGGAGCGGCAGTGGGGTACATGGGGCCTCCTCTCTCACTCGGAGAACTTGTCCGGAAATGGGCATGGGGGGGAGGGGGCAAGCATTTGGTTTTGTGTTTCTAGTGTTTTATTAATTTATTTATTTATTTATTTCTATCTTTGCCTGTGTTTGCTGCATTTTTCCCCCAGCGTGGAAAAAGCAGTAAACATGGCTCTCTGAAACTGGGTGATTTAATTATTTGGGGGCAGAAGGCTGCCATTTTGACAGGCCTCTAAGGAAAGGAGTCAGAGGGCAGCCCAGAGAGCTGAGGTCCCGTTTCAGACCTCAGAGACCGTGGTTTTCAGGAAATGTTGTGTTCACGCAGAATCCCAATACGTGGCCCTAGTATTTATGTTTTGATACAGAAAATGGCTGTGGTGTGTTTGTGTTTTGTTGAAACCTGAATGCACAACCCTCGCTATAATTCTATAAGACAATGGTGATTTATCCACATAGACGCTTTATAAACGAGCCACGCGCGGGGGGGGGGGCAGTCCGTGGGTGCACCACTGTGGGAGTGCCGTGGGGGGGGAGGGCAAGTGCACACGGGCTCACACTGATCCCCCCCCACGCATGCATGCATCCTCACGCACAGAACAACCTGCATTGTCACCGATTGCTCTGTCTTGGGGGTGGGGAGAAGAATGCACACAGACACGCTAACATTGATAAAAACGGGTGTTATGTTTTATTATACATGTTACAGGGCACCCATAAACCACACTGGCAGCCCTGCAACATGTATAATAAAATGTAACACCCATTTTATCTGTGTTAGAGTGTCTGTGTGAAAAGGGTCAGTGTGGCCCCTCTGCTTAACACTCTGGGGTGTCTCAGAGAGTTCCCCTGGCTAGAAATAAAGCAGAACTCGCTCCCCCACCAGCAGCACCACAGTCCGCGAATGGTTAGAGACAGCTGAGACCCGCCACTACCAGATCAACTGAAAGGAGAGAGGTCTAGTATAGGCCAGTAGATAAAGCATTGGACTGAGATCTGACTGGGAGACAGGTAAGCTCCTCGGTTTGTAAGCTCCTTGGGCAGGGGTCCTGACTATAATGAATGATTGTCGGCGCACCCCCCAAAGAGACGCAGAGACATTATATTGGTTTAAACAGCATGGCCGCACTCTTTATTCAATCGGTAATCAACCGTAAGGCCGGTGGGGATTTGCATAGCAAACATGGGTCCAGCATGCTAGCGAACCATCCTTATTAACTATAACTGAGTACTGCTCGGAAGCGCCTTCCATCAGCAGTACTTTAAACAGGAAAAAACCATCCCCTCCTTTGACAGCCTCGGGGCCATGGCCAAAGGGGGGCGTGCCCGCTGCGGGCATGAGTAAGTCAGTAAGTGCTGGGCAGGAT
>QEPC01001898.1:458734-477000 GCA_003113815.1 Sphenodon punctatus | reverse complement strand
TCTCCCACAAACTGGTGTTCTGCAATGTCTGTGTACAGGTATAAAGAATTGAAACCTGCTGTAATGTCAGCTGCAAAGGGGAATTGTTGGAACTTTACACCTGGGGGTGCACCCAATATATCGGCTAGTTCGCCATGGGTCAGAAATTGAAATTTGGATGCAGCAGGAACATCCAGTCTAACTCTTCTCCCCATAGGATCAAACCTCAGGACCACAGGGGGTGGCTTGTTACCTCTGGGTATCTGGTTGTTTGCACGCTCCAATACTACCGTGACACTTGAATAATAGCCTTTGGCAAAGGTGTATGCCCATTTTATGGGCCCAACAATGATTCCATAAACGGTGGGTGTAGAGACATTGTCCCAGCTGTGGGGATATTGTATTTCAGACAACCCCATTTCCCAGGCGCCTGGAAGGTCCAAGGGTCTGACTAGCTGTATGGTAAAATTAGAACTGGTGTTTTGCAGGAAAGCACTGGTGCACGCGTTTCTTGGCAAGTAAAAGTCACCCATTTATTTATTTAATCATATTTTTACCCCGCCTCTCCTGAAACAGCTCAGTGACCTCTGAAGCTCTTACCCAACTGTTAAATTTAGAAGGCCAGCCTAACCACTTTACCAAGCACTGCTTGTTTCGCCCTTTCCCCTTTGTGGATATCACTTTTTCAATAATGTAAACTTTGTCCTGTTTAGGGTTGACTTTTTGAAGTTCTTCAGGATAGAAGGTCCCAAAGATTGCTTCACCTTTGTAATCGCTCAGTCTGAACACAGGCCTCCGTGCCTTGTTAAGGACGTCATCCACTATGAATATTTCCCCCGTAAAGCTTTGCTCATAACCTTTCTCAAATTTACCCTTGAGTTTGGAGATCCTGACATGGTCTCCTTTTCTAAAAGACGGTGCCTCCTTCTTTATCCTCACATTGTCCCCATAAAGCGTTTTCCACACCTTCAGAACATTTGTGGTATTCACATCTACAGGGCTGGTGCGTATGGACCTGTGGTAACTGTGATTATAGCTCTTGATGAGCTGAGGCAGGACATCAATATAGCGAAAGGTGTTGCGAGCTGTGAAATACCGCCACATCTTTGATTTTAAAGTTCTGTTAAACCGCTCCACCACCGCAGCCTTGACATGGTTATTGGTTACAAAGTGGTGCACCCCATATTGTGTAAGCAGTTTTTGGAATGTCTTATTTAAAAATTCTTTCCCCTGATCTGTTTGTAATTTTTGGGGTATCCGCCCTTCCCTGAAAATGGCTGCAAAGGCTTTAGCCACTTCGCAGCCCGTCTTGTCTTTCAGGCCTAAGGCCCAGGCATACTTAAATAGGATGTCTATGATGGTCAAGATGTACTTGATGCCCCCATTATGTTTAGAGAAATGTTGCATATCCACCAAATCAGCTTACCATTGAGCATCCAACCCGGCCACGATTGTTTTGTTTCTTTTAAAATACTTCTGTGCAGGTTTGTGAAGGGTATATGCATCCTGGCCCGAAAGTCATGAAACCACTTCTTTCTTAGACAAGGTTTTGCTCTGCTTTTTAGAAGCCTGAAAAAGCGGATTCACCCATCCAAAACTTCCAGTCTATCCTGGAGTGTAATAGATCTCCCTTAGCAGGTCCTCATGCGCAGACATGCTTCCAGCATGCCCTGCTAAAAAACACCAATGACTACCAGAGACATTTCAAATAAGGTTTTTATTCTTCTGGTGTCACTAGTTTCTTTTTACAGCAATGCATCTGGTCACCTCCTCTTAAACACTTGCAAAAACAGGAAACACAAGATACGTTTACCCACTGGAAGCTGGGAGATCCCACTGAATCTCCCAACTTCAGGTTTTCAAAAGCCTTTAAAAAGTCAGAGTTGACCTAAAACAAAAAGATAAAAAAAGCCAAATCAGCTCCTGTGTCTGTATTTTTTTCCACATACTATTTCCCTTCTCCTTCAGCCCCACCAATTCAGCGCAACTTACCACAGGGTCTTCAGCCTGTTGCATGTTCACTGTCTGGCTCTGAGGTTTCATCTGTTTTCTTTCCTGTAGAGAGCCTTTTAACAAGATCAAAGGGGGTAGGCACCCCAATGGTAAGCCATTTCAGTTTTTCCGTGTAACTGGTAGCGATCGGCTCCCTGCTCTCTCTATCAGAAAATGGCGCTCCCCTAGCCGCCCCGAGCTGTTCTCAGGAGGGGCGGGGTATAAATTTATAAAATAAATAAATAAAAATTCATACCCCTAGGGGATGGAACTACAGCTCCACAAACCTTTCCAATTGGTCACAGGTGGCGTCGTGAGCAGTTTGAGACCCCCTTCGGTCAATTCTGACTGTGCACACACCCCTTTCACAGCCTAGTTCAGGTCTCTGCAATGAGGCAGGTTAGAACAACGAAACCTTAGCTGATTGGCTCAGCTCACATTCCTGCGTCATTTGAACCCTCACATGACCCTCTTTCTGCGACTCATCCTAACCCAGAAACCCCACCCCATTGGACCCATTTTTCTCCAAGACAGAGTGGGCTAGGGTGATAAAACCTACGCTGAATGGTTCAGCTTACTCAGCTGAGCTCGTAGAAGGGTTACATGACACAATAGCTGCAATTCACCCTACCCCAAACCCCGCACCATAAAGTTGCTCCGATCCTCATAAAACCCATACCTACTGGTCCATCTCATTCACCTGAGTTCATAGAGGCATTAGATTGCCCTCTTCAAAAGGACCTTGTGGGTTCAGGGACCCTGACCCTTCGGTTCCAGTCACCCTGACCCACAAGCAGAGCCACCCAAAGTCAAGCGTAAGGACCTTCCAGGTTCATTACCCGGAAGCATTACCCCCTTCTGCGTCACTTCCACTTACCCACATCACTTCTGTCCCAAGGCAGGACTTACAGCCCACAGGAGGGCGGGACTTCCGCTGATGTAGGACCCACGTGACCTGTCAAACTGATAACGATCAGTTTGATTACTAGTGTCCCCCTTCCTACTGACCGAGATGTAAAAGAGGCTGTGAGATAGGAATGCGGGAATGCGGTTTGGATGTTCGGAGTTTGGACCGAACTCAGTCTGTCCAGATGTCCGGACCAAACTCGAAAACGGCCAAACAGTTCGGTCATGTTCAGGTGACTTTGGATGAGTTCAGGGGTGGGAAAAATGTGACTTCAGGCGGGAAAAATGTGACTGGAAGGGGGGAGGCAGCTGAGGAGCAGACTTTCTGGCACCAGGGGTGGAGACTAGGGGTTGTTTCAGGGCCAAATGATACAGATAAAAATAAAAAAAATCTTTGAAATCGGTATCGGTATTGATAGTGCTATTTTCGAATGTTCAGCCAAGTTCGGCCAAACCAAACTCCGCCGACCCAAACAACCAAACCCAAA
Source organism: Sphenodon punctatus (assembly GCA_003113815.1). Taxonomy (NCBI): domain Eukaryota; kingdom Metazoa; phylum Chordata; class Lepidosauria; order Sphenodontia; family Sphenodontidae; genus Sphenodon; species Sphenodon punctatus. The sequence goes on along the minus strand of QEPC01001898.1, from coordinate 473,635 downwards.
CTCGGATTTCGAACCAAACGACCGAACGTCCGAACCGCATTCTGCTCACACATCCCTACTGTGAGATAACTAGAGAAGGTATCGTGAGATGAATTCCCCAAGACAGAGGAACTGCTAAGGGACATAATCCTACAGAGACTCACACCAGCAAGCCCAACACTTCCACAGCACCCACAGCCCAAAGCCCTCATGCTAGTTGCAAGCAAAAATTGTTATTTTCAAAAGATGAGTATCTTTTAACCAATGGGCAGTTCTGCTCCCATATACATTTAGTGAACTTCACTGTCTTGCCATTTCACCCATTTCTTAACATTGAGTCATCCCCTCGCTCCCCCCCCCCGGCTGGAAAGTAGCCATAATAGTTTCCATTTACAAAAAAAGGTGACAGGGCGCAACCAAGCAGTTATAGACCCATAAGTCTGCTGGACATTATCAGGAAATTATATGCTAAAACACCTTTTGGTTAAATTAGAAAAATGGCTAAATGAAGAGAATGTACTTTTTGATGAATAAGTAGGATTTAGGAAGGGTCGATCCACTTTGGATCATGGTTTCATCCTCTCGCACTAAATAAATAAATATGTCCAAGCCAGTAACAAATTATATGCTAGTATGTTTCTAGACTGAAAATCTGCATTTGACCTGATACCTAGGTCTAAGTTATGGACTAAATTGGGGGAAACTAATATTGATAGGCACCTCCTGTTTCTTATGGTATCACTTTACACTGATACTACCCTCCAAGTTAAGTTAAATCAACAGGGCCATCTATCAAATCCAAGTAGGTCTCGGTCTGGAGTCAGACAAGGATGCATTTTGGCCCTGGTGTTATTTAATTTCTATATAAACCATCTGATCTCTGCTGTATCACAGACGGAAAACCATCCCCCCAAATTGGGTAACAGACATTTATTGTGTTTATTATATGCAGACGACGCTGCATTAACGTCAAGGACGTTGGCTGGAATGAGATGCACTATAGACGCATGTTCTGTCCATTGTTTGTCTGAAGGGTTAGTTATTAGCTACGATAAAACCAAAATGGTTGTTTTTTCTAGACAGTATTGCAACCATAATTGGGTTATTGATGGGAAAAAGATAGCACCAGTCTCTTCCTTTTCTTACTTGGGTAGTTTTTAAGTCAAGGGGGTTGTGGACGGTGCAGGTAAACTCAGCAATTGAACAGGCTAGTAAGAGCATGTTTTCAATTAACCGCTGTTTCCAGGCACAAAACTGTCAATTAGTAATTCCAGCAATTACAGTTTTTGCTGCCAAAACGGGGACAGCTGCTTTATGGTGCTTATCTTTGGAGTTTAGACAAAACTTCAGATATTGAAATAGTTCAGTCCAAATTTTTGAGAAGATTGAGGAGGCTCCTGCCGGGTATTCCAAATGAGGCATTAAGAAGAGAGACAGGTAGAGTCTCATTGGCGTATTTGATATGGCATGCAGCTTTGAACTAATGGCTCAGACTGTCTTTTTTCAACCCAGAAGGTATCTTGCCGCTGATTTTTTCCTGATAGCACTACAAATGGATGGTTACTTAAAGTCCAGGATACGATACATCAAATGGGGTTTTCTATCCCATATCTAGCTATGCAGGAATATGCAAAGGCCAGAGTAGAAGTTCTCCAACAACGTGCAGACAGAGTATCAGGCAGAAACAGCTAAGATACGCAAGGTGAATTATCTACGTATTATCTATGTAGACTGCCACTTAGGAATTCTAATGCACTGTACTTGGTCAGTCTCTTTTCTCCTACACAAAGCGCTATGTTTCTTAGGGCAAGGCTAAATTGCCTTTCCCTCAGCCCTCTTGGAGGGCTGTGACTGAGGAGTCTCGCTCCACTTGAGAATATGCCCTTGTGGGTCAGGCAAGGTTGCGACAGTTGTCCATACCTTATTGTTTTGCAGACTATATGTGGATATTAGAGCGAGACTAATTTGTCCACTGATAAGACATTTACCAGGGAGTTCACAGGAGGTTTATATGGCATTTTTGCTGTAGGGTTTGGAATAAGACGGAATAGTTTTCTGCTCCCTCTGGGTTGTATGGACTGATTTTGTTTGGAAAAACTTTTTTTTGTACAATGTGTACTATTGGAGGTTTTTATGCTCTACTTACTTTGTATGGTTATTTATTTGTCCATGTAATGCCAAGGCCTATCGCCAACCATTTGAAATAAACGTGGATTGATTTCTTTCTAGTTCCCCCTCCCTCCCAGTAAAAAAAAAAATCGCATGCTTCCATGGTGGTAACAGCTGTAATATTTTTAATGACTTGGCATGTGCACCAACATATTTGTTACATGGATTAGCAGTGCCGGGCAGCAACACACGTGCACGCACACACCCCAGCATAAGCTTTGAAAAATATTTTTAAACAATAGCTGGCCTGTAACCCATAGCAGCCAATAGCAACTCATGCTCTGTGTGCAGCCAGTTCTGTAAGAACACATGACCAGTAGTAGCCAATAGCTGCTCACATGCAGCCAATCCTAGCTAGGCAGTTGCCCAGCTGTTTAAGCTGTTCAAAACATTTGGCGTTTGGTCTGCCAAGTTCCTGGACGTCACAACCGCAGCCATGGAGACGCATACAGAGAATTCCTTGTGCTCGTTATCGTGCTCCAGGTCTTCCTTTCTACTGCTGAGCAGAACCTGTGAGCGATCCAACAGATCCAAGCCTACTGCTGTCATCATTGAGTTCAGGCATCAACTGGTAACTGAACACGACCCAATGAGTTACCCAACTCCCCAGGCCACCTCACCTCACCTGCCATGAGGGTCCACCTGGGAATAGGGGACCCATTGGGGGGGCGCACGGAGATGGGAAGAAGCCTCCTCACTTCCACCCCCTACTCAGATAAAGCCAACCAGGGAAGTTCCCTGTTCAGCTGAGCAGCGCATGGTCTGGGGAGAAGCAGGGGTCTGTCAGGAGTGCTTTGGATGGAAGGAGCAGCAGCCTGGCCAGTGAGGCAAGTCCACCTGGGAAGACATGGGTGACAAGACTGACATCCTGGCATGGCATGGCGTCCCCCAGGATGCCCCAGTAATACCCACATTTTCAGGCACTGGGTACCCAATGAGGGGGCCAGGTACCCTGTGTGGGTGTTACCCGTGGGTAGCTAAGTGCTACTCAGTGCAGCTTGAGGCATCTGGGTTTCTCAATGGGGTATCTGATGTCCGTATCTAAGGGTATGGCAGGAAGGTTGTTGAGGCAGAGGATAAAAGAGGTGGACTTTCATACATCCAGGGCGATGCGTGTTAAATCTAGAGTATCCCCGTGGTAAAATACTGGATACTGCGGGTGCAAGTTACCTTTACACTCTAGCTCCACTAGCTTGGAGAAGAGCCTTTAGAGTACTTAGGCTCCAAACAATGAGATTGGTAGTGGTCCAAGGCCATTATGAGGGTCGGGATTTCTTGGAGTTTGTATTTGCGGGGAAGGCCAGGCCAAAGACCTGGCACATTGTTTGCTTTTTTGCCCACTCTATGTACAGGCCCATAGGGAAATGTTTAAGGCCACAAAATTGGATGGTAACAAGACTACTACCCAGCAGATATACTCCCTGGTACCCTTTAACAGGAAAACTGTTATCCTAGTGGTCGCATCCTATGCCGCATAAGCGGCTAAGGTGCGGGCCCCCATGATGTGATCTGCGCTTCTGGAAGACTGATAAATTTGATAACTTTGTATTGAACTTTATACTTATTTTATGGTATGGGTTTTATTTTTATTATTTTATATATTCTGTTTACTGATTTGTGACCCGTTTTATTTTGCTTTCCCTTCTGATATGGCCAGATGGCTATTTCAATGAAATTAAATAATGATAATGACCCACTGCAGCCTTCTCTTGCTCAGTCCGTGACTGGGATAGTGGGACTCACCACAGTGTGGAGGCAGCTACTGCTCTGGCACCGTGCACTTGCCAACCTCTGGCAACAACAGAGCAGGATCAAAGCTATACAAGGGCAGCTGATGCGAGCAGAACAGTATCTGTCAGGAGACGCAGCTTCAATCACCAAAGCCTTGTCCATGACTGTACCCACTGAGAGGCTTGTCTCATCCTGCAGATAGCAGAGACCCTCCAGCCATGACTGGAGGAACAGAGCACGGTGATGCTTTCACCCATCCCCATGGAGAAACGCATTGCCATATGGAAGCTTGCCACTCCAAACGCCTGCCACTCTTTTACCAGCAATTTGACATTGAAATCTCTACGGTGGGCACCATAATAGTGGAGGTTTGCACAGCCATTGTGGAAGTGCTGCTGAACCAGGTGGAGGTGATGGAGGGCTTTTGGCAGGAGGGGTTCCCACACCTAGTTTTCTGGGGGTTTTCCTGCTGCTCCTCCACATTCTCCTGGCCATGTCAACACAGTAAATAGAGAACATCATGCAGCTGTGTAAATGCAAACACACAGTTGCTTTCACTTACTGTTCTCCTCCACCTCCTCTACAATGGTTTCATCTGGGTCCTCTATGCCCTTGACCAGAATCTCCACAAGGGGTCACTCTTGAACTCGAGAGGATACACTGTGGGAGTCATGAGGTGTTTTTTAGACAAGTGCCTCCCCATCCATTACCCACCCATCATGCATGTCACAGGGCTGCATAGGGCGCCAATGCAGCTCTGCAACATGCATGATGGGTTGGGGAGGTGCTTGTCTAGACACCCATGGTGTCTTCATCAACCCGTGCTTGGCTCCAGGAAGGGGAGGAGCATCGAGCTATGTCCACCAATTGTTGTGGCTTATGTGGGGAGAGCGGGAACCATTGCAGTGGAAGCGGTTGCAGTGGGAGCAGGCAGCGAGGGAGACATATCCACCCGCTTCTGGCCCCTCATGAAGATGCAGCCATATAGGCAGGATGCAATGATGGCTTTATCCATGCAAAGTAACCAGTCAAAGAGTTCGTAATTAGGGCGATGATTGCCTCCCATGGCCAGAGCCAAAGTTGTCATCCCAAATTTTTTTGTATCCGTGCATTAAGTCCTTGACCAGCTGCCACCATTGCATGTCCTAGATGTAGCCCTGCTGTGCCGTTTGGACTGAGATCTCCTGGAAGACCACCTTGTTCCTTAAGCACTTCACCAGGGTATATTGGACCTTCAGCTTCCACTGAGCGATGAAGGCCTCAGTTTCTTCCCTGGTGCAGGGAACGTAGGGTACATTGGGGGGCAGGTCGTGACTAGGCCGAGAACAACTGCGATTGCACAGTGGTGGTGGTGGTGGTGGTTGCCTGGCTGAGCCATGGCCACAGCAATGGTAATCCTCCACAAGTCATGCCAGAGAAATGCAATGGCTGGGAAACAGCAAGTGCCAACGGGCACGTACTGCCAACCTGGAAGAGCAGGGAGAATGTACTGCCAATTAGGAAGAGCAGGGAGAACATGTTTTAAAATGGCATGTTGGGCTTTTAAGGCAGACATTACATGCACACCAGTGAGAGCAAGAGTGGCGAGAGGGGCAGGAAGTTGCTGCTCCTCAGAACAATCTAGGCTTTTTGACCCATGACTATGGTGCTGGCAGACCTGTACACATGGTGGCTGTACACAACCTAATTGATGGGACAGACACACAGGTGCATGTTAGCCCACATTAGCCCGCACAGTGAGCTCTACACACTCTGGGGCCTTGCTGTGAGTGGGGGCTGTATGTCTGGTGGCCAGTTGGGGTGAACATCTGATAAAACGGGCAGGTGGATGAGTACATTTAATTTCTTCAATGTACAATAATAGGATATACTTCTCCCCTCTCTGCCAACACCCCCATAAACTCAAGAAGAGCTTCAAAAATAGTTTTGCAGCCATTTCCCAAACAATTTCACCTTCAGGCAGAGGTGAACAGCGTAGCCAACTCTTGTAAACTTATCACGACCCCTGTAATATTGGATTCTTTTTCTAGCACTGTGCTTTTTCCCTAGTTCCCAATTATGTAACTTCGTGACTCTCTCTGCTTTCATCTTTTTTTAGTCAAGGTACTTTCTAAACACTCAGAATGGTAAAGAAGGCCTTGGAACAATGCGACCCGAGTGTAAACTAAATCTTTAAAAGACAAAATAAAAAGCCCAACATTTATTAGTCTCCTAAAGTCTTAGGACTGTAGAATCTTGGAATTTGGGAGAATATTCATTTCTCTTTTTAAAAAAAAAATGGGATTTAAAAAATAAATAAATACTGGATCAAGCTTATGAAAATCTAAACCCTGGAAGAAAATATTAATAAGATTCAAGTGCAAGAAAGGTATTTAGACTACAATGGGACAGATCCTCAACTGCTATCAATAAAGTATTACTTCACTGAAGCCAGGCCAGTTTATACCAGAATGGTTTCTCACACCATAGCACAAACTTGCTCCTGGGGAAATGGGGAACTTTTGCTATGGGGTCAGCATTTGGGGCAGACACCAAGCTTATATTGCTTACCACATTATTATGCCAAAGAAATTGGCTCAGATTGTTCCAGGCCCTGGAGGAGCAAGGGAGTTTTTCCTTTTTTGTTGGAATGGTGCAATAGCTTCCTTACTGCTACAAAGGCAATTTCAAGGCAGCTCAGAATCAGAAAGCAGTCACCAGGTGGCGCTGGTAAATCCCTAGCACAGAGTTAACTTCAAGAGGTTGTTTGGATGCTGAAGCCCCAAGCGGAGTCAGCATTGCCTTTGGAGGTTCAGTAGCTGTAACACCATGTCAGCCTGTAGCACAGAGATCTGATGAGCATACACCCATTTCCCTACAGCTATACCTGAAATCGCTCATGCCCTTATCTGCAGGATGAACAGCATCTGGGCAGCAGACAGCACTAGTTACTTCCATTTTGTGCTTGAGTTTTATCTTCCCAGCTGAGAACATGGCCAGTAAGTAGGAAGGGAGAATATGCCCAGTAACCCACCCAGCACCACAGCACACACCACATCTGCCAGCCGGCAACAGTGCGCTCATTTGGCAGAGGCTCCAGGAGCTGCAGTTCACGGCACAAGAACATTACTTTTTGCATCAGCACATCAAAGACTTAACAGTCAAAATTGCAATGGATTGACTTCGGGGTCAGCTCCTGGCTAGTTGGACTGGACTCCTGCTTGGCAGAGCTGAAGCAAACTGTTAAGCTAATGGAAGCGGCCAGATCTGCAGGTGCTGCACACCAGTGTCCAGAAGAGAAACCGCAGTCTCACTGATGAACAGCAGATAGACCAGCCATCTAGCAATGCTGTGACCAAATACCAGTCAGGCTGTCAGCAGGGGCTTCTCCTAGTCCCAGAACAGAACACACCAACAGGACACACAGAAAAATGAACTGCGCGGGACAACGCTTCAAAAGGTGGGTTTCCGATGGACATGGGGACTGAGATGTAGCATTTAAGTCCATGCCACTATCTTCAGCTGAAAGCCGCTACACCCAACGTGCCGAATTCATCCTAGCCCACCACTGGGGACAGAAGTGACCCAGAGTCCCTACTCTGCACCTTCTCCCCAAGCTTCCTGAGAGCCAGGGGAAATACTGCAGGGACATTTGGCCACAGAACTTCACAGGCAGAGGATGAAGAATGCCAATGCAAGAGGCTCTCCTAGAAACATTGCCGTATTGTCTATCTTGGCAGAAGTGGCAGTTGGGTCAGCACGGAGCAACCCAGACACTGGTGATGCCAAGCTAAAAAACACGGAGTTCATGCAAGACAAGTTCGTGGGTTTGGAAGGTCAGGTCAAAGCAACATCGGGTTCCTAGCTTGCTCCCTTATCGCCAAAGGTTAAATGCTGTCAGTCTGGTTACCATATGATCATCTCCACCCTTTGACAGATTTTCAGTGTTGCACACATTAGTCAGTTAAGTCTCGCATTCGGTTTTTCTCCATGTCTGGCTCATCTTGAGGAGGGAAAAATAGGATTTTATAAATTAGTTTTGGGGATTTTGTTTTTTTAAATATAATAATCACCCCTTCTCCAAAGCCTCACACTCCTAGAGACTTGAGGCTCCATCGGTTCCTCCCAAGACTTCCTACTGGGCTTGGCTTGGTTCTGGCCGACTGCAGTGAAGCTGATCTTTCATCCGATTCCTACCTGAGGAATGCTTTGTTCAGACTGGCAAGGAAGCAATGGGACTGAACTGGAGAGGGAGGCACTGTAAAGACAAGGGAAGGAAAAATAATGCAAAACAGGTTCCACATGCTTGCCTCCATACAAGGGACAGACAGCACAGTAGGAGAGAGAATTTATGGCTTCATGTCATCCTTACCTGAACAGTTTCCTGTGTCATGGAAACTCTAAACCCAAGAATAATTATTCAGCTCCTCTAAAACAAGAACGATGAAAATCCTGAGACAGACACACTGTGAAGCTCCCCCCCTCCCCCCCCAAAAAAAGGCAGCTCAAGTAAGAATCTCTAAAGGTCTAAAGTACATTCTGCCTGAGCGACAACCAGATCCAACAGTGTGCATCATGGCCATCTATTTGGGAATGCGCTATTATTTTATACAAGTTAAACCAGAGGACAAACCACCTACCAAATGGCAGTAAAGGCTTCACATTTGTGATACTTGGCTTAGACCAAGTAGAAAAGTTTTTTTACATGTTCACATAGGATATTTTCCAGGCATGGGTAAGAAGGGTGGGTATGTGTTTAACAATATTGGTAGTATTCTCAGGGGCAGGCTTTGGGAAATGTAAATCACACCGTGTCAGTAAAGGGGGTGGAAATGATCCTAATAGGAAGAGACTGCAAAGGCTACAGAGCACGTTCTGGAATTCAGCTTGCAGAATCAGGGATTATATCACATGTAACATGTGCCGTGTAGCTATCTTTCCAACCCCATGTCTGTGGGAACAGGCAATGACATGAGTCTAGCTACATGCCAAATCTGGGGGCAGTTGCTCCATGTGTAAAGCTCCCAAATAGCCAATGAATGTGTGAATGGGTCTGCCAGCAGCAGCTCTGGTCTCTGTCTGGACTGGGCTACCGCACCAATCACAGAACAGATTGAGGAGAATGCCCAATTGGGTCACTTACCTGGGAATTGGGATTCTAGTTGATTAATAGGGAGGTAAGTCGGACAGAGGGTAATGCCCCGCACCATCCACTAGGAAGCAGCACTAAGCTGAAAGCATCTGATTAGGATGCTCTCCCCTCTCGCTCCAGTCGTAACAAGCCGAAGAGCAGAACCTAAATGAATTGAGGAAACAAACAGAGAACCTCCCTATCTATGTGAACCCTAACACCCCTGTCGGGCCTATAAAAAGGGATTTTTGAACCAATACTTGATTTCGGGCAGAAGTCCCGTATTGATGGTATACCCTACTTCAGTGCCCGCTGAACAGGGAGGGCCGACTTACCACCCTATTCATCAACTAGAATCCCAATTCCCAGGTAAGTGACCCAATTGGGCATTCTCAGATTGTAAGCCCTAGGGGCCGGGACCGTGTCTATTTTATTACTTTGTAAAGTGCCAGGTACACTGCTGGCGCTATATAAATGTTTGTTAATAATAATAATTCTAGTGGATGAAGTCTGGTAAGTTGGGCAGAGGGAGGTAACAAGCAGTAGAGTCGGCATAGGGAGGGGCAAAAGTAAGGTATACTCCTCACTACCCTGTTCTAACTCAGAACCCCTTGGAGGACGTGGCGTCCAAACGCCGCCTCTGCAGATTCCAAGAGGTCTATTTTATAGTGTTTGGTAAATGTGCGCATCCATTTCCAGGTAGCGGCCCTGCAAATCTCAGAGTAAGAAGCCCTGTGATGGAAAGCTCAGGAGGCAGCAGCCGTCCTGGTAGAATGAGGCAGAACGCTTGAGGGTGGCGGGAGACCCGTAGCCCTATAAGCCTCTTGTATACAACACAAAACCCAGTGAGAAATAACAGACCTGGAGGCCTTCCTGCCTCTCACTCTGCATCTATAGTTAACAAATAGGGCTGAGGTCTGTCTAAACTGCGTAGTTCTATCCAGGTAGAACTTCAATGCCCTCCTAACATCTAACAAGTGCCATAGCTTTTCTAGGGGGTGGCTCGGTCTAGAACAGAAAAATGATAGAGCCAGCTCCTGTTCCCTGTGAAGCGAGGAGTCCACCTTTGGAACGAAGGCTGGGTCCAGTCTCAAAGAGACCGACTCCTTCTTGAACCTGCAAAGGTCCGGGTCCATGGAGAGGGCCCCTAACTCCGACACCCTACGGACCGAAGTAATGGCTACCAGTAGGGATGGGCGAACGCGGTTCGGATGTTCGGACCGAACTCGGTCTGTTTGGATGTCCGGACCGAACGTCCGAAATGAACTCTTGAATGACCGAACAGTTCACTCGTGTTCGAATGAGTTCGGGGACAGGAAAAATGTCTTTTCAGGGTCAAAAATTAGGTTTCGGTTTCGACAGCGCTATTTTTGACTGTTCGGCCAACTCAAACTCGGCTGAACCGAACCATCGAACCCGAACTCTGGTTTCCAACTGAACGACAGAACATCTGACCAGCATACTGTTTGCCCATCCCTAGCTACCAGGAAAACTACCTTAATCGTTAGGAAATATAGTGAAACCTCCCACAGGGGTTCAAACAGAGGGCCCGTGACAGCCTTAAGGACTAGGTTCAAGTTCCAAGAAGAGAACCTATGGACTACGGGTGGGGCCATTTGCCTCGCTCCCTTCAAAAACCTCTTGAGGTGAGGATGAGACAAGACTCTGTGTCCTTTGACAGCATGCCATCGATTGCTGCTAGCTGTCTAGCCAGGGTATTGGGCCTGAGTCACTTGTCTAGACCACACTGCAGGAAAGCCAGGATATCTCCGACCACCGGGGAATGTGATGCTACTTTGTTCAGAGCACACCACGCCGTGAATGACCTCCAAGAGCTCCGATAGATCCGCCTGGTGGAGGTCCTTCTGGAAGCCATCATTGTGGTTACTACTGCATCCGGGTTTCAGATTCAATTGCCACGCTGTCAGTTTGAGAATGCTGGGATTCTCGTGGTGTATCGGGCCCTGCGTTAGCAGATCGTCGCGCAAGGGTAGACTCCAGAAGGATTCTTTTGACATGCGAAGGAGGTCCACGAACCACGGCCTGCGTGGCCAAAACGGAACAATTAACACTAGATGGGCTTCCTCCAATCTGGCTTTGAGAATTGTCCTCTGGATTAGGGGAAATGGTGCGAAGGTGTACAACATCCCTGGCGGCCACAGCTGGGAGAGGGCATCTGCCACCACTGCTTTCGGGCACTGGTGTCTTGTGAAGAACTTTGGAAGTTTTGCATTGGCTGGGGATGCAAACAGGTCTAAGGAAGGTTTCCCAAATCCGGCCATGAGCTCCTGGAATACTGATTGTTTCAGCGACCACTCTCCCGGCTGTATAGTCTCCTGGCTGAGCCAGTCGGCTTCCACGTTCGCTATGCCCTGTATGTGTCAGGCTGATAGTGACCGGATCGAGCTCTCAGCCCACTTGAACAGTCGTACGGCCACTCTGTGGAGGGGAGAAGATTTTGATCCTCCCTGGTGATTTACGTAGGCTACCGCATTTACGTTGTCCGATAAGATCTGTACGTGTCGACCCTAGATCTCCTTTGCGAAGCCCAGCAAGGCTCTGCAAATCGCTGATAATTCTAGCCAATTGATGCTGTTCCTTCGATCGGAGCGTGACCAACGTCCCTGCACCATCTCGCGCTTGAGGATGGCACCCCAGCCTTGTAGGCAGACATCTGTGGATATGATGACACAGATGGGAGGATCCAGCTTCACCCCTGTGGTGAAGCAGTTGTGATCCAACCACCATTGGAATGATCTGACCGTGGCGTGGTCTAAGCAGGTGGTTATTCTCATGCTGGATGCCAGTTGTGACTGGAACAGTCTCAGAAAGGCTTGGAGCGGTCTGGCATGAAATCTGCTCCAGTGCAGTTGCATGAAGCATGAGACCATTAGTCCCAGAAGGCGTGCCAGCTTCTGAATGGATACCCTTGGGAGGTCCAGCATTTCCCAGATCAGACTCCTGATCTTGTCCTGGCAACCCAGAGGAATGAACAGTCTCCTGAGCGACGTGTCCACAATAATCCCTAGGTGTTCCAACTGCTGAGTTGGTGAGCGGTCGCTCTTGCTGCAATTGATCACGAACCCGTGCTCCTCGAGATACGACACTGCCTTGTTGACGTGTTCCTGGCAAAGGTCCCTGTTGCTGGCTTTGACGAGAAGGTCGTCCAGGTATGGGAAGACGGCTATGCCGAGGAGCCGGAGGTTGGCAATCAGGGGGATCAGCACCTTTGTGAAGGTCCTTGGTGCCGTTGCAAGACCGAACAGGAGAGCCCGGAACTGCCAGTGACACCTGTGGTAGAGAAATCGCAACCATCTTCTCTGAGCCGGATGAATCAATATGTGTAAGTATGCGTCCTTCAAATCTATTGACGTCAACCAGCTCCCGGATTGGAGGGAAAGGGTTATCGAAGCCAATGTCTCCATGCGGAACCTCTGGGTTCTTAGGTGTTTGTTCAGGTATTTCAGATCTAGAACTGCTCGCCACGATCCCTCCTTTTGTACCAAAAATAAAATCGAATACAGACCGGATCCTTGTTCCCCAGGTGGCACTGGCTCTATCATTCTTGTGTTTGCCAGGTGTTGAATCTCCTCGGTCATAGTGACATGCTTTGCGCTGATGGTTGAAGTTGGGGAAATACGCATAAAGTCTCTGGGTCTCTTCTGTAGTTCTATTGGGTATCCTAGAGTCACAGTGTTGAGTACCCACCGGTCTGTAGTCGCCTTCATCCATGCAGGAATGAATTGTTGAAGATGACCTCCTACCGGGATGGCCCCTAGGTAGGAGGAACTGAGTAGTCAGGGACACTGCGTGGAAGAAGGAGGGGATCGCCAGGATTGAGAGGCTCCTGCAGCCAATCTGCCCAGTCTGTATCCTCTTCCTCAATTGCCTCTGGATCTATAAGAGGCGGACGCCCATGGTCTGGAATATGAAGTATCTCTCCGAGGGTTAGGGTACCTATTGAATGGTCGAAAAAAAGATCTTTGAGATTGGCACTGCTGTAGTGAGTGCTTCTTATCCTTGGTGGAAGCCTCCACCAAGGCCTTGTCCAGGGATGCACCAAAGCGCTTGGGGCCCTTGTATATCCCGTGGACTAACAGGTTCTTTGTGTAAGTATCCACCTTCCATGAACGCAACCAAAGCCTACGGTGGGTGACCACGTTCACTGCCATTCCTGTAGCCGCCCATGTGAGAGTCCATTGCAGCATCTACTAGAAAGGCGTTGGCCATAGTAATGTTGTTAACCATTTTGTCAGATATGGCTGGACTCACACCGGGGTCTTTACTGAGCTTAAACCACTTCAGTACCGCTCTCGAGGCATAGGATGCTGTGGTGGGAATTCTGAGTAGATGGGAGAGGGACTCATAGCTCTGTCTGAGGCCTACATCTATGCCCTTGTCAGTTGGATCCTTAGGGAGGAGATCCCCTTCTGCTAGGAAGACTGATTGCCTGGCCAGGGAGGAGGAGGCTATGCTGACCCTAGGCATGGCGAAGATGTCTTCGCAGTCTCTGTGGAAAGCGTACAGCATCTGCTGTGCCTTGGACAGTTTTGTATGCCGTGTAGGTAGCTTCCACTGTGCCCTAATGATTTTCTCAAAGGCCTTATCCATATGAACCCCTTTGCCGCTAGCATCCAGCTTAGGGATATATTCTCTATCTGAGCCTGAATCCTCTAGGGAGGACTCAGAGGCCTCTTTGTCCGAAACCCTGGGGGTTATGCATAGTACTCTGGAAGCCCTCTGCAACAACTTGGGGCCCAGTCCCGAGGGAAGCTCCCTACCCATCTCCTTGAACTCCTGTGGCTGTTCTGGGCCCTGGGAGGTGGAATCCTGCAGTAGGGAGAGGTCTGACTGGGACGAATCTTCCTCATCCCTGGAGGTGCCCCAGCTAGATCTGTGCCTATGGTTACTCCTCTTACTTCTTTTGGGTGCCAGGGGGTGGGGGTGGGAGGCACTCTGTTCTGATTCTGAACTGTCCTCCTCTGACTCTGGGGCTTGTTTTAACTCAGAATTCTCCAAGGAGGAGCTCATGAACTCTCTGAGAGACTCCTTACACCTCTGTTTGCCTTTCCCCACCATCCCATATTCACCCTTGGCCCTCTTAGGTTGGGGCTCATCTGTGCCGCCTGCGGCAGTGCCGTAAACAGGCCTGCACTTTTTTCAGGCTCTGGATGGTTTGGAGCATACGCTCAATCATCCCCATCTGTAAGCGCTGGGCTGGCTCTGGCTCCACGGAGGGTCTTACCGGCCGACGGGAGGTTGTAGATTGCTCCCCTTCTGAGCCCGAACTGCTCCGTGACTCCTTCTCAGCCTCGTGCACCGAGTCAGCAACCTCTGCTGCTTGGGCCGCCCCTGCCTGATTGCCCCTGGTAGCAACGAGTGTGGTGCCCACGCGGGCGTAACGCCGAGTTTTTGTGGTTTCCGCCATCTTGGACTGTCCCCCGGCGGCCGCGCTCAAGGGTCCGTATGTGGAAGCCGGTCCTGGCGAAACAAAAGCAGCAAGTCTCTCATGCCTGAGAAACCACTGTGCGCTCAAATCCTTGTAAACTTGTTAAATTCTTAAGTCCCTGGGCCCACCTTGGTCCCCCTTGAAGGGAGATTAGCGGGAACCCAAGCGCAACACTCCTCCTAGCTCAGGCAGACACTAAACTGGAGAGAGAGGGGAGAGCTTCCCTAATCAAGAGCTTTCAGCTTAGTGCTGCCTCCTGGTGGAGGATGTGAGGCATTCCCCTCTGTCCAACTAACCGGACTTAATCCACTAGAATTCTTACTATTATTATTATTATTATTAACAAACATTTATATAGCGCCAGCAGTGTACCTGGCACTTTACAAAGTAATAAAATAGACACGGTCCCTGCCCCTAGGGCTTACAATCTGAGAGACAGGAGCTGGGGGAGAGACATAGGAAG
>QEPC01001898.1:429050-458634 GCA_003113815.1 Sphenodon punctatus | reverse complement strand
TCCGAGGGAGTGATCCAAGTTTCAGTAAGGGCAAGGAGCTGGAGGGAGCGAGAGAGGAAAAGATCATGGATATAGGGAGCTTTACTGATAGATGAGCGACAGTTCCAGAGGGAACAGAAAATGTTTTGTGGAGCAGGCAGTGCTGCAAGCGGACCAGGGTATTGCCCTGTAATCTGCTCCCATGTGAAGTCCTGTAGCCATGTTTTCAAACATGGCAGTCCGTGCCCTTGCTCTAGGCAGGGAAGTTGTGAGAGGCAAGACCTCAACAGTTCACTGCTGCCAAATTACTGCCTTAGGATAAAGTTTCTCATTGAAATGCTTTCATTCAAACTGCTCCCCAGAATTGTTAAACTCCTTGCTTCAAAAAGATCTTCTAAGGGCTCAAAGCATCTCCGACATTCATGAAGCATATGGGTAAAATCCTGATCCTGCTGAAATTGAGGATTTGGGGGCTTTGGCCTTAGACTATGGTGTTGGGGGATTTAATCCACAGTTCACATGCAGTAATCCCTGGGTTTCCAGTGGATGCATGGGCAGGAAAAGGTCTCATTTTTCCAGCCATTGGGATTAGTGCACCTATGCAGGCCCCCAAGATGGAAAAGAGAAGTCACAGTTTGTACTGGTGAAAATCCCACTGTCTGATTTGTGGGATTGCCACAGTGCAGCTGCAAATTCCCTACACAAGCAAGCTGTGTATTTATGCAAGAGCTTGCTGAAGAGACCCATGGGATTGTTTATAGTTTAATGAGTATTATTGGTAGGGGATAGAGCTCCATAAAGGCTCAGCAGGAAACACAAACCTTTCTATACAACATGCCAACATAGCCTGCTCTCCACAACTGTGTGTGTGCAGGGCTGTCAGCTTGGTGCTGTTCTTGCAGGGGAACTCCAATCCTAGCACCACACGGTGCAAGGCAGGAGCTGCTCCTACAGTTAGAGCCTGGGGGGGGGGGGAACACTATCTCCTTAGGGAGTCAGGGTCTCTCTTCCCTCAATTTGACTAGAGTTCATTACAGGTTCCAAACTCTAAACATTTCTATCCCCTCTTCCTTTAAACATTTCTATCCACTCTTCCTTTAAACATTTCTATCCCACTCTTCCTTTAAACATTTCTATCCCACTCTTCCTTTAAACATTTCTATCCCCTCTTCCTTTAACACAAAGGCTTCCAAACTGGGGAGCTACTCCCCCAGGGGCTGCTATCTATTGGAGGGCAAGTTCAAGGCATGAACAGATGTTCTTGGTTTGCTCAGGAAAAAAGCTAATTGCATACTGCAGACTCCCTAATGTCATAACGGAGATGATGTTGCCCCCGTGGCCTGCGCGTGGCAGAGGAGATGGTGCTCGACACAACTTAATCCACACTGCAGAGAGCATGAGTGGTAGCCAATTGCTCACTTGGCAGCAGGATCCAGTGCCAGCCCTAGGCAGAAGCGCTGATCAGAGAAGAGGGATAGACGTTGCTGCGGCCACCAAGGTCATTCCAGGACCCAACAGTCCTTCCCCACAAGCACCTGACTGGTTAGAAAGAGCATTGGCATAGATAGGACATGAATTGTTAAAGTGCCATCTTGTGTTAGACCAATGGCCCATCTAATTCAGCATCTTGTCTCAGACAGTGGCCACTTTGGTTGCTTTAAAGAGTGCATAAAAGATCATAGTGGAGTGGTCCATTCTCTGCTGTTAGCTCTCAGCCCCGAACAGCCAGGTCTGATCCCTGGATCAGCTTCCCATAAACTTGACTAAAAAAGAAAGTAGTGGCAGTCTCTGTTCTATCCATTTTTCTTCCTATTCCTCCCACACAAACAGCAGTGCTATATCGTCCATTTTCTGGAAGCCTTCCCCTGACTGAAGCTGCAAGCATGGAAGAGAGTTTCTTGAGACTCAAGTGGGGATCCAATGAAACTGACAGACTTCAAAACCAGCCTCAACAATGGGGCACCCCCGGCACCAATTTCATGAAACAGGCCTTTACCACAGTAGTCCTGATGACAGGACCTGCAAGCATGTGCCTAGGCTTGCGCATAACCCACTGCAAAAGTATTAGCTCAGAGGCAACTGAGCTAGGCATGTATTTCACTTAGGGGATGGCTCTGCTTTCCAATTAAGTTAATTCACTTTTTAGTCATTAGCCAGACTTTGCATATTTTCCCTGAAATCTGCCAAGCACTAGATCTTCCTTAATAAGCAACACACTCCTAGGAGGACACCCTGGTGTCGTTAAAGGATTAGAAATACCATTCAATACTTTCAGCCTCAGAATCTTTTAATTTAGGGTCAACTCC
This sequence comes from Sphenodon punctatus, assembly GCA_003113815.1. NCBI lineage: Eukaryota > Metazoa > Chordata > Lepidosauria > Sphenodontia > Sphenodontidae > Sphenodon > Sphenodon punctatus. Next base: position 456,349 of record QEPC01001898.1, on the reverse strand, counting down.
AAAGAAATGGGCCCAAACTCAACATTGATTTACATTCCTTGTCCTATATTAAAGAACTTTTGGCAGAAAATATGGAATAAAATAGAACAAAGTACTAAGTTGAAAATACCCTTTACACCACAATTGACATTGCTGGGGGTGTGGCCAAAAGAACTGGAAAAACAATCCACTGCTCCGGCTGGAAAAGCAATGATCTTGGCGGCCATCCACTCAATAGTCAAAAAATGGAAATCCTCAGCTGGCCCCACAATGAGATTGGATTCAGAGGCTATGGTATGTCCTATCAATGGACAGAATAGTGGCCGGAGTGTAGGATACCCTGGAGGACTTCTACCTGACTTGGACCCCAAGCTGGAATTTAATTAGAGAATGTGGATATGGAAAAAGAGTGAACTCTCCATTAATTTACATTCAATTGGACTCAACATTCTGGACCGGAACGCCCTATCATGGATAAAGGCGCATACAGACCTCTTCCTTCTCCTTGGTTTTTTTTTTTCCTTTTCTTTTTTATTTTACTGTTGTTGTTTAGGCAGTACTTTCATAGATGATGGATGATATGGTTGCTGTAGATGGATAATTGTTTACATGTATCTCACAAAATTAAATTAAATTGTTAAAAAATAAAAACACATTGATTTACATTCCCCAACAGCTGAGGCAGCCACAGGCAAGGCATCCAGTTCACAGTGTACTCCAAAATGAAATGCAATTTAGCATCTTGCTTGGCAGGTCACTGGGCTAGGGGATCCCATGGCAGCCCAATTTATGAGCTTGGAGAACACCCTTTGTGCCTCAAGGGCCAAGGCACCAGTTGAGAGAGTGCCTGTATTTTCCTCCCCTGAAATAACCCCTCTCTGTATTGTACACCAGCCAATCTTTCAGACCCCAAAACACAGACATCTCTCCAGATCACCTCCAGTCAAAGTTGGGGAAATTCACACCTGTGTTTACTGTCCAGGGAAAATCAGCTCATTCACAGCTTCAGAATGAGAGAGAGCACAAACAATCTAGGGCCAAGCAAACAAGAATTTGGGTCTCCCCTGTTGGCTTAACATCCTTTCCCCAAACCCCTTCCTTCTTGCCACTTTCCTTGCAAATCTGCTCTCCGATTCTTAAAACTATCAGTGCTGTAGAGCCTTTGTGGCTTGGATTGTACACTTTATTCTCTAAAATAATAATATATATATATAATGTTTAAAGTCTGTGCTTCCTCCGCCTCCCCAATCTTTCCTCTTCTATTGCTGCCTCCCTCGCTTCTTCCCCTTCCCCCTATGGAGTGAGAGCACTTAGGATGTACTCAGAACACCTAGGGGTTAACAACAGAAGGTGGGAAAGACCTGAACTTCACTGGCTCACGACGCTTGGTACGCCTACATTTGCAGGCAAAACATGTAACTTGTAAGAGTTAAAATAGGTACCCACAATATTTAAAGCTGCTCTTCAAGCCAAGTGTAGCAGGACAGAGTTGGTGGATTTGCCTTCTCCAAGGTGCAGTCACACTAGTCATCCTTGCCCCATCTCAGCTTTTTCTGTGCGGCTATCTCTGCTCCCATGACAGGTGTGATATACAGGCTGGTAATTATCACAGCCACACACCAGATAACGCACCTTCGGTGACCTGCAAATTCCTGAGATCTGCTCGGATTTCCGAAACTGGAGTCAAAGCACTGGCATCAGCACCACCTTGTGGCATCTACAAGAATCAGTGAAGGCAGTTCTAGCACTCCAGGTTTTCGTGTTCTAATTTTGTAACACAACCTTGATCCTTACATGGAAAAACAAGTTTACTGGTCACAGTTGGCCCTATAAAGAAGACTAAAATTAACAGTGCTTGGCAAACATTTTCAAGGTGTTAAATGTTTCACTACTTATCAAAGCATCTTGGGATGCAGCCACAGATACAAGGTAGTCACTCACCTTTGCGTGAAGCATTTCCTGAAGGGAGCCAAGTTCCCTGTTCCCCCACCCCAGCCCCCATTGGTGCTTGTTTCTTACACAGACCCTTACCCACACTCTCCAGACACCAGAAGGTTCCCTACTTGGGCACTTCTCTTCAATTTCCCCACTTTAAAAAAGACAGACATCACCTCAACAAGAATTTTGGAATTAAGGGCACTCTCAGCTTGGGATAAACTAGATGCCCACAAGGCTGTCAAGATTTACATGGTCCCACTAGTACTCACCCGTACTGATCTACACTACAGACATTCCAGAACAAAGGGTTCAAATTGTCTAAAATCAACAATTTTGCAGTGGGTTAAAGCTTGTACAGTAGGGGCACAGAACATCCAGGGCCCTTCCACTAAGTGGGTCTCTACTCCTTACAGGGTCTGCCATCTCCTGGGCCCTGAAATTCAGGGTATCATACAAAATTTGTAAGGCAGCCATCCTTGCATGTGTTTGCAAGACACTGGGGCATTCACATGCCCTCGAGGAAAAGGCAACCATTAGTAGGCAGGTCCTCCAAGCCATTATTCCTCCAGAGGATGGAAGAGAAGGGATAAAAGGGGCAGACACTACCTAGTCTCCTAGATCAGAAACTAACATGTAAGGCATCTCTAGCACTGCACACATTTATTTGCATCTGAAATCTTCATTTTACAAACTTGAGTGCCCCCTGGAGACTATGGCTAAAGTTCTGAACAGCCACTCTGCTCTACAGCAGCCCACAGGAGGAATATCATACGTGTGCCCTGTAGCTGTTTAACAGCCAAATGCAGCGGACAGAGCGTACAGCTCAAATCCTTTCCACTGCTAGTCTGGCCAGAGGCAGTATCTGTTAAGCTAGATGAAACCGCCACTACCACCAGTAGGAGAAAGTGAAACCTCTTTGAACCCCATCTTGGATTTGAGGTGCCAAACGGACTATTTTTGGAGAGGGATGCCGGGTCTCGCAAACAGCAAGAGCAACAGTAAACAACAACAGAACACAACATGTCGGCAAGGACTACCAGATGAGAAGACACCTGTGGGAAAATAGGACAGAAACCAACAGCTGCCACTGCTAGATCCTTACAAGCAACACTCTGTTGTGTCAATAGCAGAATATGGGAGATGGGCATTTCTTTCTGTTCAATTCTACCAGTTCACTTGGTGCCCAGAACAATAGATCCAACTGTAAGCATTACCCTATTTGGTCACAATTTGTATTACATTTTCATTCCTAAAAGATTAATCACATTTTTAATGGTTAATCAGTTGTTATGAACTACCTATTGACTTGCTGGGCTCTATAGTCTCCTGCAAGACCTTCCTGTACTTGCAATCATCTATAAATGCTGCACATTCATTACTGACCTTTTATAAACAGAGCTTTAGAAGATAAAAGAAGTGCTGCAAGAAGGCATTTTATAACCAGAGATGCTATTTTTATGCTTTATCTAATTTTATATTAAATTCTTTACTAAGCTATGGAGTTGGTGTATCAGTAACTATTATTTCTGCATTACCATGGGAGACGGCTTGGCATTTTATACAGGAACACACAGCATTTTACAGACAATTAACTCTCCATGCCAGAGGTCAGAAGGTTCCCACTTTCTTCTCCCCAACATTATTTTTAAATATAGCAAGACACACAGGTTAATCTACTTGTCTAAACCCACGCAAAAGCCTCTGACCTCTTGTCTCCTAATCCTGTGCATTAGCCACCAGACACTACATCCTTCCCTCATTGCTGCCACTGAACATTTGGCTGGTTTGCAGATAGACTAGCATGGTTAAACCAACTAGAATAGGGTACACAAAAGTTATTGAGAAGCCTTAGAACTTGCAAAAGAAATTCCAACAGCCAAGGAAAGTCTGACCACAAGCTCTGCTTCCAGAGGAGATGGAACTGCTCTTTAAGTTGCAGAGCGTAGGAGCTCATTCACACAGCCAGAGTACAGTCCATGCTACCTCCCCCTGCTGCAAGTGAATTGCAGCAGAGGGAGTTCTATGCAGCAGAATGTGGAGGATTGTGGAAACGGGGGCAACAAAGTACAGACTCCATGTGGCATCTTGAGCTGTAGTCACTTAAGTGCCAGCCCTGCTTCAGTTTAATTGTGCTCTTCCTTTCTGCTGTGTCTACACCCTCTTTTTTCTACATTCTGGGGAAGCAGGAGCAATCCCCAATGCTTCACAGCAAGAGAAACACTGATGCTAAGCATCTTGCTCTCCCAGGGTTGGAAACAGTTCTGCCGGCTCAGAGAGGTCTGCGTTAAGCAATGTTCTCTCTCCACCTGCACTCCAAAGCAAATCCGAGCACATGTAAAGAGAGGGAAAGCAAGACCAGACCTGAATAAAGCGGTAAAGGCATGATAGTGCAGCCTCACAGGTGGATTTATTTAACAAAAACACATTGTTCACAAGAGATGCTGCGAGATCTCCTTTACAACAGCATGGATCACATCGCAGTACAAAAACAATCTTCCCAGAGCCTGACAAGTGGCAACTTTAAAAAAATTAGATTCATTTTTGTCCTCTCCCTTTTCGTACTGAAGTCCTTTGTGCACCACCCTTTGGCAAAAGGGCTTTACCTGATGAAAAGCCAAGAGGTGCAAAGTGAAATACGCAGGCATCTTAACTAGCAATGCTGCAGATATTCAGGACACCAAGCTTGAGTGCTCTGGCTAACTCCTATATCCATTTCACACATCATTCCAAGGAGGGGAGAATAGCTACCAATTTCTACTTCTGGAAAAGACTGGTGGGGACAGTATTTATGTACAAGGAGGTGGTCCATCTCCCTTCCAAAGATGGGAGGATTATTTCTCAGCCCAATTTATTCTTCCATGTAAGTTTCAAAACGTATATGCCATGTATAATCCAGAGTTTAGCACCATTTATTAAAATATGGGTCTACTGCAGGAAATGGGGGAAAATACTGTCTTGCCAAAAGAATTCCTCTGTGCTTTTGTCTCTCCTCCAGTTAAAAATAGGATAAAAAATGTATTTTAAAAAAAAAAGAGAGTCCATCATGATAGGATTAATGTCCGCGAGGTATGACTTTGTTTCAACATGTCCAAGATCTGCCGGGCTTTCTCTTGCATGATCAGCTGGTCTCTTGTTCCACCACAAGCCACTGCTTTCCAAGCACTCGACATCTAGGGGAACAGACACAACATATTTCTAAACACATTAAGACAAAAGGATTGTGGGCACTGTAAATGCCTCATAGCAAGTATGCAGCCCCTTGAAGTGCTCAACACAAGTTTACATATCCTTATACAATTGCCCTGCTCTCCCACCATGCTAACAGTGTGGCTTTTTGTTCCCCACTGGCAGCCTCACTACAGAGATTTACAATTTCTTGGCAGTAGGGATCAAACCCTGGCACTTTGGATTTAAAGGCTCATCAACACTAGTTGCTCACCCAACGTTTAGCGGGGTGAGGTGGTGCACAAGGTGTCTTGTTCCAATTCCTGGCTAGAGCCCCAGGAATGCCGATTTTCCAAGCCTTTCCAAATTTCTTGGGGTCATGTCATCAGAGAAGAGGCTGAAGAAACACAGAGGTAACCTGCAGCCACTATGCCAGTTCTGAATTACATTAGGACTTCCTCTGAACCACAATAGCTGGAGTCGCAGCTGGAGCAGTTGAGAAACAAAACTTGAGCTGTAACAATGCAAAACAGGGCCCCCAAGTGTTGCCTCTGTTGCGAACAACAATGAAACCCCAGCTGCAGAACAGCTTGAGGGACAATCAAGTTTTTAACTGCAGTCATTTTAGACTAATTTAATTCTTGTGCATTTGTTTATTGTTATGTATTATCCGACCTCACAAGCAATTCCAGACAGTGCAATGATACAAAGCCCAAGCATCCTGATCATTGACAGGATCACACAAACATTCTAATAATCTTGCAGAGGGTATCTCACCTTTCCTCCCCTCATAAAACTTTTTTTTTTTTTTAAAAACACTTTAAAAAGCAAATTAAACTTCTCTTATGCCCAACATCCCTGTCAAAGCTTTCACAAGCAAAGTTATTTATGCAAATCTCTTATGCTGAGAGTACTTCAACATCCCAGAGCAGGAGCAAACAGCTTTATAAAGCTGAAAAATTAACTGCATATAGTTTTAGGTGGGGAAATCCGCCCCAAATTGCTGTGATTGAGTAGTATTTTGGGGAAATGGGCAAAGCCTTTAGAACATGTGCTTTAACCCAGTTAGAAGAAAGCTAGCTTCTCTAATATGGTTAGCTGAAAACAAATCCAGAGGTAACAGGACTGAGAAGTCAAAGATCTGCAAGGGATTTCAAAGCAGCCTGCAAGCACCAACTCATTTGCTCTGTCCTTCCCACCCACCCCCTGGTAAGATTGTCTACAAAAAGGGAAATATGTATTTTTTACAAAGCATTGAAGCCAGCTTGCCAAGCTAGGATCTTTTCAGGAGTGAAACAGAGCCCATGCTTCAGCAAAGCCTCCATTCCAGACCTTGCTGCCCTTACCACACAACATGTCTGCTAGCTACTTCTCTAATAAGCCATGTGGAGAGTGGAGAAAAGGGCAGGCTGTGCTAACAGATGCAACAATGCGACATGATGCTGCCATTCTAACAGCCTGGCTGGTCCCCTGGGGATAACATAATCATGCCAGCCCTCTCCCTCCAGCATTCTGAAATGGGAATTCCATTAGAATCAGGAGGAGGAACAGAGTTTTCTCCTACCTGTCGGTGTTGTGTTTTTTTTTTAAAAAAAAGAAAAACCCCAACCCGTAACTATATTTAATCCTACTATTAGAATAGCCATAAATATACAAGCCATTATGCGCAAGAGACCAAAGGCCTCTCTAAATTGGAGTGTCTAGCAGCAACTTCTGTCCGAAGGTGAAAATTCTCCATTAATGCATCTTCCTGCACAAACCATCCCACCCCAGGCAGCAATCATTTATGCCCTGAAGAACAAACAGTCTTCCCCCCCCCCCCAACATAAAGCAGAGATGCTAGTCTCACACATATGGGACTACTCCTTTAGGGAAGCTCATTAAGCCATTTGCCCCAATATATCCTGTGGCTCTGAAACAAGGGAAATAAATATCCAGCCAGGCAGGAGTGACACCATAACCTGGGGCGATGACCCAAGCTTTGCACCCAAAAGCTGGATAGAGTCAGGGTTTGTAAAGCAAGTAGAAAAACCTCAGTGATTCAGAGAGAAAAGGCTTTGCTGCCTGCTTTTTAAAAAACAGTTTGAGACTCACATTTACGTCAGCAGAGCTCACAGCAGCTTTAGCAGGATTGAATGCTTCAGCATGGTCCTAGGGGAGAATGATTGGGGGGAGGGGGGGTAATTGACCTGGAGCTACAAGGACAGAGGGTGTTAAACGAGATGATAGCCCACATTAGCCCTTCCCGAGGGGGTGTCCACCTGCTCATTTACAAGGTGTTTGCCCTCACCAGCCACTTGGCCACCACCCACTGGACACGCAGCTCCCACTCGCATAGACCCCACCATGAGCATGGAGCCTGTTGTGTGGGTGAACAGGGGCTAATGTGTGCCCATACCCTGTCAATTATGTGGCGGTGAAGAACGCCTGCATGTGCATTAGGTTTGTTGTGCTAAACATGCGCGTGGAGGCTGCATTAGGCCACACACTGAAAACGTGAGTGGGGGCTGCACAATTAAATGTGGACTCCAGCAAGCTACATCTTGCTTTGTTTACACCCAGAGTGACAAAGGCCCAGTGCTGCAGTGCCACCTGCCCCAACAAGCTTTGGTTCCTTTGCTTTATATAAACACACTGTATGTACTATCAAAGTAGGTCCATTAACAACACTACAGCTGAGGAAACCGGCACAGGGTGAAATGTCTCGTCCAAAGAGAGAGAGAGCAGAAACGGCAGAAAAGAGTTCGGAGCTCTCAATCGTTGATGGCCATACCTAGTTCCATTGCAACCCCCCAACTTGCCTGACGAAGGACCCGGTGAGGTCCGAAAGCTTGCATACCTCCACCAACTGGAGTTGGTCCAATAAAAGATAACACTTTACTACTTTGTCTCACTTCTCAGTCACTCTGGTCTACATTTTAAGTGTATCCTTGAGCACCTCAGCTCTTGGGTTCCAGGCTTGAAGACAGCCCCTAGGACTTGACTGATATGTATTTTGCACTAAATCAGTTTCCTAGGACATTTTCCTCACTGCATTTCTTTTATGTGTCTATGGCTGCTTGCCCACATTACTGAAATACCCATGAGTTAGAAACTCACAAGTATTTCAGTAGCATGGGCAAGCAGCAAACTGCATGAGGTACAAAAAAACCACATGAGTTTGACAGGGCTGAAAATCTTGCCCTGTTGCTCGCGGGTGTTATAAGTCATAGTGAGATTTTATTTTATGCAAGGTGGCCAAAACATATGCATTTCATTACTCACCATGAGATTTGTCTTCCAGTCCTCCCGTGGCCATTTTAACCAGAGACACTACGGGAGGGAGAGGCAGGAGGAAGCAGATTACAATCCCTTTCCTGATGCCCTGGAGAGAGCTGAAGTCGGGAGAGTCACGTGACAGGAAATGAACTCTCGCAAGGGATACAGGGAAAGGAGGAGGGAGGGATTTCCTCTGCTCCCAAACTCTCAGATCTTTGGGTAACGTGGGCGCAGATAAGGAAGTTTCACTAACGGATGTTCACTAACCATGTGACCTGAAAATATCTGCGGGTCACCTAATGTGTGCAGCCTCCCATCACAGAACACACATGAGTTCAAAGAATACAGCGAGTTTCTAACTCATGTGTATTTCAGTAATATGGGCAAGCAGTCTATGCATTAGGGACCCCTTATTCCTAACTCCCACTCCATATAGCACCAAGCAACCCAAAAGCCTCTCACTCATCAGGGTAGCCTGGTCAGCACATACAATCTCGGCCTTTGATGCAAAGAGGAACTTGACCAAGCTGGCACCTTATTTTGTACCAGTCTGCAATAGACTGCCTATTACTACCGCTCTCCATTGGCACAAAGAACAGATTCCCAGCCTGCAAAGTGCAAGTCCCTACCCAATCAGCAGCTCCCTGGGCATAAGGGACTTGGGCATGGGGAGCTTGCACTCCTGCCTCTTCCTTCTCCTTCCACAGAATGTCTCAGCCAGAGCCCAGAAGCATCTCCTAATCTCCTCTCCAGCACTACGAGATCCAAGGCAAGTGCCATCTACGTGGCATTGCTCCGAATGGAGCTGAAGGGTCATGGTAACAAGGAGAAGGAGTTCCCTGGTGTAGAGGAACAGAAGTCCCTTTGATTTAAAAACAAACAGGTACAGAGCAACTAATATCCAACCCCCCTTCCAGTGGCTGAGAAGGTTGCTACTCCCTGACAATTTGGGATGGAAAAAACCACAAGCTTAAGCTATGAAGTGGAGGTCTAGATCTTGGTATGGCACAACGTTCGCAGAACATAGGGAGCTAGCCTGCTACCATGCCGGTACTCTTCAATGGCTCTCCTGCTAAGAAGTTTCCACCACTCTGGTTTCTGGCCAGCTGCCAAGCTCTATGGGCAAACAGCAAATGCTCCTTACCGGGGCTGGTGGCCTGAACTGGCTTGGTATTTTCCTGGAGGAGGATGCCTTCTCTGTCTTCACTTGCACCTGCACAAATCCTCTATTGAGCAAGCTGCAGTCGTTCTTGCTACTCGACGAGGAAAGGTTTAAGGACCTTGAAAGGAAGCTCACCGACTGCAACAAAAATCAATACACAGAAACAATTACATTGGAAAAGGCCATTTGGTTAGATTAATTCACCTGTTTTCCAGTAATTCTCTTGCCTGCGGATCTTAAGTATGACAGAAGCAACTATGTTATTTTTGCATAGTCTCGTCTTGATTTTATTATTATTATTAACAAACATTTATATAGCACCAGCAGTGTACCTGGCACTTTACAAAGTAATAAAATAGACACGGTCCCTGCCCCTAGGGCTTACAATCTGAGAGACAGGAGCTGGGGGAGAGACTTAGGAAGGGGAACAGAGGGAGAGACAAGGGGTCTAACATTCATGAAGATGCGAGGTCTCAAGTGCACGTACTTGGCTTGGTTACGATGAGAATGACAGCAGGCAGGTCCATGTTGCAAGGATAAGGGTAAACCGATCGTAGGTATAGGAATAGTGGCTCAGCAGGATAAAGAGTCAGACAGAGCAGAGCGAAAGAGGTGAGTTTTAAGGAGAGATTTGAAGGTATGAAGGGAGGGGGCAAGGCGGATGTGGACAGGGAGGGAGTTCCAGGCATGGGGGGCAGCAAGTGAGAAGAGACAAAGGCGCTTAGGGGAGCAGGGAAGGCGTGGAAGGGTGAGAGAAGGAACAGAGGAGGAGCAAAGTGCACGGGCTGGAGTACGGAGGGCGATAAGTGCAGAGAGGTAGCGAGGAGCAAGGTTGTGAAGAGCTTTATAGGTGAAACTTTTAGATTTTCCTTGGACTAAGTTTTCTAAATCAAGTGTGCGCGTTCTAGGTTTGTGTAATGGCTAGCTCAGGAGGGCCATGCCCCCGACCCCCAACTAGAGTGGCCATTCCTCCCCTTTAAAAGAGGATGCTGATGAAAAAACACATGGTGCAGGGCTACACTGGAACCAATGCAGCCCTGCAACATGTATTTTTCATAAGCATCCTCTTTTAAAGGGGAGGTATGGCTAATCTACCCATGACTGGGGAGCCTAAGCATTACTGTAGCATGAACAACAATGACAAGATAATTGTCAGTCAGAGTTCTACTGACCAAGGCATAAAGAAATTCTGTTCTGGAACCCTGCTAGGCAAGTCATGAAGATTCAGAAAAAAGTGCTGGGTAATTATGCAAAACCTTTCAATTAATGCTTCAACATAATCTCTGCTAGCATGCAAGAGATGAGGCCAAACCAGACTACTAGTAGTTTTGTTACTAGGGCTAGTTTGTATCCCAGAGGCATGGAAAAAGAAAAATTAAGTTCCTTACCTTGGGAATTCTCCTTATAGATGGATCTACTGAACATCAATTCTGCACTCTGGGGATGACCCCCCACAACCAGTAGGAGGCAGAAGACAAAAGATCCAGCAGAGCATGCTCAGTGGGGATCAGTCCCTCACAGCTCCAGTTATTCCAAAACCTGGATCCTGAAACACACTCTTACTTCTCATTTGGATGGTAAGAAAATGACAAAAGGAATTCCACCTTTGTATTTTATTTTATTAGTATTATTTTAAATACATCATTCACCCACGAAAAAAACCAACAGGGAAGGATGAATTGATGTCCAGTAGAACTATCTAGAAGGAAAATTCCCAAGGTAAGTGACCCAATTTTCCTTTCTCCTCAGATCTACTGAACATCAATTCTGCACTCTGGGGATGTACCAAAGTAGTTCTCGTTCAAATTCTAGGGTGGGATAACACCACAATTGTGCATCATTAACTTGACTAGAGTATCTCCCCTGAAGCACTCTTCTACTAAAGCTGCTTCTCTTGAGTGGGTATTAGCAATGTCTAGTGAAAGCGTGCAGGGAAGACTATGTGGCTGCCCTGCAAATCTCTTTATACTGGGTGCCCCAGCCTTGAAAGCCCAGGAAGAAGCAGCCTTTCACCAGGATAAAGCAAGAACCCTCTGCAGAGGTAACAGGCCCCGAGAGGTATAAGCTTTTGAAATACATGCTGAAATCCATTTAGAGGACAGTTTTTGATGCTTATTTCCCCTTCTAAGTGGGTTATAGTTAACGAACCAAGGCCTAAGGATTGCCAATACAGCCGTTCCATGTATATAAATCTTAAAGGTCCTACTTACATCCAATGAATGCCGTAACTGTATAAATGTATTAAAATAAATAAATAAAACATCCGAGGGCTGGCAGGCCTGGGACAAAAGGAAAGTACTAGTGTCACTTGTGTCCTATGAAAAACTGAGTTAATTTTTTGGTATAAAGGCTTGACAGATTCCTTTTGAAAAATACAAAAAGCTGGGTGTATGGATAACATGCTCAACTCTGAAATTTGCCAAGCTGAAGAAATTGCTACCATAAGCCCCACTTTAATAGAAGACAACACTTCCTTTGTGAGTTCGAACAGGGTCTAGGGAATGGCTTTCAAAACTAAATTTAAGTTCAAAGAAGGAAACCAGTGTATCGCTTAAGGAAAAAGAAGCCTCCTAGCCTTCAGAAATCTTTTGACATGCAGATGCAATGACAGCCTAGATCCTGAAAAAGAACCCAACACTATCCAAAGCTGCCACCTGCTTGGAGAGAATAGGATATAACCGTCTAGAACCAAAACAGCATGAACCCTAATTGAACTTGGATCTATGCGTCTGCAGACACACCATTGAACTCTCCAGGTATGCCAATTTGTTCATGTAATTGATTGTCTCCTCAATGACAGTGTATTAAGAACCATTTCAAAGTATCCTAGGTGTAGATGAGTGCCATATGTTTAACTTCCAGGCCATTAGCTTAAAAGGACCCGGATTCTCATAAAACACTGGCCCTTGGGACAGTAAATTTGGGACTACTGGTAAGAACAGCGAAGGCACTTAAGTCAACTCTGACAGGTCTGAAGACCATCGACTTCTGGCCCAGCAGGATTAAGGAGTCTCCCTCTTTCTTCAGTTTGTTGATAATCCTACTGATGAGGGGGAGAGCATCCTGAGGACAGATCTAAGTCAAGAGTATCACAGGTCTCTGCTCCTTATCGTCAGAACCTCACTGTAGCAGGAAACAGTATATGTAGGCTGTGGCACCTTTAAGAGGGCTAGAGTGAGGCAAAAGCCACGCCCTCTCTAAGGGACATAAAGTATGGAAGCAGGAAGTGAAGAGCAGAAGTCATCTGGATGCCAAAGGAGTAACATTGCTGCTGAAGAGTTGAAGGCCTGACCAGAGAGCAAGCGAGCTGCTTGTGATCCAGTCAATACACTGTTGCCTGACTGGGCTTGACCTTATTATAGAGACTGTTACATGGAAAGGTTATCTATGGACTGAGTTATGTTATGCAATAAAGTCTTTATTTTAATTCCCAAGAGTGGCAGTTGAGTGACTGGTACTGATCCTGACAATACTAATCACTGGCAAGTCTGAACCTGCTACACTCGCTATGAACCTGTTCACCTTCACATTCTGTTGAGAGGCAACCAGATCCATCACTGGCTCCCCCAAACTTCTGAACTATCATTTGAAAAACAATGTTGCATACTGCATAGGGACCATTCTTCTGAGACTATTAGTTGTCTGCTGAACCAATCTGCCCAGACAATGCACTTCCCTCTGATAGGGAACACCTTGATTGATACAGGATTTATTTTTGCTCATTGTAGAAGTCCCCTAGGTCCTTTGCATAAAGACAGATAGAGATCCCCCTTGGTAAACTAAGTATTCTTTTGCAGTTGTGTTGCCCGTGTATATCGAAAGTCGTTGCCCTCATACCACGGCAAAATGAATTGGTGCCAGGAGTACAGCTCTTAAGTCTAGTCAATTTATGCTGTGTCGGGTCCTTGGACTATATCCCCTGCACCAATTCTCGGATTCAAATGTCCCCCTCAGCCATATAGACTTGTGTGTATTTTAAGTATTATCCTGGTGGGTTCCAATAGCAGTACCCCGGTTAGAAAGCAGTGTTCTGCCAGCCATCCAATCAGAGTCCTTCACATGTTGTTGGAGTACCTCTGTCCAGGATATCAAGCCCTCGATTATCTGGGATTGGAAGGATTTTAGAACAGCTTGTAGCATTCTGAAGTGCCATCTTGCCCACTGTAGATGATGAATGTATGAACAAGCATTCCCCGCAGCCTTGCTAGCCCTTTCAACCACGTATGCGTGGTTGAAAGTCTGTGTGATTATGAATTTTGATCTCTCTCGCTCTGTTGAGGATGAAGGCTGCGTTTAACTGAGTACTCTTAACACCACCCATGTGTTCTGGCCTCTGGATAGGATTAGTTGGCTCTCTTTTGCATTTAACTATAAAACCAGGCAACCGAAGTATGTTCTTGTGTTGCCTAAATCTCTGATGGCCCTGTCCTCCAATCCAGACCTCACCAGGAGAAGGTTGCCCAGATAAGAGTGGACATGTATCCCTTCCATTCAGAGGCTGGTAATCAGGACTACTAAACCTTTGTGTAGGTTCTGGAAATGACACCAGCTCAAAAGGCAATACCCTATGTTGCCGCATAGCAGAACCTCAGTCATCGGTCATGGGCTGGTCTGACTAATATGTGCAAATAGACCTCTTTTAGGACCAGTGAAGATAAACAGTCTCCTTGAGTCCTTGTCAGGCTGGTCACTGAGTGTATTCAACTGGAACTTCACACAGCAACTGAGGTGTTAGAGGACAGTTCACCATCCATCCCCTGATTTCTTTGGGACCCTAGACAATACTGAGCATAGGCCAAAGCCCCTTTCTTGCTCAACTGAATCTATAGCATCTCAACTTGTACAGGCATGTTAACTCACTTGTTCTTGATTTGTGTTGCCTTATGTTTTTTGATACAGTGGACATTAAAAATTTATGATGGGACTCCTCCTGAGTTCTATAGCCTAACCCTGTGAAAGGATTTTTCTTAAGCAACTTACAAATGTCACAATAGCCCACCTGTCAGCAAATAGTTGTAGTCTTCCCCCTAACAAGCAGTTCGGTCTCTGGTGCCAGGTCCTTCCTCATTTGGAGTGGAGGAATCCCAAGAATCTACACCATTTCTGCTGGCGGCCCCTTTCTGCGAGTCCTCTGCTCCCATTCTGGGGTATGAAATGCAATATGAAGACTTGCTGTAGGGGTGGAAAATTTGCTTGAAACAACATTTGGCACTTACCTTGTGAATTCTCTTTCTATCCAGGATGTCTGAGAGTCCTCACTTTGGGGTCATTCCCCTACTTCACCAGCAGGGGACAGAAACATTTTTCTGGAGCATGTGTAGAGGGACAATCCCCTAGTCTCTCCAATAAAGTCCCAAAGCCGAAGGACCTTCTGTAGAACGAACTACACAATCAAATTAGACCCAATTCAACCAGAACAAGTTAATGTTAGGGAAAAAACACCCCAATTCAGAGGAAACTTCCTCAACACAAGTAACTATATTTCTGAGATACAGTCCCCAAGACCCTCCTCAGGATTTCACCGACTCCTGTTTGATAAAGGACGGGTTGGAGGACTGTCAAGCATCCTGGATAGAAAGAGAATTCACAAGGTAAATGCCAAATTCTCTATTCTCATCCTGGTGTGCTTGACAGTCCTCAGCTTGGGGATGTACCAAAGCAATGATAGTAATTCACACAGCAGGAGGGAGCAAACAGCATTAAGAACAGCCTTAGTCTAATACTGCCTGCAACACTCTTCTCCCAAACGCGGCTTCAGCGGGCTGAAAAGTGTGTATCTTATAGCGTTTTACAAAAGCGTGTAAGGACGCCCAAGTAGCTGCCTTGTAGTCTTCTTCATAAGAGGCTCTGGCCTGGAAAGCGGTCAAGGTTGTCACTCCATGCACAGAGTATGCCCAAATATTTCCAGGCGGGGTTTTGTCCCTGGCCCTATAGGCTTCCACTACACACTGCGTGTCCCACTTGGAGATAATCACTTTAGAAGGCTTAAGGCTCTTCTGGCCGGCCTTGATATTTACAAATAAGGCCAAACATCACCTGAAGCCTGCCATTCTCAAGTTAAATTTTAAGGACCCTGTGTACATCTAGAGGCAATGACACACCTTTTCCTTAGGATTTTAGGGTGAGAACAGAAAGAGGGGAGCCAGTTCCTGTGACCAGTGAAAAGTTGAGTTAACCTTGGGCACAAAGGCCTGGTCTAATCTAAGGACTACAGCTTCTTTTCGAAAAATATAGAAGTTAGGTTTGATGGAAAGGGCTCCAAGCTCAGACATCCACCTAGTGGACCTAATTGCCAGGCCGCGGTGTGGGTCTGAGCTCGGACGGAGGGAAGGTGGGATGTGGAGCTGGCTGGGTTAGTGGGCTTCGGCACTTACAGTGCGCCCCCTGCTCTGCCAGTCCGAGGGCTACTGAGTGCTGCCGCGCGGGGGCTGGCCTGCCGGCAGATGCACTTTACCCTATGATCGGGCTGTTGCCAGTTTTTTAACCCTCTGCTGAGGGGAACTGCTGCCCTGCTAGGGGCGCTCCTCTCTGAGGAGCTAGTAGAATCCGCTCTTCCTCGGTCTGGAGGCAGAAACGAAACTGGAGACACTAGGGGATTGTCCCGATACGCATGCTCCAAAAAAATGTTTCTGCTTCCTGAAGTAGGGGAACGATCCCAAAGCGTGGACTTTCACAGGCATACCAGGATGAGAATTATTAAACTGTTGTAATGGGTTTGTTTTGCCTATGATGTCCGCCAAGACTTTTTCTAGACAAACCCCAAATAATTTCTCTCCCTGAAAGGTCCCCAGGATCAATAGATATTTTGTGTGAGAGTCAGCCAGCCAGGATTGCAAGTTAGTAACCACAATCCCTTCCTGGCAGCTAGTTCAGCCGGTATAACCCCGGCTGCCCAGGACAGGGCATCAGCAGATGTATCCGCTATGCAGGCTGTGGGTAAGCGATTCCTTGATGCGAGCCCTTTTGCGCATTTAGTGGAAAGGAGAATTGGTTACCTACCTTTGGTGAATTCCTTTCTCTCATATCCCTGCATACTCCTCCGGATGGGTAGTTCCACCGTTGACCGCCAGGAGGCAGATGAGCTTTTTCTTCTCTGCGCCTGCATTACGGTGCTACCCGGCTCCAGCGCCAGTCCGTTGCAAGCTGAACTCTCATTCTATCTAGAGTGATTATAACTCAACAACCTTATAACACTAATAACCATTAACGGAATTAGGTAATTATGATGCAGGTCTCTATAGAAGAGACTAACCCATTTGTGGATACTGGCCCCACACCCCCTGCTAGTCATGATGCTGCTCGGCAGGGAGGGGCGGAGGAGTATGCAGGGATATGAGAGAAAGGAATTCACCGAAGTTAGGTAACCAATTCTCCTTTCTCCTCATACCCCTGCATACACCTCCGGATGGGACGTACCCAAGCAAAGTGTCCCAATTTAAGGGTGGGAGCTAGCAGCACTGGGGGTGTCCAGTACCACCTGCAGTACCCTTCTGCCAAAGGCAGCTTCTGCAGATTGGAAGGTATTAATTTTGTAATGCCTAACAAAGGTATGTATAGGAGGCCATGTGGCTGCCCTGCATATCTCTTCATACAAGGCTTTTGCTTTAAATGCGTACGAAGTGGCTGCGCTTCTTACAGAATGAGCCCAGATTTGAAGGGGGGGGGACCCTACCCTTTGCCTTGTAAGCCTCAGTTATGCTTAGTTTTAGCCACTTCGAAATTAAGGCCTTTGTGGCTTTATGACCCTGTTGGCTCTTTCTGATGTTTACAAATAAGGCTGTGGACTGCCTAAACCCTTTGGTTCTATCTAGGTATATTTTTAAGGCTCTTCTGACATCTAGCTTATGCCAGGCTTTCTCTTTGGGATGTGTCGGTCTGGGGCAAAATGATGGTAAGATGACCTCTTGTGCCCTATGGAAGAGAGAATTTACCTTAGGTAAAAAGGCTTTGTCTAGCCTTAGGGTGATTGATTCCTTCTGAAAAATACAGAAGTTGTCCTCCATAGACAGAGCTCCCAGTTCTGACACCCTCCTCGCTGATGTGACCGCTACAAGAAAAATAACCTTTAAAGTTAAAAAATATAGGGAAATCTGTTTTAGAGGTTCAAATGGAGGCTTGGTAAGTGCTTCCAGAACCAGGTTGAGGTCCCAAGATGGTACTCTGTGTACTACCAGAGAAGCTAAATTCCTTGCTGCTCTTAAGAACCTCCTAACGTTCTTGTGTGTCGAAACTATTCTGTTGGCTACTGTTCTAAGCACAGAGTCTATGGCCGCTGCTTGCCTGGCCAGAGTGTTTGCCCTAAGACCCTTATCTAGTCCCATTTGCAAGAACTCGAGGACTTGTGCTACTCCTGCCTTGGTTGGGTCTTGGTCTCGTCAAACAGACCACGCTGCAGAAGTCTTCCAGGTAGCTCTATAGCTTCGCCTGGTGGCGGGTCTTCTGGAAAGTTGAATTGTGTTCAGGACGGCTTCCAAATAACCCCTCGCTCTCAGTGCAGATCATTCAAGTTCCACGCAGTCAGATTTAGCGTTTGAATCTCTGAGCAAGCTATCGGTCCCTGTGTAAGTAGGGATGGTATGAGGGGTTGCCTTTGGTACTGCGCGTTGCTTCATTCGATTAGTTCTGAAAACCATGACCTCCTGGGCCACCATGGAGATGTGTGTTCTCTCTGATTGCTCTGGTTAATGTCTTCTGGATTAGTGGGATGGGGGGAAAAGGCGTATAATAGCCCCTTGGGCCATGGACTGTTTAGCGCGTCGGTCCCTTCCGCCTCTCTGCACCGAGCGTGGGAGATGAAGCGGGGAACTTGCGAGTTTTCCCTGGTGGCGATTAGGTCCATCAGTGGAAGGCCCACCCACTTCACCAGATGTTGGAACACTGATCTGTCTAGAGACCATTCGTGTGGGTCAAGTATCTGTCGGCTCAGGTAGTCTGCGCGTGTGTTCTCCTGTCCCTTGATGTGCAGGGCTCTTATCGAGGCTAGGTGTAACTGAGCCCATGAAAACAATCTGGTCGCTTCCCAATGCAACTCCCTCAATCTCGATCCCCCCTGGTGATTGACGTAGGCCTTTGCCGCCACGTTGTCCGTATATACCAGGAGGTGTTGCGAGACAAAGGTTGGACAGAGGTGTTGAAGTGCCAGCCAGATGGCCTTCAGCTCGAGAACGTTTATTCTCTTTGTCGCATCTCTTTGGGACCAGAGGCCCTGAGTCGTGTGGGGTCCTGAGTGAGCTCCCCAGCCCATGAGGCTGGCGTCTGTTGTTACTACTACTCTCGCTGGTTCCGAGAGAGGTACCCCTTCGAGGAAGGTTTTTGGCTCTAACCACCAGGACATTGAGTCTTTTAATTCCTGTGGAATGGAGACCCACAGATTGAGACCTAGTGTGAGCTCTCTTTGCAAACCCCTGAGCCGCTTCTGTAAGGGGCGAAGGTTGAAGCGACCCCATGTCACCTGTCCTATGCAGGATACTAGGAGGCCTAACAGGGTCGCATGGGGTTTGAGTCTCATGCGGCTCCGACCTCTGAGGAGGTTGATTAGTAGATGGATCTTTTCCTTCCTGTCGACTGGGACGAATGCGCGGTCTAAGGAGGTATCTATTAGGATTCCTAGATGTTCCAGCTTCTGTGTTGGGGTTAGGTGGCTCTTTTCCCTGTTTATGAGGAATCCGTGTTTCTCTAAGTAGTAAATGACTAAGTTGAGATGTTTCTTCACCCTGTTGGGGGAGCTGCCCCTGATCAGGAGATCGTCGAGATATGCGTAAATATGTATTCCCCTGCTGCGTAGGTTGGCTATCAGCGGGGCCAGGATCTTTGTGAACGTTCTGGGTGCTGAGGAGAGTCCGAATGGTAGAGCTCTGAATTGCCATTGTTTGTTTGTTGTAGGCAAACCTGATCCATTTTCTGTGGGGGCCCCAGATTGGCACATGGAGACAGGCCTCCCTTAGGTCTAAGGACGCCATCCAGTCTCCGCTCTGTAGGCTCTGACATACTGAGGTCGCTGTTTCCATCTTCAATCTGCGGCGTTTCACATATTTGTTTAGTGCCTTTAGGTCCAGGACCGCTCTCCATTTGCCGCCCAGGAAAATGATGGAATAGATTCCTGAGAAACGGTCTTGATCTGGTACTTTTTCGATTGCCTTACTGTCCTGCAATCTCTTGATCTCATTCATCATAGCTTCGTGTTTTTGTGGGTTTTTGGAGACGGTATGAAGTGTTGTCTGGGGGTATGTATCAGCTCTATTTTGTATCCTTCCGATATGCAGGATAGGACCCAGGCATCTGAGACTGAGGCTCCCCACGTCTTTGAATTGTTGGAGCCGTCCTCCTACCTCCGGGGAGGCATAGTCAGGCATCTTGCTTGGGGTTGTTGGTTCTAAAACCTCTCTGCTTACGTCTATCGAATCTCCCCGATTTGAATCCCCTTCCTCTGAAGGAGAAGCCTCTGGAGAATTCCTTGTGGCCCTGGTTGAACGCTCCTCTGGAAGTGGCACCGAAACCCCTGAATTTGAAAGATTGGCCACAAAAAAAACCCCTCTTTGGAGCCACCTGTTGGAGGGTTTTTGCCTTATCTTTGGTATTTGCCTCTTCCAGAACCTTTTCCAGGCAAACCCCAAAAAGTTTGGAACCTGTATAGGGTGCTGAGGTTAGGAGATTCTTGGCCGTGGGGTCCCCTTGCCAGGATCTTAATCAGACCCTGCGTCTTGCTGCTATGTCGCCTGCCAGTGCCCTGGCTGACCACGTTAGAGCATCGGTGGTTGCGTCTGCTAAAAAGGCAGTAGCCATGCAGATGCGAGAGGAGAGTTTTTGTGCTCTTTTTTCTGGCAACTTGGGGTCCTGTGCCTCTTGCATCCACGTAGCAATGCTCTAGATACATAGGAGGCCACAATATTAATTTTGAGGGATGCTGCCGTGGAGTCTGCTGCCCTCTTGAGGGCCGAGTCCACTCCCCTGTCAGTGGGGTCTCGGGGATGGCAGTCCCCTTCCGTTGGGAAAACTGTCTGGCGTGCTAGAGAAGCAGTGGCCGCATCGATTTTGGGGCTTTTGAAGAGAGGTTCCTTTCTCCTAGAGAAGGCGTACAGGCTGTCCTGTACTCTGCGCATTTTATGGGACTTATCAGGGCGTTTCCATTCCTCCAATACAATTTTTTCAAATGTTTTATCCAGGGGTAAGCCCTGATCCCTGCCGTGTACTGATGGAATATAGTCCCTAGTTTCCTCTTCATCTGAATCTGAGGATCCTTCCTTAATGGCTCTCTCCTTGATTTGGAGCGTTTTAATAACATGCCCCAGCAGCTCTTCCCTACACTGGCTAGGGAACTGTCTGTCTTTCTCTCTGGGGTCTGTGGGGAGGTTGTCAGAACATTCCCCTTCCTCTAAATCCGAACTCTCCTGGGAAGAGTCTGACTCAGAAGCAGAATCTCTGAGGAACTGCTGTTTGTGTGTTTTACTGCTGCCTGCTTGGAAATCGCCCTCCTCAGAGCCCTGAGGGGATATCAAGCCTTGTAGCCCAGCTCCCCCTAGTGGGGATTTAGCACTTTTTTCTTTGCCGAGCTTTCCCCGCTCTCGGTGCTTTGGGGGAGGGGCCCTTCGCGGGGAAACTTCTCTTGCGTTTCCCGCTCTTTTTTGGCCGGGCCAGATTTTTTATTGCCCCCATAATATCCTGCATTGATCTGGCAATTGAAGCCAATAAGGGATTCTGGTCCCCCCGTGGCTCCTGCTCTGAGCCCGCTGCTTCTGTCCCTCCTGCGATGTTGGGGGGGGGAGGGGGGGACAGTATCCTCTCAGGGGTACTCATGATTTAAGCAGGGCTCAGTGTAAATGGCTTGGGGCCAAGCGGGTTGGTCCCGGCCTAAGGCGGGGGGAGTGCCGCAGTGGGGGTCCCGCTACCCGGGAAGTAATCGCGGCCTCCCCTGCTCCCCGGCGCAGTGCGAGGGAGCTGGCGGGGATTCTTTTGATTTTTTAAATTTTTACCGGCCTGGCCTGGCGAACCGAGACGGGGTCCGGTATCGCCTCCCCAATGCCCCGCTGAAGCCTTTTCACTAGGCTTCCCTTTTAAGTTCTTTATTTTTTATAATTTCTTCTACCTTGCTTCTAGGGGCCTGCGGATCCCTAAACGCCTCCCGACGGTCTGGAGGCAGATGAAGGACTGGGGCTGGAGCCGGGTAGCACCGTAACGCAGGCGCAGAGAAGAAAAGGCTCACCTGCCTCCTGGCGGTCAACGGTGGAACTACCCATCCGGAGGAGCATGCAGGGGTATGAGGAGAAAGGTCTGGTTCCCTTGTCAGTTGGAATTATGTAAGGAGAGCTCTGGCAGGATAGCATGTTGTCATGGATAGGTAGAGCACCACTGCAGCAGCCTCAAAGTTTCTCTGCAGACCAAACTCAATACCTCTATCAGTTGAGCCTTTGGAATATAAATCCCCCCCAGAGGGGAATGCCATTTGTTTTGCTATTGAGGCTACAGATACATCCAATTTGGGTGTGCGCAAAAGTGTTTCCTTGTGATTTAAGAAAGTGAACAGGGTATCCTGTGTCTTGCCAAGCCTTTAGGTGCTTGCCCGGACATTTCCACTATTCTCTAACGATCCTTTTGAAAGCCCTGTAAAAGGACCCGGATTCAAACCTCAGGCCTGCAAGGAGCAGGGCACAAACCAGTATCCTGGGCTGACTCCACAGGGCTCTCTGAACAGGTTTAAACATGTGTTCCTGTATTTGAGAGGGAATTCTTGGTCCTCTCGCTTTGCCTCCTCTACTTGAGGGGACTCTGGGACCTGCCCCTCTTCTAAGGGGACCCCAGCAAAATCTGAGGCGTGCACAAAGGACCTCCGTATCCCCTTCAGGGGTTCCTACTGGGAACTGCCACTGCTTTTTTTGCAGTTTCTTTTTGGGGCTCCCTCAGTTTATTGGGAGGCAGAGGGGCATCTTCCCCCAAGGGAAGTTTCTCCTGGATTTGCTCATGTTCCCCTTCCTCCTCTGAGGTGAGGTTCAAAGTTTGAGGACTCCAATATGTCCTCAAAACAGTCTCTTGCCCTTCTTAGGGCCTGACTGTTTCTCTTTGCCCACAGGCTTAGGGTGGCTCTTGAACCCCCCGCCCTCTTCTTTGGGGGTGGGGGCATCTGGGTGATTCAGAGCCCACCTTTTTTCTACCCTTGTGTCTTCCCTGCCCCCTCATTCATTTTCTCCAGTGGGGCCAGGATTTTCCCCAGCACTTCCACTTGGAGTGCCTCTCTTAGGGACATAAAATGGGATGATCTTACTTTCCCCAGGTGGTCCTGCGCCGCCTTCTGCTCAGACAGCAGAGGGATTTCTGGATCCAATCATGGCTTCTTGGCCACCATTTTGCACTCTCCAGTGGTGCTGGCCCATGGAGATTTCCGCAGCTGGAGTTTCTCCGTCCCTCTGCTCTGCCCCAAGCCCTCCCTGGCCAGGCAGAGTCCCTCCTGCAGCCAGGTACCCAGCTATGAGGCAGAGCCCTTCCACGGTTCCTGTCTCCCTGACTCTTTCCCAAAAGCCTGAGGCAGAACTCTGTCAGGTTTGCCTCTTGCATGGGCTCACCGGCAACAAGCTTAGGGTGGGGGGGGAGAAGTGCCCACAGGGAGCCCACCTGCACCCATTCTTCCCCTTTCCTGTGCCAGCTGGGTGGGAGGGTTGTGTGCCAAAATATGGTCCATGGTTCAAAATCCATCAGGAGATAAACTTCTATCTTTTGGGCTGAGCCCAGTGTCACTAGTTCCCCCCTGAGCTATAATAAAGGTTACATGACCACTCAGGAAAAAAACAAAGATGAAAATGCAAAAATTAAAGTGAAACTGCCAACTGCTCAGAGCCCAGCAGCACCACTCCTACTAGGTCTGAGGCAGAAATCCAACTGGAGCGTTGAGGGACTGATCCCCTCTGAGCATGCTCTGCTGGATCTGTGTCTTCTGCCTCCTAATGGTCAAGATGGGGATCGTCCCCAGAGTGCAGAATTGATGTCCAGTAGTTCTGTGGAGAACTCCCAACAGTCTCAGCATCATGCATAAGCCCATCCCAGATGGCATTGGGAGCAGAGGTCATTAATACTGAAGAAAGATACGACATTGCCATTCCACAAAGTATCTTCTCTTCCACATTTCAGTGCCTTATTTCTCTCTTATCTGTTATGCTCTAAGTCATGCCCTAGAGTGATGCTGCAATAGCACGTGGTCCCTGTGGTATTTCTTGAGATCTGCAACCCCAGAGGCCACAGTCCCTCCTGCAGCCAGCTATGAGGCAGAGCCCTTCCATGGTTCCTGCCTCCCTAGCTCTCTCCCAAAAGCCTCTCTCAGGCAGAGCCCTCCCTGGTTTCTGTCTCTCCCAACAACTTCCCTACTGAGCTTCTGCCTTTTAGCTGGCCTGGCCACACACCGGGCCAGCTGTCAGAGATTTCAAGCACTGTCCCTTCTACACTAGCATCTGCTGTCTTAGCACATGCTCTCCAGCTGGCGCTACCCCCTCTTAAAGAGCCAGGCAGACCCACACAGCCTGTCAGATGCATTTTGGGGGTAACTGATAACTGAAGATTTCATGTGGGGAAAAAAGTCCATTCATCTTTAAAACGTGGACTCCTGCTATCTTACACCACAGCTCACCTTCCCATACCAGCTACATGCTACCTAGTTAGTAAGGGGGAGTTTCAAAGCAGGGGATTAACCAGTTGTTTTAGGCCCTACCTACATGGGTAGTCTGGGGGCAGGAAGCCATGTTCAGTGTTCTCCCCACTGGCAGCAATGGGGAAAATGCAGTGAACACGGGTCCCTGCCTTGGGGGTCAAATTGCCCTTGCTACCAGGTAACGTATTTTCAAGGACCATATGGATGTACTGCCCTCTAGCATTGGGGAGTTGCTTTGGACCAAGACATGTGAACAAGGAATCTACTATTTGCTCTAGGGCTAGCTATCCTGAACACCAGGCTACACAGCATCTTGCATTGTGCTGCTTGGAAAGCAAAATGCTACATAGATGGTTTACTTTGCAACAATCAGCGAAGTGCCCCTTGATAACAATCTGTTAAATTAAAGCCAACTGAACGTTTTAGCCATGCAGCTCCCATTCACTTCAACGATCAACAGTCCCGTGGATAGACATATATTTCCCCTGTATCTTGTGAAATCCAAATCACACTGGAGTCCTGTTCCAACACAAGAGCCAGACAGTGAAACCAAATAGGTCTATTTTCCTGGCCTATGATGAGTACGATACAAGACAAAGTCCAAGAGATTTTTACCGGTCTGTCAGCTAGAATACACTAAAGCGTTATTTTCTGACTGCATTACTGTGGGTTCGCCCCTTCCAACTATTTGGCCCAAATCCACCCTTACTGCAGCTCCATAAAGCCAATGGCATTACGGCAGGGGACAGACACAGCCCTCTGACTTTCAGTCAGTATCTCTAAAATGCTGTGCCCCATTGCAAGCCAAACATTGATTATTCTAAATCAGACTTAATGAGTCAAAAAGCAACAAAAAAGTGATGCAGCCATGCAGGAACCTCTTAGAAGTTCAATACAATTCATTAAAGCTCCAGAGATTTCAGACTAGCTCTCCAAAATGCTACAGTAATAAGCACCTGAGAACGTTGTCATTTCGGTGGCCTCCACTGGTCATTTTAAATCAGTGTCCCCAATCACGTCCCTCAAATAGATAGTTTACATCAGAAAGCCTCCCCTCCTCTTCATATTGAACAAACACCCTTCAATCTCCAACAGCTGCTCATCTATTCCACCTTGTACAGGAATTTCTACAGTGCTCATCATCATAGTATCCAAGCACTTTACAATTATCATCTCACTAACCCCACAATGGGTGTTTTTACACACACATTTCTTCTGGATGTTTGCTGTTCCATCTTTGGACTTTGTGTGTCTAAAAATCACTCAGCCAGATCTTAAACATCTGGATCTTTGAACTTCTGCGGAGAACTTCTCCCAGAACTTGTATGTGATGTGTAAAAGGTTCTCCTGATAAATGGCTTTACTCCAGGCAGCTGAGGTCATGTGTTTCCATTGCGGCCTCTCACATCTACAGCTGTGGCTACTTTAGGTTGCCTCAGAGCAGAGAGGTAGGGGTGCGTGTGAGAGTGTGTGTGAGAGTGAGAGAGTGTGAGAGTGAAATGAATCCCGAACTTACTTGTGGACTTGTAAACCCGGAAGATTGAAAAATCCAGAACGTTAACGTCTGTGTAAAAATGTCCAGTAATGTTCCTGTAAGGTGGGTAGGTCTGCATAACTATGTTCATTTTACAGACTAGAAATGGAGACACAGCGACTTGCCTAACGTACACAAGGACCCATTCTTAAAGCTGGTATTTGAGTCCACATCTCTCGAAGTCCCATGCTATACTTACTGTAGCACACATGTTCTCAGACCACTCCTGCCATCTCTTGAGCTTCCAAATATTTGCAATCAAACAAGTCCAACTGGTCAGAAACCCTGGTAGTTAGTATTCCCCGCAGATGTCTCACTGCTTTGACAGGCTGTTGGGCACCAACCATCCAGTTGTTAGCTTAGGCCAGCTTCTCACAGCCTCTTTGTTAAGCCCTCACTTCTCCCTTAGAGGATAATGTCTCACCTGGGCTCGTTTGAAACAGATGGGCTTCGGCATCGTGGACACAGTCAGCTTCACATCCTCATCCACAATGTCCAGAGCAAGGGACTTCCTGACCTTCTTGATGGGACTCCTGTGCAGCTGGGAAACATAGGAGAAGCACAGCAGACAACTAAGTATTGGTGCCAACATGCAGCAGAGAGAGAAAACTCAGGCTTTAGAGTGGGAAGGGGCAAGGACAACCAGCTACACTAAATCGTCCCAGTGCAGAGAAGCTACACAGAGTGCAAGTTTATATTTGTGAGACACACACCGGACAAGCACTGAAGACACGAAAACTGGGCACTTACCTCTGAATTTTCCTTCTGCGGGGGATCCTCCTGGATGGCCAGTCAGGACAGTAGGTAGATCCCGCCAACTACCAGTAGGAGGCGGACAATCAACTTTGAGGAGCCTACTAGGAGGGACCTATCCTCAGCTCCCCAGCTTTGTATAGTTCTATTCCTCATCTAAGCCTTATACATTCTAATCTCAACTGTAAATGAACTATCGGGGTTAACATGACTTTGGTATGTGTCAAGACACATACCAAATAACTTGCGCCCCTGGAATGACCCGCCGACCAAAGCATTTTTGGAGGTGTTATCGCCCTTCCACGATCTCAACCATAAGCGGCAACGGGCTGCCATGTTGGAAGCGGCTGCTCTTGAGGCCCAGCAAAGTATGTCAGTGGAGGAATCTGCCATGAAGGTATACGCTAGTTGTATTCTTGGGGACAGGACCCTGGTCATCTTCTCGGAGACACCCAAAATGCAGCTAGCTTATTAAGCGCATTATGCCATGAAAAGAGACATATAACCAGTTCAGTTGTACCCCCATAATCAGTTCATGCTGCCCCTCCATAACCAGTTCATTTGCACCCCCAGCCCCATATAATCAATTCACGCTGCCCCCACCCATAACCATTTAATATGTGCCCACGGGGCAGCGTGAATTGATTATATGGGGGCGCAAATGAACTGGTTATGGGGTGCGGGTTTAAAGACAGTATTCCTGTTAGCGATAACTTCATTAAGAAGAGTTAGTGAAATAGCAGCCATAATAATATCAGAACCATATTTGCAGATTTATTTTCCAAGACAGAATAGATATTGCTTTACATCCTAAATTCCTACCTAAGATAGTATAAGTAAGACAGTTGTGAGAATGTGGCCCTTTTTACACGGGCCTCTCC
>QEPC01001898.1:411458-428777 GCA_003113815.1 Sphenodon punctatus | reverse complement strand
GAAGAAGAACAGAAGGTTGCTACCTTGTAAACAAGGTTCTTTGAGATGGCTCCGAACATTCTCACAACACCCACCCTTCCAGCCCCGCATGGAATTCTTTTCTTATATTTCTAGAAAGGGTTGGAAGGAACTGTCATTCAGAGGGGGAGGGTTCTTTTTATACTAGAGGTGCTCGAGACCATCATGTGGTCTATTATTTGAATAGGGTGAGTGTGCACAACCCAGGTGTGAGAATGTTGGGAGGCATCTCAAAGAACCTTCTTTACAAGGTAGCAACCTTCTGATCAGCACTGGGGCGGAGCTGTTTGTAAACAAACAGCCTTATGCCCTGCTGCTGCTGCTGCGCTACTAGGAGGGAGAGGCAGGTGAGGGATGGGGTCTGGAGCCAGGGAGAGGAGGAAGAATCACTTATTGGGGGAGAAGCTGGCTGCAGCCTGTTGCCCAGCCAGGCAAGTGCGGGGCCCCAGCTGGCTGAAGGGCCGTGTGCAGCCGCACATGCGGCCCATGCCTGGGGTCGGCCCTACGCCTGGTCTGTCATCCCTGTGCCTGCTGCAGCAGCGGCCTTTCTTCTGGTGGCCATGGTCTCCCTCCTTCCTGCCGGCACGAAGTCGAGCTGTATGGGGTAGGGCGTCCTCGCTGCGCTTGTCTCGTGTCCCTTTGGCGCGCTATCGAGCCATAGGGGGAGGGGCACCTCAGATGCGTCCCAACTAACTGACCCTGCCTGCAGGGGGGGGCAGGGATCGCGGCTGGGTTTGCTGCCGCGGCCACTAACTTCGCGGCCCGAGATTGCCTGGGCGCGCGCTGAGCCGGCGTCTCCACGGGGGGGTCCCTCTTTGTGCCCCGGGTTGAGCCACTGTCAAACAGGGTCAGCTTCTCTGCTGCCGGTTCCCTGCTCCAAGCCGGGCGGGCGCTCTGCCGCGCGCCGGGCTAAGGCCGCGGCGGCGAAGGAAGGGGATAGGGCTACTGGGGCTCTACGAGAACCAGATGAGCCCTAATTGCAAGAGCGAGGGGAAGCGATCACCTTGCCGGGTCTAGCCATGCTTCTGCGGGCTGTCTGGCCCCCCTCCTTGTGCTCTATGGGCCCGCCTCCTTGCCCAAGCAGGGCTAGCAATCACTGCCTGCAGACAGCTCCTGAAGGGGGAGGGCTGCTGCGTCCGCTCTTCAGGTACCCCCGCACCAGTGGGGAAGGGGGTGCCCGGTCGGTGCTCCAAATCCCCCCCGAGGAAGGGGGGAGGTGAACAGGGAGGAGAATTACTCTCCCCCTGGCACCAGGAGCCCAAATTCGTATCTGTTTTTTGCTGCCCGAGTCCTTGAGGGCAGCTTGCCTGCTTCCTAACTGCTCCGAAGCAGACAAACAACTGGGGAGCTGAGGATAGATCCCTCCTAGTAGGCTCCTCAAAGTTGATTGTCTGCCTCCTACTGGTAGTTGGTGGGATCTACCTACTGTCCTGACTTGACGGCCAGGAGAATCCCCCGGGAGAAAGTATTCTACTGACAGACAAATCAGGTAGATATACTATCTCCTCCTACACCACCTTGCCAGGTGCCTCAGGCTTGTTCCAGAGGACACACTCCTCCCAGGAATCTCCTCTTCTAGATCCCATACTCTCCTTTGTTGGCAGTTTCTGCAGAGGCCCCAAGCATTTAGGCTGGGTTAGCACTGCTCGTCAATTGGGACCCACCAATACACTTCACCACAGACAAAAATAATGCCATTACGGCAATACTGAAAGAGCAGTCTAAAGGTTAACAAGCTCTGCATGGCATAACCAGGTACTCCCTTTTCCTTCAGAGGGTCAGTCAGCCTGATTGTTCCAAAGACTCAAATCTTTACTGGTATCCATGAGTAAACTTTGGAACAATGTTCATGGTACAGCAAGTTCAGAAGTATGGATCTATTTAATTAGCTCTTGGGTATTTTTGTAGTCGGGGTGCACATCTCTTGCAATAATTCACAAGGTAGTGGCTCTCCAACTTTGCCCTTTAAGGACATTGTCACCTCCACACAGGTGCACAACATCCTCAAACGAAAGCTGATTACTATTAACCATTTTTATATGCGACAAAAAGGCCCTGGAGTAGAAACATGCCCCAATTCATTTTATCACAGGGTAGATTTAACCCTAGCCTGGGCTGGGGTAGAAATCTACCCCATCCCATTTCATGTTAGTTTACATATTCAAGCAATTTAAGTGTCAGAGGACAGGAGTGAAAAAGCTACCTCGAGTCATGCAAAGTTGTATTTTTCAAGGAGTAAAATGCAGGTTAAAGCAATAGTCACACCACATCTTGAGTATATATAGCAGAGTGTCTTTACTGTGACCTTCACAGCCAAAGTGATACACCGCTGCTTTCTCTGTGAGGGGGCATAAGTTTTATTATGATTTTTTATTATTATTATTATTAATGAGCATTTATATAGCGCAAGCAATGTACCTGGCGCTTTACAAAGAATAAGATAGACACGGATTTCCACCACTAACCATTGGTTTTGAAAAGGGAAAGTCCCCTGCAGGAAGAGGAAAAGAAGGCATGCTGTTGGGAGTCTTGTTTGTCTGGAGATGTCTAGTTAACACCATTACAGAGATACAAGCCAACTTTGTGCTCTTGCCAATCAATTCATTGTTCTCCAATATTTATAAAGACACAAATGACCTGTACCAGGCTCCCCATGTGTGCTCCTTCCCATTTCTAATCTTCACCCTCCTAAAAGGGAAGTTCGGTATTTTAAAAACGCTTAAGTACCACCCGTTATATGATTTCCTGCATGGGAGGAGTTTGCCCCCTCTCCTATAGAGAGGAGTTCAGTTGCCCAGCACACCCTTATAGAGGGACTTATCCTTAGGTTAGCGGATAGTGCTGCTATGACACAGAGCCAAGAGGGGCTCTTGACAGGATACCTGGGCTAATATAAATATCTGAAGCAGAAAGAACCACCATGGGGTCTTCAATAACCACAAGTACTCAGAGCCTCAGTTTTAAGTCTCAGTCAAAAAGGGTTTCAGCAGCACAGGATCCCTTTGCTTCCGCTGGAGCGTTTTTCCAGTAAGGATTTACTACCTTTCTGATAAAGCACCTAAGCACATGCTTAGTTAAAGTAAGACTTCCACTGACTACCACTCGCACACTTAAAGCACATACTTAAAATGTTTTGTTTGGACTGGAGCCTTGAGGAGAAGAGTGCCAACTACTGGATCACCAAACCCTAATCTCTGCAATACTCTGAGACTTCACTGGAGGTCTTCCATCCATTACTAATCTGGCCTCACCCTGTATATTTTGTGGGTCCCGACGGGATGACAGCATAAGGCGATATAACAGGTTTATGAGAAAAAAAACTCACCCCTTGTTTCCTCTTCTGTTTCCGGTTTCACATCATCTTCAATGATGAGTTCAATACCAGCTTCACTACGTAGTACCTCCTTCAAGTCCTCTTCCAAGTGAGGGGTCTGTAGCTAGGGTTAATTGTACAGTGAAGGGTGGGAGAAATGAATTAGCACAGGTTATTAACACTGCAGCTGTATTTAGGAGCAGATTCATAGATCAGGGCCCCATTGTACTAGGCACTTGACAGCACATACAAAAATGGTCCCTGCCCTGCAGAGCTTATATCCTGGACAGCAGGAAACCTCCATCCAACATTTCCTAAGTTCTCTCCAGAAACACAGGTATCAGTTGTAGACATTTTGTACTGCTCTTTACTTTCTACAGTGCCAGAAACCCATGCTGCTGGTCTGAAGAAAGTTTCCTCAGAGACTTTTGGTTCATGAAGCTAGAAGTCCTCAAAACCGACTAGCTTCTTCATTCTAAGTGATTGACAGCACAGATTAAATCAGTGCTAATCAGTTTCCCTGTATGATGCGCCTCTCTCCTCCAAGTGATCACTATACAAAAAGGTGTTGGGACGGATGAGGGCACACCACCACACTTTTTGGCTTGTTTCTTCTAAGTGATGCGGCTCTCAACTCTTGTGAGACCCCAATATAAATGCAAGGTACTTTGGGATACATTTTTAGTATCCAAGGCTGCTTGCTGACATTCAGGGAGGGGCGGGGACTAATGTGGGTTTAACTCAGTTAGCTCAGTCACTATGTGCATCGGGTTTTAGCGTTATTTTTCCATTCTCCCATTAAATTCAACAACATGACACAGGGCTGGAGCTCAAGTTTATTGAATTTAACAGGAGAACAGAAAAATAAAGTTAAAAACCCTGTGCACATGAGCAGGAATTTCACATGGCCATGTTAACTTAAATTAAACTCACATTAGTCCCTGCCCCTCCCTGAACGGCTGCAAGCAGCCCTAGTCTCAGCATTACCTAGAGAGCATATGTAGTCACTCACCTCTTTATCATTCCCCATTCTTATCCTCTCTCTGCCAATAGTCAAAGGACCATCAGTTTTCTAGCAATACAGTGTGCCCAAAGCTTAGCTGATGGTCCTTTCACTGTGTATTCCAGGGCTCTAACAAATGACATGTCATGTCAACATATCCTAGGATTGGAGGGGGAAGGGGTATTTCAGATGGACACCAAGCTTTCATCAGAGCTGTCAGCATAATGAAGCACCAAGGCCAATTCAATACTTACCAGAGGTTTCATTGGACCATACTTCTCCAAGGCGTTCTTGAAAGGGGTGGGCGTGTGGGGAGTGTTGTCTGATGTGTATTTCTGATTTGGTGTGACAAACCTGGAAGCACAAAGGTCAGAAGACTTCAGAAACGGAACATAGCAAGATTAATCTAGAGAACAGATTGATTCGAGTGTGTATTTCGCTAGCCCTAAGGCAAAAATCAAAGTGCATATGCATACAGGAGTCCCCTCAAGCTCTCTAGCAGTTCCCGGTAGGCACTGTATCCATGCTTTGATAAGTTTGCCTCCAGGGTTACGCTACAGGGCTCTCCTGTGGGTGTGCACCAGAAACACCCTGCCACAGAATCCAGTTCTCATTTGTTGCATCATAACAGAAGTGACATAAGCAGATTCCAGCCACCTGGCTGGGTGTGGTGGAAGAGATTGGGCTGGAGAGATAGAGGTACCAATAGTGAATACCCTAGAGACACACCCAAACAATGTTCAGCCAGCCCTGGAATGTGGCATACCCATCAAAAGACTGGAGAGTGATTAACCAGGCAGACACAATGAGCAACACAGCTTTCCCCCTCCACATCCACAGTTAGGCACTTGCAGGTCCTTTCTACACTAGGCACCTTCATCTAGTCCAACACCTCTTAAAACCAGTTTAAGAAAGTGTCTACAGACACAAGCAACTCAGATTGATTTAAATTCCCCACTCAGTACACACATTGCACAGCTTTGGAACTCCCTTCCCTAGGAGGCTCGCCTGAGTCCCAGTTTGAATGTCTTCTGAAGGCAGGGAGGCCACCTTTTTATTTGACTAGGCATTCAACGGGCAGGGATAGAAAGGGGGAGGGCAATGGGTATTTTTAGTTTTGTGGAGTTTTATTTATTTTACACGTGTATTTTATGTTTGTTTTGTGAGCCGCCCAAGCTTTCGGGGACAGGGCAGGATATAAATAAAAAATAAATAAATAAGTTCTGCTCCCTCCCTTCAAATACCTTCCTCTTCTGTCAGGCTTTCCCTAGCTCCTCGTGCGCATAGATTGTTCTCCCTACATCATCTTATTCTTCAGGCCCCTTTGTCCAGTTTTCCCTCCCAAGGACCACTTTTAAATTTAGTACAAGCTCCAAGGGCCACAAAGAAGCTGGAAGTGGGGAATACTTCAGGTGTGAGCTCAGGAAGAGGAAAGTTCAGATCATCATTGCATAGATCCATCTGTCCCCTATCCTCTTGTGCAAACCCTCATCTCTGCTCCCTTACATTGGGCTCACTGTTTCAGTACTTGGGGGGGGTGTAGGAACTGGATCCAGCGGCTAGATCCAGAAACTGGAAAGGGCCAAATAAAAAGCTAGCTGTGGGCCACATTTGGTCTCCAGACCTGAAACTCCCCCCACACCTCTGGTTTAGGCAGGGGTGGAGGGGGAAACTAAGAAGATCTGCTTCCCATCTGACCCATATAGCCAAATGCCCTACTCACCAGGATATGAGAGGCACACAGGGCAGCACCAAAAAATTAATGCCTCTGCACCAAGACATCGAACCACCACAAATAGCAGATTCCAATGCTCTATGGTGGTCTCTTTCCTGCCTAGGCCCAGCTCCTACAAGTTTCCAATGCTGGTTTTAATTTATTAATTATATTATTATTAAATAATAAATGCTTTAAGTGTCCTGCATCTGCTCTTCTAGCAAACTGGAATTAGGACCAACATTAAAGATACAGTGGCAGAATACCAACTTCGGACCCAAAGGACTCTAATATTAGTGCAGCCTTCTCCTTTGTTCCACTAGGGCTGCGTTCCCATCTGCGGCAGCAGTGGCAGCAGAGGGAGCAGCGAAGGAGGACGCGGCAGCGGGGAGGGGCCGGCTGACAGTAAAAGAGCCGGTGTGAACGGGAATCTGCCATGGAATCTCATGCATGTCAGAGCGCAAAATCCTGCCCTGACATGCATGAGAGAAGCCGCAGCAGATCCCTGTTCGCACCAGCTCTTTTCCTGTCAGGCGGCTCCTCCCCACTGCCGCATCTCCCCTCGCTGTTCCCTCTGCCGCCACAGATAGGAATACAACCTGAGACAGCTCCTTCATTATATACCAGAACATCACTGAAAGCCAACCCTCCCTCCTACGTGATGCACGCCAGGGTGAGAACGAGCAGGAATTTGTAGAAGCAGAGGAAAGACTTACGCCGAGTTTTTCTGAAGCAGTGGTGTCTTGTCCCTGTGCAGCGGGGTGGTCACTATCACCTTCTGGCTACACACGGGAGTGGAAGTCAGGGAAGGGTTCTCCAACTCCAATGTGTCTTGCTTGGTCCAGAAGTTTAGGAACTAAAAGCAAGTGAATGACAAGACAGACATTTACTTTTTAAAAAATATTACAATTAGTTACACATACTTTTTCATCCAGAAACTAAAAAGAGCCCACCAGACTACAATGCCTTTCCAAGTGACTGCAAAGTTACTTTTGCTCCATTCTTCGCAGGGAGCTGGGCTCATGGTTGAAAGAAGAGACCAAGAGTAAAGATCTGTTTCCCAATTCCCAGCTCTGCCACACACTCAGCATATTATATGCTGAGAGTCACCCTTTCTGCATCCCCCCCTCCCCCCCGACTTCCCATTTTGAATACTAGCGATTGAGCTGCCTCATAAGGCTACATGCATTTATGCTGGAGATGCTTTGCTATCCTTGGACAGAACAAGCTATACATAAACTTATTTTTTATTTTTATTAAAAAATGTGATATCCCACCCCTCCTGCCAAAGACAGCTCGGGGCAGCTTACAGTGAATAAAAAGGTACACAAACAACAAACATTAAACATCTAAAAGGCGGGGGGAGGGGAGGAACATCCTGCCCCCCCCAGGGAAAGAGGAGGAAACAAATACCACCCCCATAAAAATAAAAACCCACCCTCACCCATCTCCCGCGCCAAAGGCCTGGCACAACAGCCAGGTCTTGCATGGATGTCAAAAAGATGTCAGCAAGGAAAGAACAGGAGGCCATCTACACCAAGCACACACTCCTTTACCATTAGAGCTGATGAATGACTATCATCTTTTATGCATGCCCCAAACCAGGAGTGTCAGAAGTATACACCATGTTATACCCAGGTCAGCATAGTGTCTACAAGATTTTAAACTACCTCAGAAAAAACTAGCCCATCCCAGTTTAAGGTATTTTCTATTTTAAAATTGCTTCATTAATGCATACCAAGTTTTAGTTACAAGAGCTGCTAGATTTGGAGATTAATTCTAGACCCTTTCAGTGTTCAAAGTGCTTGACAATTCTTAGTTTCCCTCCCAACAAACCCTGTTAAGTAGGTCGTTGTTATTCCCATTTTACAGATGGGAGAACTGGGGCTGAGACACAGGAACTTGCCCAGAAACTGAGTTCACAGCTAAAAAGGGATTCGAACCCTGGTCTCCCAGGTCCAAGTCCAAAACCTTATCCACCAGGCTAGGAGATTAATTGTACAAAGAAAAAGTAAAACTGGAGTTGGTGTTAATACTATTCTAATACTGACCATCTATATGCATTGTGATTCAGTAGTTTCTCAAGGAAGCTATACATGCCATGTTTCAGTTTTCAATATTGTTTATACAAGAGTCACACACACTTTATTATACAAAAGTGTCAACAAGGCAGAAGATGTAAACTTGAAGCATTAACCAATCAAAAGTAGTCCAGGCCCATTCGAGGCAGCTACGGCAACAGAATAGTAGGCTCTTTTTGTTGGTTTCCATTAATTAAAATTAAACAGAGAGTACTACTGCATAATTATCAAATTGCTGAGTCAATTTTGTAACAGTTAATATTACAATAGTTAATTAAGATTAATTATTGTAACAGTTAATTGTAATAGTTAGCAGTCAATTTTGTAATAGTTATGCAGTCATATTGCTGCATGACTTATCAAATTGTTCAGTCAATTTTCATCAGTATATCCCACTAATAAATTTTATTTTTCTCATTTAAAAACCAGTATTCACTAGTGCTTTGGCCTAAATTTTTCCTGGGAAATTGCTGACCCTGTGCTACATTGGGAGAACATCGTTACAGACGTTTTCTGTGCTACGACAACTGGCTAACACAATGTTTCCTGCTTCTTTGGAAAACATACGACCAGGTACAAGCGCCCTAGCAGGAGAAAGTTTAGCAACTTATCAACAAGCTTGCCAGTGACTGCCAACATTTGTCATCTGCACCTTTACTGTAGGTCTAAGCCTGAAAATTTAGGCCCCCAAAACATACCTACTATATGTTATGTACATGCCCCATTTTCCATGGAAAATGCTACAGCAAATTCGGTAACCCAAGTGTCCCAAAATCTCAGGGTTTTGGGGTCTCTTCTTAAGCAAGGGGGATACAGGGACTTTATATACAACTTGCAATGAGACTGGCCAACCATTCCCTATCCATTCTACAAACCCACACTTCCCATTGCAAAAGGCTGGCCTGCAATAAACAGTAAATGAATTTGTATCCATTCCATTGGGAAAAGGCCACCAATACAGGCCTGCTAATTCATTCAAACAGCTTCCCAAACAGATCAAGAGGGGACCATTCCCCTGATCACCTTGTACCTACATACCTGTGATGGGGAAAAAGGCAGTGCCTTGACAGGGGTGCTTTTAGGCGTCATGCTGTTACAGGAGTCCAGGAAGGAAAGGCTGGTGTTGGTGTTCTCTGTGACAGGCGAAAGCGAGATCTTCCTCTTCTTGTGCCGCTTGAGCACAGAGGGTGGCGTGCCAAAGCTCACATCTGTTCGAGGAGAGATGGGGATCAGCTCACCCTTACTGCTTTTTCTCAGATCTGAAATAGTGTGGCCATCCAAGCGGTACTCTGTCACATTCTGCAAGGATGCTGGGGGTTTGCTGGGGGTTTGCCTGACAGGGCTGCTGCTGTTACTGCTACCACCCCCAGATGGCTCCTCAGGCAGGTCAAAGTGAGTCAGGTCACACCAGCCATCTGGATCCTGCCAGACAATAGACATTCAGAGTCAGGAACAAGGAGCATTACCAATGAACTCCCAAACCAGTAGAAAAAAACTCCTGCAAAAGAGGTGCAATGGCACTCACACCCCCTGACTGAAGGACTGATAATACGCTAGATACTTAGGCCCAGTTCTCCCACATCTATGCCACTGGCAACACTGCAAGGTGACCATCAGAGTGAGAGCATCTTTCACCCCTTTGAACGGGGACATGCAACTACATAAGGTGCTGGGAAAGGAGAGTCAAATCTCCAAATTCCTAAAGTTGACACAGGAAAGGAGATCTGCTTTCTCCATTACCTTCTATGTTAAGTCTGCATTTGTACAATATGTACATGTTTCTTGTGGAGAGCAAGGTCTTGAAATACATTTTAGGATTTCCAAAACAGAAATAGAGCAACTAGAGTTCATATAAAACCTATCAAAACAAACCAGAATGCTAGCAGATGCCACCATTAGACCCTTGGTTTACTTTAGCTTTGAACTGGGTTTAACACTAATGAACACAAGAGACAGGCAGCATGTCTTCTTAAGGTGTCAATGCATTAAAAACTCTAGACATTGCCTTGGAATAGCAAATGTGTTAGCCTGGCTACAGGAGGAATGGGATTTTAGCCCATTTGGAAAACCCACCGTAGTACATATCAACTCCTCGCACAAAAACTCCCTCAACGACATTTGGGGCTGGCAAGTGCTGACAGCTGCATTGCTAGCTTCTCTTACAAATCCCAGCCAACTATGCCTTTTTATTGGCCAGCATTGCCTGATGCTCCTACAGTCTTTGACTCCAATCTTTTCCCATCCACATCCGTATGGATCAAAACAATGCCACGTTCTCCCCCCAAGTTTCAGGGTTTTTTCCTAATTACACCAGATAATATATTACATTTGAGGCAGGCAGGCAATCAATTTTAGAAAGCAGATGACCACATTTTATTAGTATTTTAAAATCACAGAAGGATCTCTTGGGTAACACTCCGTATTGAAACCATGGGGTAAGTAGCTGTGAGCTATTTGTTTATTCACATCTCTGCATGGGGGCTTTTGCTGAGACACCCAATTTTGCAAGTCTAACAAACCTAGGGCTAGGCCGTGCCTCTAGGTATGGCCACAAACAAGGAGGGGAGCACGAGCTGTACTATCCCAGGAGAAGCAGCGCTTCCAAGCACAATTTTTTCCTTACTGCATCTTTGCTCCTGGGCAGTAGTAAATTTACCAGCCTAAACTAGTAGTAAATTAATGCCTATGTCAAATTCAAGAGCTCACTCCAGGAACCATTTTGCATATGAACAGCCCCACTGAAATCAATTAATGAGAGAGATAATTATGGGATGCAGGACTGGGCCCAAAAGCTTGTCTCTCTCCAATCCCCAAAATATATATGCATTGTAAACAGTGCTTCGCTTCTTACAGATTCTATCATGTCCAGAGCTTCTGTAAGGGCTGGGACTGAGGCAGGGCACAGATAATTAGCAGCTTCGACCACCCATCTGTATGGAGAGTTGCCTTCTACAGAGGAATCTTCAGGAACCATGTCCTGCAGGGTCCCCTTCACATTCTCTTCTGCTAGTACTGCAGCTGGCTCCTCAGAGGGCAGCTCCTGGAAGCCAGCTGCCTCTTCCTCACTGACTTCTTCCTCATTTACTTCCAAGGTATCAGCAGGCCAGTTTAAAAGATTCTTTGGAACACAAGACAAAAGTCATATATTATTTTGTTTGTTTGTTTTTTAAAAAAAAAAAGACAACAAATTTTAGTAAGAGTCAAGTACTCAGAATTAGGCAGATTCAAGAATTGTGGCTGCCTGACCCTTAATTCAGCTCATTTGTACATACACATTACAGAGTCTTGCACAACACACAGACAAGCATGGCTGAGCAAGTAATGTTTTAATACAAGAACTAAGGGATACCCAATGAGATTATAAGGCAGCAGGTTTTAAAAAACCCACAACAATGAAAGGAAGTACTTTTCCCATGCAAAATAGTTAGCCTGTGGAACGCATCCTCGTTTTATAGAGTTGAAGGTGCGCGATTTTAATGCAATAACATAGCCACTTTAACTACAGAGCTGCTTGCACAGCTCTATAATTGGGTTCCAAAAAGGATTAAGTTCACCGAGGGTACATCCATCAATGGCCACTAGCCAAAATGGATGGACAACTTCTGACTGCCACAACCTGGGAGTGAACAAAAGAGGATGGGTCACTCCATGTATGATCTGCAGTCTCTGAAATATCTGGTATTGGCCACTGTCAGACAGGTTACTAGGCTAGATGGAACGCTGATCTGACCCACTATGGCAGTTACATTCTTAACTAAGTCCTTGCAGGTTCCAACACAGTCCTTTAAACTTAAAAGAAGCACCAAAGCTCTGTTATAATCCTCTGTTTCATTAACCATCCATTCTGAGCCTTGAATGAAGCAGTGGTTTTGAAGAAGCACATATGATCATATAATGACAGACAATACTTTAATGTGATGTAGCTGTACAGCAGAGGTTCCCAAGTAATTCAAATTTTCAAAATGTATTTAATAATTTGGTTCAGCTCTCGCCATGCACCAATACATAAATGTTAACAAACTATAAAATTCCCTAAGAGGGAGTACCAGCCCCCATTTTAAACACAGTAGGACAAAACTGCAAACAGAACTTATCCTTAAAAATTACCTTTACCTTCCAGGTTTAATGCAAAGATTGCCAAATTACAAACGGTTTTTAATTCAGATTGATGAAGCAACCAAATTAGTTTTTCTTTATGTGAGAAATGGCAAGGGAAATCCTTCTCAAGGGGGAGGTATCTATCCCTAAGCATTTGTGTGCAGGGACATTCCAGAATACAGTGAATTAAATCTTCCACCACTCCCTAATCACAAGATCATAATCTTTGATCCCTCGAAATCCCTCCCCTTCTTCCCCTGCTAATAGCCGTGGATATTAGCTCAGTCCTAAATCTACAATAAGCTTTAGTCCGTTTCCAATCCAAATCCATTTTTAGGTATGGTTCTATTCCCACATAGAAAATTCCATAATGGGTATAAAGAGGTCATCCTAGAGGAGTGGACCCTACCCATATCGTCCTGCCAGGAGATATCCTTAAGCCTCTGGTAAGCCAGGTCTTTCTCCTGTGGGGTATAAATTCTCTCCTCGCTATTGGTAAGATAACCCAGACCTATTTTATGCAAGGACTGTCTAACAAACCTTAGCCAGGGTGAATGCATATTAGCCAATCTACCCATATCCTCAATCCAGCACAGTTTAGCATATTTTAAATGAGATGCAGCCAGCAACTTGAACCAGTATCCCAAAGTTCTGATAGTCAGGATTGTTACCATATTGGGAAAGGAGAATTGGTAACCTACCTTCAGTGAATTCCTTTCTCTCATATGTTGCTCTGCATACTCCTCCTGCTGGGTAGTTCCACCGTTGACCGCCAGGAGGCAGATGAACTTTTTTCTTTCCTGCGCCTGCGTCACGGTGCTAACTGGCTCCACAGCCAGTCCATTTGCAAGATGAAAAATCTAATCTTACCTATTGTAAATAACTAGGATAACTGAAAACGAGGGTGGAAACCCCCTCTTATAACTCTAATTGGTTGAAAATTCCCAACCATCTGACCCCGGTTTCAGTCAATTGAATGCAGACCTCTACGTCAGAGAAAAAACATCTCATTATATTACCTGGTCTCCCACCCCCTGCTACTACCCATGGTGCTTGGCAGGGAGGGTCGGAGGAGTATGCAGAGCATATGAGAGAAAGGAATTCACAGAAGGTAGGTTACCAATTCTCCTTTCTCCTCATAGCTCTGCATCCTCCTCCTGCTGGGACGTACCCAAGCATACTGACCAAAATTAAGGGTGGGAGCCAGCAGCAATGGGGGTGTCCAGTACCACCTGCAGCACCCTTCTGCCAAAGGCAGCCTCTGCTGATTGAAAAGTATTAATTTTGTAATGCTTTACAAAAGTATGGATAGAAGCCCAAGTGGCTGCCCTGCATATTTCCTCGTAAGAGGCCCTTGCCTTAAAGGCGTAAGAAGTGGCCGCGCTACATACGGAATGTACCCAGATCTGAAGGGGGGGCAACCCTACCCTTTGCCTTGTAAGCTTCTATAATGCCCTGTTTCAACCACTTAGATATTAAGGTCTTTGTAGTCTTACGACCCTGCCCGGTCTGATGTTCACGAACAAGGCCGTGGACTGCCTGAACCCCTTAGTCCTAACTAGGTAAATTTTAAGTGCCCTCCGGACATCCAGAGTATGCCAGGACTTTTCCTTTGGATGTACCGGTTTGGGGCAAAAGGACAAAATTACCTCCTGTGCCCTATGGAAAAGAGAGTTTATTTTGGGGAGGAACAACTCGTCTAACCTTAGGGTCACCGATTCCTTTTGAAAAATACAAAAGTTGTCCTCCATGGACAGGGCCCCAAGCTCTGACACCCGTCTCGCTGATGTGACAGCTACGAGAAAAATAACTTTTAAGGTCATAATGTACAAAGATACATGTCTCAAAGGCTCAAAAGGGGGCTTAGTAAGGGTCTCCAGTACCAAATTGAGATCCCAAGAGGGTACTCTATGCACCACAGGGAGAGCTAAGTTCCTGGCTGCTCGTAGGAGCCTTCTAACGTTCCTGTGGGCCGAAACTGTTAGAGACTGCCCTAAGGACTGAGTCTATGGCTGCTGTTTGTCTGGCCAGGGTGTTTGCCCTAAGACCCTTATCTAGACTCAGTTGTAAGAACTCAAGGACCTGGGCCACTCCTGCTTTGGTCAGATGCTGGTCTCGCTGCATCGACCAAGCCGCGAATGTCTTCCAGGTAGCTCTGTAGCTTCTCCTGGTGGCAGCTCTTCTAGATAGCTGGATTGTGTTCAGCACCGCCTCCGAATAGCCTCTTGCCCTCAATGCTGATCGTTCAAGTTCCAGGCTGCCAGATTTAGAGTCTGTGTATCTGTGCAGCATACCGGTCCCTGGGTGAGTAGAGTTGGGATGAGGGGCAGCCTTCAGTATTGAGCGTTGCTCCGTTCGATCAGTTCTGAGAACCATGGCCTCCTGGGCCACCATGGGGTTATCAGTAGTAGGTGTATCACCTCTCTGATTGCCCTGGATATTGTCTTCTGAATCAACGGAATGGGGGGAAAGGCGTATAAGAGTCCCCTAGGCCAGGGGCAGTTCAGTGCATCAGTCCCTTCCGCCTCTCTGCATTGAGTTCGAGACATGGAGCGGGGAACCTGCAGGTTTTCCCTGGTGGCGAACAGATCCATCAGTGGTAGACCCACCCATGCCACCAGTTGTTGGAACACCAATTTGTCTAGGGACCACTCGTGCGGCTCAAGGGTCTGCCGGCTCAGCCAATCTGCTCATGTGTTGTCTTGGCCCTTGATGTGGAGAGCCTTCATGGATGTTAGGTGTAACTGGGCCCATGCAAACAATCTGGTCACCTCCCGATGTAACTCCCTCGATCTCGATCCCCCCTGGTGACTGACATAGGCTTTTGACATCACATTGTCCGTGTACACCAGGAGATGCCAAGAGGCAAATGTTGGGTAGAGGTGTTGGGCTGCGAGTCGGATGGCCTTCAGTTCAAGAAAGTTGATTCTTCTCGTCGCATCTCTCCTTGACCAGAGACCGTGTGCTGTGTGTGGTCCTGAGTGTCCTCCCCAGCCCAGTAGGCTGGCGTCTGTCGTTAACACTGTTCTTGTTGGTTCTGAGAGTGGCACCCCCTCGCAAAAAGTTTCTGGTCTTAACCACCAGGACATCGAGTCTTTTAAGTCCTGTGGAATGGGAACCCAAGGATCAAGCCCCAACGTGAGCTCTCTCTGGAAACCCCTTAGCTGCCTCTGCAAGGGACGTAGGTTGAAGCGGCCCTATGCAGGATATAAGGAGACCCAACAGTCTCGCTAGGAGTTTGAGTCTCATGTGGTTGCGGAGTTTGAGGAGGCGGACTAGCTGTTGAATCCTTTCCCTTCTTTCGAGTGGGACGAACGCGTGGTCTAAGGAGGTATCTATTAGGATACCCAGATGTTCCAATCTTTGAGTTGGCGTCAGATGACTCTTCTCTCTGTTTATGAGAAACCCATGCGTCTCTAGATAGCGGATGGTTCTGTCTAGGTGATTCTGCACCCTGTCGGGGGAGTTGCCCCTGATCAGGTCGTCGAGGTACGCATATACGTGGATCCCCCTGCTGCGCAGGTTGGCTATCAATGGGGCCAAGATCTTTGTGAATGTCCTGGGAGCTGAGGACGGACCGAAAGGCAGAGCTCTGAACTGCCAGTGATGTTTGTTGTAGGCAAATCTGAGCCATTTTCTGTGAGGGCCCCAGATTGGAACATGCAGGTAAGCCTCCCTGAGATCTAAGGTCGCCATCCAATCTCCCTTCTGCAGGCTCTGGCACATCTCCATCTTGAACCTGCGACGTTTCACGTGCTTGTTCAGTGCCTTGAGATCCAGAACCACTCTCCATTTCCCGAGTTTCTTGGCGACTAGGAATAGGATGGAATAAATACCTGAGAAATGTTCCTGCTCCGGCACTCTTTCTAGTGCCCTGAT
This sequence comes from Sphenodon punctatus, assembly GCA_003113815.1. Classification (NCBI taxonomy): domain Eukaryota; kingdom Metazoa; phylum Chordata; class Lepidosauria; order Sphenodontia; family Sphenodontidae; genus Sphenodon; species Sphenodon punctatus. The sequence continues at coordinate 412,671 of QEPC01001898.1, read as the reverse complement.
GTCCTCCAGTCTTTGGATCTCGCTTGCAAGAGCCCTGTGCTTTTGTGTGTCTTTGGGAACTGGAGATGCTATGAATCTTTGTTTGGGGGTATGCTCCAGGTCTATCTGGTAACCTTCCGTTATGCAGGAAAGGACCCAGGCGTCCGAGACTGAGTCCCCCCACGCATCTCTGAATTGCTGGAGTCTTCCTCCTACCTCCGAGGAGGCATAGTCAGGCAGGACTGCTTGGGGTGGCCGGAGCCAAATCCTCTTGGTTTTCGCTTATCGAACCTCCATGATCTGAATCCCCCTTCCTCTGAAGGCGAAGCCGCTTGAAAACTCTCTGTGGCCCTGGTTGTGATCTCTTCTGGAGGTGCCTCCGAAGCCCCTAAACCTAAAGGAGTGGCCACAAAAAAAACCCCTCTTTGGTGCCACCTGCTGGAGAGTCTTTGACTTGTCTTTAGTGTTACTCTCTTCTAGCACTTTCTCCAAGTAAACCCCAAAGAGTTTGGACCCCTTGTAAGGGGCTGAAGTGAGAAGGTTCTTGGCCGTGGCATCCCCTTGCCAGGACCGTAACCAGACCCTGCGTCTGGCTGCTATATCGTTTGCCATAGCCCTGGTGGACCAGGTTAGGGCATCAGTAGTTGTCTGCTAAAAAGGCAGTAGCCATGCAGATGTGGAAGGACAGCTTTTGTGCTCTCCTTTCTGACAAGTCAGGGTTTTGTGAAAGGCCTTCCCGGGTAGATCAGATCAGGGTATGATGTCACTAATTTTAAACAGCAGGCATGAGGATATCATAAGAAATATAGCGGCTTTTCTGCTTCATGCTGTCCATTATAGGAAGCTTTTTTTTGGCCAGTCTTCCTGTACCTTCTGTGACCAACAAATTGTAAAAGATGATGGGGGATCTGTTAGAATCTTCTGGCTGTATCTAATTTAGGTCTTATAAACTACGCTCCCGCAAGGTCAAACAAGTTAACGGGTATATTGAAATGAACCTAGGATTATATCTACTTGTATGTTGGATCTAGTCCATCCTTTAGGGTTGGACTAAGACACATTAGAAATAGTTGGCATAAAGCATCTTGTATAGGGCCTGGAAATAGGACCGAAATGTTTATATTGTAACCATTGTGTTTGACCTCTTGTTTTATTATATTTTATTTTATTTTGTTGCAATGGCCTATGGCTAAGCATAATAAATATTTATTAATTATTATTATTATTATTATTA
>QEPC01001898.1:375428-410953 GCA_003113815.1 Sphenodon punctatus | reverse complement strand
GTGTTTCAGAGCATTCCCCCTCCTCTAGGTCTGAACTCCCCTGAGAGGAATCTGAATCAGTGTCTGAGGAAACTAAGGCCTGGGGTTTGCGTGTCTGCCTGCCCTCTGCCTGGGAATCTTCCTCCTCAGAGCCCTAAGGAGATTGTAAGATATGGCGGCTGGCTCCCCCTAGTGGGGACTTTGCTTTCTTTTTCCCCGACCTAGGCGCTTTTCCCAGTCTCGGAGCCTTGGGGGAGGGGCCCTTCGCGGGATAACTCTTCCTCCGTTTCCCGCTCTTTTTTGTTTGGGCCAATTCCCTGAGCGCCCCCATAATTTCCCCCATAGACTGAGCAATGGAGGCTAGTGAGGGAGCCTGTGCCTCCTGTGCCCTTTCCTCGGAGCACGCTGCCTCTGTCCCGCCCACGGGAGTGGGGGGGCCATCACACTGTCCGTAGCACTCATGCTTTTTTGTACTGAGGCTCGGGCTGCTGGCGCAGGATCAAACGGGTTGGTCCTGGCCTAAGACGGGGGGAGCGCCGCGGTGGACAATCCCCGCTACCCGGGAATTAAATGTGGCCTCCCCTGCTCCCCGGCGCAGTGCAAGGGAGCTGGCGGGGATCAAAGTTCTTTTCCGGCCTGGCCTGGCGAACCGCGACAGCGTCCGGTATCGCCTCCCCAATTGCCCTGCCGAAGCCTTCTCTAAGGGCTTCCTTTTTCTTTATTTTATCTCTCACCCCTCTATTTTAGGGCCCTGAGATCACTAACTTCTCTCCTGAATGTTTTGTAGGGACCCGAGGATCCCGAAGAGCCTCCCGACGGTTTGGAGGCAGATGACGGACTGGCTGTGGAGCTGGGTAGCACCGTGACGCAGGCGCAGGAAAGAAAAAAGTTCATCTGCCTCCTGGCAGTCAACGGTGGAACTACCCAGCAGGAGGAGGATGCAGAGCTATGAGGAGAATACCAGTTTCAAGCCGCAAAAAAACTGCTGGCATAGCCTGGGGAAGACCAAGGAGTTGGCGGAGGAATTAATTTTGTTCTATGTTAATAGAATCCTCAGCCGACCACCCCCAAACCTCAGAGTCATAGGACAATTGAGCAACCATTTTGGCCTTATAAAAATTTAGCGTATCAACCAGGGATCTCCGGGCATAAGTGCTATGAAATTTAATTGTTGCCATAGACAATTGATAAGTCTTTATTTTGATTTCTCTATGATGTTTCTTCCCACTCATGCCAGGACCAAGCACAAGGCCCAAATAGCGAAATTCTTTTAATACTTGCAGACTAACCACATCCATGGACCAAGAAAAACAAATGGGCCTACCCCAGGTGACAACCTTTGTCTTCTCATAATTCACCTTGAGCTTATTTATGGCACAATTCCAATAATTTATTTAAGGCTCTCTGGAGTCCAATAGGGGTCCTTGTCAAAATCGTTCTATCACAAGCAAATGCTAGGACTCCTACTGGAGTACTCAACAGGTGAGGGAGATGGAAATCCAAACTTTGCATAGGAGGTTACGATGTCGTTAACGTACAAATTAAACAAAAGTGGGAGCTAATACGCATCCCTGTCGGACCCCTTTATCTACGTTGAACTTTTCTGTTACCTCTCCTCTATACCATACTGTACTTTTGCCCAATTATTCTGATGTAAAGCAATAATCAAGTTCAGGAGAGGGGGATCCACCCCCTGATCCAGATGCTTAGCCCATAACAATCTTCTATCAAGAGAATTGAATGCCTCCCTTATATCAATAAAGGCTATATGGAGTGAACCCCTATTCATCCTGCAGTACTTGTGAAGCAAGTACTGGAAGGTGTATAGGTGGTCAGTTGATCTCCCTTCCCTGAAACCCGCCTGAGCCTCAGAAAGCGGATTACATTCCCCCATCCACTTATTCAGATGTAACAATAAGTGTCTAGCGAAAATTTTAAAGGAAACATTTAAGAGGCTTATTGGCCTATATGAGGATGGCAGGTCTTTATGACCCTTTTATAAATGGGTATTACAATGTGTCCTTTCCAAAATTCTGGTATAATACCTAATTGGATAATAGAAACAAACCAGCGTACCAACAGTGGGATTCACCAATCTAGGTTCAAGGCATATACCTCCGCTGGGATTCCATCAGGCTCCAGGGCCTTGTTATTTTTTTGCAGGGTTATCAACTTCCCCATTATATCTTCTGTCAAATAATAGGTCAACAACTGGTCCTGGCCGAACAGCTCACTATAGACTGGGATCAAATGCTTCCCCCTCCCACCCCATAAAAATACTAGAAAAATATTGAACCCAATCCTGGGAGGGAAACAATACACTCCAGCTGACCCTGATATGAACCAGAACCTTTAGAAAACTATCTCTGAAAAGCCCTGTTATTCTGCTTTTGAACTGCCGTTTTCAACATTGCTCATTGTTGGTCATAATACTCCTTTTCTTTTTTCTTTGAACGAGAGACTTATATTGAATACGGAGTGCATGAAACTCAGCCAGGGAAATACTAGATTTGCTGGCTTTCCTCAACTGCTTGTTCAGTTGACTTTAGCCTTCCTGCACTCTGGGTCAAACCAGTCTATTTGATTTCTTTCTTGGACCCTCCCCCCATTGTAATTTCCTTTACTAAACATGGCTTAAGACTATCAGCAATTAACTGCATACTGAGGAGAGTCTCAGATGGGTCCTCTATAGACAATACTTGGTTTCTCAATTTAAGGAGATCTGGTTCATTCAGCCTAAGGGACATGCAATCCACTAACTCTCCATCCCAGAAGAGTCTTTTGTTACAAACATAAGGATTTTTTTTTGCTACAACCGTGTTACATCACCTGAGTTTTACCTTCCCCGCATGACCCACAAAATAGGTCAGCCATCAATGAAAGCACCAGCGGGGAATGATCACTTTCGACTCAGTGCAAGATTTCAAAATTTGAGACAATACACCAACTGAATGAGTCAAAATATAATTGATGATACTACTTCGATTGCTCACCCTGAAGGTTAGGTTCTCAAATGGGTTGTGATACCAGGTAGGATCATAATCACAATTATATTTAATGTATGTTGTATGTATGTGTCACTCTCAAAAGCCAGAGAATTGTACTTCAGTATCCAAAAGGCAGTCACACTAGCAAAATATGTTGGGAGCCACTGCTATAGAGGAACGCCTCAGGATCACATAAACAGAACATTAACACTCAATGCGACACACTCAAACCCAGAGTGTTCCATGGCAAGATTTTATCGACTTGCCAGTTGGCTTGGTACAGTACCTGGTTTCCAGGTCTCTGGAGATTCTGGCTCTTCTTGCCATCAACTTCCACTAATAGGTAGAGGGGTTTAGGGTCTTTTGTGTCGCTGAGGAAGCCTCCCATGTCCACCTTCCTTTTGATGGTGGAATTCCAGTGGTTTTTCACAGCATTGTCAGTCCTGTAAAGACAGCAAGCAAACACAGCCACAATTATTGAGGAGCAAGAGCCACCAGCCGAGATGTTCAGTGCATTCAAGCATTGCTCTTTATTTCCCACCATTCTCCCAGAAGCCCCAATGTGTCCAAACAGCCTACACTCTACCAAAGCACTTGTATCAAACAAGGAGCCTACCTCCCAGGCAGCATCTTAGCAATCTCAGCCCAGCGATTCCCTAAAACTTTATGGGCCTCACAGATGATCCGGTCCTCTTCGTCTGTCCACGAGGACTTTTTCACCTCTGGGTTCAGGTGGTTATGCCAGCGCTCCCGGCACTGTTTCCCCAGCCTGCCTTTCAGGTGCTTCGCTATCAGTGTCCATTGCTTTGTGCCATATTTTTTCACCAACTCAATTACCTTTAAATAAAAACAGATGGATACAGATGCACTTGTTTGCCTCATTGAGATGAGAAACATTCTGGCTGGAGGCAATACTGCATGAATAAAAACAGGTTCTCAGCCAGGACCCTCCATTACCCTGCACTTTGGGCGCTTTCTGACATGCATTAAAGTGTACTTACGAGTTCGGGTGGCAGGACGTGCGTGCAAATTAGGTGTAGGTTAACATTGGAAAGGCGTGCCACACTGAAGCTTTTCGGCGCACTGACAAATGTGCTGTACCAAGCTGGATTTTGCAGTTCAGGACAGCACGTGTCAGTACAACGAAAAGCTTCAATCACATACAGCGCACCTTTCCGATGTTATCATAGCCACACCTAATTTGTATGGACGTCCCACCACCTGAACTCATAAGTACGCTTTAATGCACATTGGAAAGCACCCTTTGCTTCAGGTTTTACGCCAGTGCAGAGTAGAGGTCAATCACCCTGAAATCTGTTCCAGTACCAGTCTGCACTATATTTAGGTGTGCAGCTATGAGAATCAGGCTTGGCGTGGGCGCACAAAGCTTCAGAGCACTCCTAAGGGAGATGGATTTTAAACCATTTGCCCATTTCTATGACAAGCGGTTACACATTTAGAGGCTTTTCCAGCAGCATACAGAGCATCATGCACTTTAAAACAAAATAAAAATTATAGCCAAGTCAAGCTGGTGCAAAAATTAAACGCATTCCGCTAGTGAGAGCTAAATTCCTTTAGCACATTTGGTATGCAATTTCCCTAGACAAAATGGACCTTTCAACAGAAACCATTGCAAACTGCTACTTGGGTCTACATATCCCATACAATCGCAGAACCTTGGAGCAATGATAACTATGCCAGTCTCTCTTAGATGCCTATTCTAGAAGACTTCAATCCCGGTTGCTCAGGAATTACTAGACTTAGCATTCCTGGTGGCACAGCATGGAGACACCCTTTCTAAAAGAGTAATAAACCCCACCCATGACTAACAAAGTTACCTTCTGATCCTCTTCCTTGGTCCAAGGCCCTTTTACCAAGTCTGGATTTAACACCCTCAGCCATCGGTACTGACACTGCTGGTCGCTGCGGTTCTGTAACAGAGAATTAAAATACCCACAAGTTAGAATAAATGGTTTCCAACTAGTCAATAAATAGTCAGCTAAAAGACCAACCAGAAACGGTGGAGAAAGCACTGCAATATCAAGCTAGTAGTTTTAAAGATGCCCATGCCTGAAGGAACAGACAACTCAAAAGATGGAGGCTTATCACTATTTGCCTCTAGATAACCAATTGCAGCCAAAAGTATTACTGTCTGGCTCAGTCTAGATCTCAATGGACAGGTGTCCATATCTCAGAGAAGCACCCCCCACGCACACCCCTTGAGGATAGTCTCAACAAAGAGACCAGGGCCTGGACCGGCTCCAGAAACTGGATTCCCTTCTCTTTCCTACAAAGAGTCTTTAAAGGGTGCAACAGATGCACATGAGTCAACATGTGCTTAGGGAAAGCCTGTGCTGCCACTGGCATATTTGCCATGTACTGTTCAGTCCCCAGAGGAATCACACCGATGTGCTAGTTCCCACAAACATGGCTATTCCAGCGGACACTGATAGAGCAATGGTCCAGATGTGCATGCTAGTCCAGTTTTTCACAAATTTGGGCCTTCCAGCTCCATGGATCTTCTAAAAGATTTCACTCCATCTTTACACCTTCTTTCCATATCATGCTCTACCAAGCTTACTCTGATCAAGTCACTTGGGTTAAGATGAGCTATATTTACAGATAGGCACAGGCAAGGAAATTCCTGCCTTTGACATACACCCAAAATTGGTGCTTCTCAACCTAACATGCGAAGCAAAATTAGTGCTTAAGGGCATAAAGAGAAGATAAACAATAGGAAGAGAAAAGCTGCTTGAATGGAGATATAGCCTTCCCATTGGTAAAGTTGCTTTGGCTACTGCAAGTAAGGTGGCAGTGACTTTTTAAAGGCCATCTGCCTTTTTGTCTCAGTGATGGCTCTTAATATAGCTGCCCTTCTCTTCTCAGCCAAGCATGTCAAGAATGAATACCTCATACCAACTATGATCCACACGATGTAGCCTCTGTCATAATCAGGGGCATGAGGAAAGGGACCTAAGAAGGACCGGGGGTTGGGGGGATGACAGTACTGCTCCAGTTTCAGTGCAGAAAGAGCATCTTGATCCTTCTTACTATAATTTGTGCAAAGGCAGAGAGTTGCACATAACCTGTGTTCCTGGACTACACGCATTCCTATTTCAACAGTGCTGTGGCACAGTGTACTAAGCATGGACTGGGAGACAAGAAGTCCCCAAGTTCTGGTACCCTGAACAAGCTTCTTGAATGCCATTTCCATTAACCCTGTGCAAATTAGGAGAATGAAATCCATTTGCCTGTTCTGAGGGGCTTCTGAGGCAATTAGTTAGATCATGCCTGCAAACCATTTGAACCTATGCTTCAGAAATGCTTTCACAGCATACCCACACTTATCAATATACACACATATGGTCAGCTTTGGAAGAAACACTTATTTTGATGGAAGACCAGTTCCCTCTGCCGACACTGGTATTAGTTGGCGATTGGAATGTCCATCTAAATCCCGACTTTGGGGAAGAAAATGGAGTGGGCTGTATGGAACAGGGCAGCGTGGCACAGCTAAGTGCCTTCTTTGGGTCATGGATACAAAGATTAAACCTTGCAGTTTTAAATGAAGACCTTCTTAGAGACCCCAAAGGGGGCTTTACTTTTGTTGGCCCACAGGGCAAAAGCAAGGTAGATTTCATCTGGATACCATATGCCCATAGGAATTTTGGGCCAGTCAGATTAACATCTAGAGTTGAGAGTGACCACCTTGTACTGAGTACTCATCTTAGAGGAGAAATACCAATTGTGAGCAAGGGCGACAGTCCACATGGGCTTTCCCCCCCTTTGCTTACGATCTAAGAATCTATCTCCAGTTGCATTGATAGTTGAGATCTAGGGTCTATGCGGTAGTAGCATTTTGGTCGATTTGATCCATGCCATACAGGATACCCAGGACCTAAAGACCCTCATAAATAAATCTGACGCAATTATGAGCCATTTTCAGCAGGCCTTGTTAACCAACAAACATCCCGTTAGGGAGCCTATTCATCAATGGTTTGATCTGGAGTGTAGGAGATATAAGGCAGTATTGTCGGCAGCTAAAAGGGAATGGATAAGGGAGCATTCCCCTTCTTCCTGGGAGAATTTTCGTCAACTAAGAGCTAATTACTCCCAGTTGTTAAAGAAGAAGAGGGCGGAGTACTTTGGCAAAATTTGGGCAAGGATGGTGATGAATCTCTCGACTGGTAATTCCCCTGGTTTCTGGGCCTCCTTAAATCGAATAATTAGGCCCAAGGATAAATTCATAGTTTCCCCTATTTCCAACCTTTCGTGGGAAGAGTTTTTTGGTGAGCTATACTCAATACGGCAGATCAATGTCGACGATATAAGGATTAAGGAAGGGCATCAAGTCGTTGGACAAGGCGTGGTAGAATTCCCAGAAAGTCAAATTCTAGGATGTACTGGGACTTTGAACCGGAATAAGGCACCCGGTCCAGATTACATCACTGCTGAAATCTTACAAGCCTTTCCCTTTTGGGAAAGGCCTAGATTTTGGGCCTAGATTTTGTCCAAGCTATTTTCTGCGGTTAGCAAAGGCCATAAAGTTCCCCACTCTTGGCTACGGATTTGGATATCTCCAATCTTTAAAAAAGGTAGTCAAAATGATCCCGCTTGCTACAGACCCATAAGCTTACTTTCTATAGTTGGAAAGCTGTATGCCAAAATTTTACTTAGCTACCTTCAAAGATGGGCTGAAGAAAAGAGAATAATTCCACGGGAGCAATTTGGCTTCCGCAAGGGTAAATCTACCCTGGATTGCGGTTTCATTTTGCAACGTTTAATGTTCAAATACTGCAAGATCAAAAAGGGGCATCTTTATTTGGCCTTTATAGATCTGGCCAAGGCCTTTGATATGGTCTGTAGGCCCAGTTGTGGGCCAAGCTTAAGGCATGGGGCATTAGTGACACGATGCTAAACCCGATACTCCAGCTGCAATCTGGGAATGAGGCAGTGGTTAAGGTGAGACCAGGGCATAGCCAGACTAATTCAATCCTTATAGGAAGAGGTGTGCGTCAGGGCTGTGTCCTGGCCCCGCTGCTTTTTAATGTATACCTTTCTGATTTGGCTGGCTGGTTAGCATCAGATCAATTCCATCCCCCCCAAGATAGGGTCCCAGCATTTATCTTTTCTACAATTTGCGGATGATTTGGTACTTTGCTCCCAGACAGAAATAGGCCTTAGGCGAGCAACTGGCCAATTCCATTCCTGCTGCAAATCTAATGGCCTTGAAATTAATGCTGCCAAATCAAAGATTATTATATTGGGGAAGAGATTTAGAAAACCCCACTAGTCAACAAGTGTGGGTCAGCTGGATGTGGTAAAATCCTATACATATTTGGGCATGACCTTTTCCAATATGGGCACCTGGAACATGCACTTGCAAACTAGGGCAGCTAAAGCCCTGACTACTGTGCGAGCCTTAAATAAGGCAATAATCGTATCAAGGGGAGTCCCGCTGTCTACTTTCTTGAGGGTTTACCGTGCTAAGGTTCCCGCGTCAGTGGCTTTTGGTCTTTAAATAATTCCTTTTCCTAATATTGATGTCTTAGAAAGGATTCAAAACCTTTTTTTGCACCGGGTGTTGCAAGTAGGGAAGTTGGTCCCTGGTGCTGTTCTAAGGTCAGAGACAGGTATTGAGGCTATAGCTGTCCATGTCCAGAAGAACTATATAAGATACTGGCTTAGACTTTTAGCCCAATGTGAATCAGAGCTTCCACTACAGTGTCTTAGGGAAGAGCTTCTCCACCCTGGCCCACGGATGTATTCCTGGCTAATTTACCTGGATGCATTGCTTTAAAAAATGGGCTTTTCATTTTATTATTTCTTGGGGAACAGCTTGGTGGTTATACATAGGGAGATTCTGACTAGGGTTAAGGACATTGCCTACCAAAGTGATTTACAGCAGGCTAGGCCAAGTTAAGACCGACTGTTTCTTTGAACCCTACCTAGATTTAATCCTAGACAGGAGGCTTCGACATTCTTACTCCCTTCTTCAATTTCAGCAAATCCAGACTGCTGTTCTAGACGGCAAGTACAAGAAAATCCAATATAATACAAGATTTTGTTCTTGTAGCTTAGCGGAAGTCGAAACCGTGGATCATTTTGTATTACGATGCCCTTACTATGCTATATTGTGTGTAACCTGGGTTCTTCCGCTCCTTGAAACTGTCCATCAATCGGCTACAGCCCAATGTTTATAACCTGGGTTCTTCCGCTCCTTGAAACTGTCCATCAATCGGCTACAGCCCAATGTTTTAAACACCTCCTCACCCTAACAGATAGGATAGAATTGGTTGCATTTAGCAACCTTTATTTGGTTAGCATCCAAACGAAGGGCTGAAATTAAATCCAAAATAAGAGCCCTTAAATAGATTGGTACTATTCATTTATTTGCTAATGTAAGGTATTGATTACAATATTAAACGAGAATCCATGGAATTCTGCTAGGCATACTCCATTGCGGAAGCTGTCTCTTTCCCTTTACTTCGGGGTGCTATTGTAATTATATTGGAACTTATTACTTGCTCATTTTATATTGTATTTATGTATTTTGTTTTTTAAATTTATTGTGATTTGGTATGGTACTGTACTCTTTGCCCTATGTTATGTCCATGTTGTCCTGGCTATGGCAAAAGACAATGCTGAAAATAAATTTAAAAAAAAATCAATCAATCATTATACACCACATAGCCAGTTCTTAAACCGAATATAGCACGGAAAATCCTTTAGCATGCAACAGAAGACAAAATGAAGTAGGTGTTATCTGGACTATTACATCATTCATCACGCCTACAGGATATTATTTAATTTAATATCCATTATAAAAGGTTCCCTGTGCCTGGCATGCTGCTTGAAGAACTACTGGCCTACATAAAAAAGAGAGGAAAACCCCTCACACTGCTTGCAACTCCACTTACTGGAAAGTGACTTGCTAGGAACTTCCAATCATTCTGTCCATACTGCCTCACCAGTGTCCTCAGTCGCTCATCCTGCAATGAACAAAGGTGTCAGCTTTCAAACGTATGGAACAAGGAGCAGGTTATCCCCAAGTTTGTCCCCGGCTTTCATTCGGGCTATGGCGCTAAGACTGCATTAGTGGCTTTGGTCAACGACCTTCGCTGAGAACTGGACCAGGGTCATTCGACCCTGCTAATCCTATTACATCTGTCAGCTGCATTTGATACCGTTGATCATGAGATGCTGGTGACTCGCTGTGGGACTATGCCAGGGTGGGTGGAACTGTTCTTGAATGGTTCCACTCTTTCCTGGCTGGGAGAACTCAGCAGGTGGTGATCGTAGACTGTTCATCTTCTCCTCGGGACCTCACGTGTGGAATTCCGCAAGGATCTATTCTGTCCCCTCTCGTTCAACGTGTACATGCAGCCACTCGGCACGGTTGTGAGACAGTATGGGATGCGGTATCATCAGTACGCCAATGACACCCAGCTCTACCTCTCTTTTTCATCCAACCCAGATCCAGCAGTCTCAGTGCTTACCGGGTGTCTGGTGGCTGTGAAGGATTGAATGAGGGCGAGCCATCTGAAACTAAATCCTGACAAGAGGTGATGTTGGTAGGGAGGATAGTGGGTGTGACGCCCCCCATCACTGATAGGGTTTGTCTCCCGCTGGTCTCTCAGGTTCAGAGTCTGGGGGTACTTCTCGATCCGCAGCTTCGCCTAGATCTCCAAGTTGAGGCTGTGGCGGGGAGTGTTTTCCGCCAGTTACATATGGTGCGACGGCTTCAGCCATATGTCTCGGATGCTGACCTAGCCACTGTCATCCATGCCTTCATCACCTCAAGATTAGACTATTGTAACACGCTCTACATGGGGCTACCTTTGGTGATGGTCTGGAGACTGCAGCTGGTGTATAATGCGGCGGCCCGTTTCTTTACCAGGATGGGTCGCCATGAGCAGATTTCATCAGTGCTCCAAGCTCTGCACTGGCTGCCAATAGTCTTCCGGGCCCGATTCAAAATGTTGGTGCTTACCTATAAAGCCCTATACGGTCTGGGCCCCTCCCATCTGCGAGACGGCCTCACTCTCCATCCCCTGATTCAACCACTGCGATCCGCCGGAGTGAACTTCTTGATGTCCCCCGGGTGGTGCAGGGGCTACAATGGAGAGGGCGTTCTCGATGGTGTCACCTAGGCAGCGGAACTCCCTTCCGGTGGAGGCCCAGGTGGTCCTGGCCCCTGCATAAGACCTGGCTGTTCCGCCAGGCCTTTGGTGAGGGAGGTGGGCGAGGAGGATGGGGTTTTTATTTTTTTATTGTTATGCTTCCCTTTTATGTATATTTTTAAATATTTTAACTTTTGTAAGCCTAGGCAGGAGAGGCAGGGTATAAATAATGAAAATAAATAAATAAGTTATAGTTCAGGTGGAGGGGAAGGGAAAGGGACTTGAACCTTAACCTTACTGATAGGTTTCTGCCATTTATAATCATAACAAATTAACATTCCAGCCACCTCTAGTTGTCACCCAATAGGTCCAATTTCTAACATGAGACACAGATGGCTGGCACAGGTTTTTAGCTCAAAGGCCCAGTCTACATAATGAAAGCCAGTGAGTTGCTCTTATTAAATTCAGGCCCAAAGATTCTGGGTTGGGGTCACTGCAGGGGAGTCCTGGGGGCTGTGCTGGGCAGGGGAGATATCCCCCCACTTCAGATCTTACAGAGAGAACAGAAGGGTCTGCTTTGCACGTGCCCCCCCTGCTCACTCTCTCACACACTTACACACCCCTTGTATTCAACTATCGTTTTTGGTCAATGATGACCTCAATAAGCTTCATGGAAAAAGACAGCACAGCCGGCAGATTTGTGAAGCTTGGGATAAAACTGTGAGGGTTTCAAATCCTGAGATTTGACTAAGTCTGGTGATTTTAGGATTTTTGAAAGAGACAGAATTGTGATTACATTTCAGTACACGGTGCGGGATTCCAGTATACATGGCCACCCCAGAGGCAGTCACATTTCAGTACACTGTGAGGCTTTGAAATTCCACTGTTAGGATGCTAATCAAACTCAGGTTGGCAGTGCACCAGCAGGGAAAATTTAGCACATTGCATTTTCAAAAAAGGAGGAAATTCTATACTTAAAAGAACCTTCAGTTTTAGAAAGAAGTTAAGGCCCTTACAAATTCAATCATGCTCCAAAAAGCATGGAAATTTTAAGTTAAGGCTCCTGTCTTAATGTCCATACCATGTAAGCAATAAAGACATTGTACAGTCTCACATATTGTGCTTGCTTACAACTTAGGCTCCATGCACCCACACACTGCCTTTGTCTTTCAGACACAATCCTCTTCCTCTACAGGCTAGGGGCAACACTGAAGTTGGGGACAGGAAGGGGTAAGGAGGGCAGCTTGCTGCCCCCTCAACCCATCCTTTCCCTATATCCTCTTATTTGTGTTGGGGAGAATGGGACTGCTGAGTACTGGGAGGCTGTATATGGGGGAAACAAGGTTGATGGATACAGGGTGTGTACACACAGACAAGAGTCAGGGCAGATGGGCAGTGGGAGAAGTGTTTGTATCGGGAGGGGCAAGCCAGATGTTGGAATGTTTATGGGAGACAACACAGAGAAACAGGGGATTTGTTTGCATAGACAAGACTGGGGAGTAGCGGGGGCGGGGGGGAGGGGAGAGTGTATGTATTAGCAAAGGGCAGAGAGGTGTTGGGAGGGGTGTATATTGGGGTAGAAGCCCGAGAGAGGAGTGATGTGTATTTGGGGGGAAATGTTTGGGAGACAGCGAGGCTTGGGGGCAAAGTATATGCATATTTTTTTTTGTATATGCTTTGAGATGGGTTGGGGACAACAGGACAACCAAGTACTCCCAACCCCATAAACACAGAACCCAGGAGTCCTGGCTCCCAGCCCCTCCTACCCACTAGCCCCCACTGCACTCCCAAAGAACTGAGGAGTTGCAGCCCTCCTGCTCTAATCCACTAGGTCCCAACCCCATAACAGAGAACCCATGAGTCATGGCTCTCAGCTCCCCCATCCAACACACTAGCCCCCATTCCCTTCAGAGAACCCAAGAGTCCTGGGAAATACAGCGAGTTGCATCTCCAATAGGGAACAGGAGTAAAAAGAGGGTGGGGGGTGGAATGACAAAAAAGAAGCAGGAGAAGAGGTAGAACAACCGGGAGGTCATAGGAAGTGGAACGACAGGGAGGCAGCTATGGGAACCAGTTCCTGGATGCAAGCACACTACAAGACTGTACAACGTCTTTGCTGCTTACACGGCGTGGAAGTTAAGGCGGGAGCCTTAAGTTACAGTTTCCATGCTTTTGGAGCATGATTAAATTTGTAAGGGCCTTCTCTCTTAAACCAAAGGTTTTGTGAGTATAGAATACGAGAAATCACTTGCAGGGAACAATGATAATACACCTTTTCATTGCAGACTTTTTCCAAGTGCACAAATAAGTTTATCTAAATAGCAAATCACCGATATCTCTACCATCAGCTCAATTTGACAGGGCCATAACATCCCTATCCCTCAAAATGAGAATGTATGTTCAAAGAATGACTCACCTCTTCATGAGTCCACTTGACTTTGCATCTATTCTCTCGTTGTTCCGGCACATCTGAGTCCGTGTCCTGGTAATGCAACTCATCTTGCTCCTCACTGTAAAAATAAAGGCGGGTTATTCTTGCTTCATAAAAGCAGAAGTTGGAGCAAACGCCACAGTGCAGCCCAGAACTCCAACTCATTCACAGTGCCTAGCAGAAAAACTTTTGAGACAGATTTCCAAAACAGAGGTGCTTCAGTTACCCCTTTGAAGTTCCAGTATGAATCCACCCTACATACAAATTCTGGGGTTTGAACTCTGAGCTTAAGCACCTAGTTTTCTAAAGCCAACAGAACCAGTGATTATTGTTGTTTTCAAAACAGGTAGAGGGGGAAAGCAGACTTCAACATTGGCAACATTTGGAAGGGAGGTGTGGGGACCAAAATGCGAAATGAATTTTGGTAATCTAGAGTTACGGGCCATATTTACATGAGCCTCGTTTCTCCCGGGCTTTTGAAGTCCAGAAGAAACAAACTCACATCGGGGGGGAGGGGGGAAGAGGATTGGGTAGATGTGCACCCCCACTACTGGAAGTCAGTCAGGCACCATTGGAAATAGCGGGCAACGGCAAACTAGTGCATGCTTTGAGACCCAAACTTGTAAAACCCCCATAACAAGGTTTTACAAGTCTGGGTCTCCAAATATGCGCTAGTTCACCAGCGCCTGCAGTTTCCAATGGTGTCCAGCCAACTTCCAGTAGCAAGTGTGAACAACTAACACACACACACACACACACACATCCCGGTGAGTTTATTTCTCCTGGACTTCAGAAGTCTGAGAGAAACAAAGCTCGTGTAAAAACAGTCACAGATAAAAGTTACCTAATGGATGACTCCCATGAGGCAAGCGCTCCAAGCAACAAGAACTACTCTGAAGGGGAAAAATGCGTCATCTAGAAGACAAGAGTGGGGGGTATTTGAAGTTTCCCTTCTATTTATACAGGAGATGAAGGGCAAATCTATGGAAGGGGTAAATACTGTAGCCACCTGGAAACAGGCGCAATGGAGGAGGAGCAGGACTATCTTGATGCTTGGCATTATCAGGCAACTGGAGAGAAGGTTGTGACATCAATACAGAAGAAACTTTGCCCAGCTGGGGGAAATAGGTTGTGTCCTAACTGAAGAGGGGTTTGGAGAAGGGGGAGTGCTGCTGTAGCAGTAACACTGTATTTGAGAGCTGCATAGGGACAAAATATTTCAGGGGAAGGATCTAGATTAGAGAGTCCTGCAAAGAGAGGGTTCAGTACTATAACAGAATATTAATACAAAAGTACAGAAATACATATAGGTCTGAAGAGAAGCAAAAAAGCAGTTGAGCGAATGGTGAGAACAGGGAGGGGGGAGGAAGAAATATGGTTGGAGAAATCAGCTCTAGTGAGAACATGGGGAAGGGGGGGGGGGGGGGAAGGGAGGTGGAGGTGCATCAAGACAAGGCTCCCTAGTCAGATCAGGAGCCTATTGGGCAGGGAGACCTTACCATAGCATTAGGCCAGGGAACCTCAAGTCCAGGCACCAAATGTGGTCCACAGCTAATCTGTATTTAGCCCCTTTCCAGTTCTTGGATCTGGCCTAGTTTCTACCCCAAGCACTGAAATACTGAGCACAGCATGCACACAAGAATAGGAGACATCAATGATCTGCCCCCGCCTCTCTTCCTGAGCATACCCCTGAAGTGCCCCCACTCCCAGCTTCTATACCACCTTTGGAGGTTGCATTTTAAAGTAGCCCCTAGGAGGAAATAGGTTCCCCACCACAGACATAGAGGCTCCAAACTATATGGGCTAGGGTCTCAAATTAATGGGATCAATTTTGCATGGCTTTCTTGATGCCTGGGGTCAATGGGATGAGATCCAGGTCTCAAAATGGGGGTCACACAGGCACGATTTAGGGAGCACCTGCCTTAGCCACAGGGAGTGGGGGTCACCTGGGCATAGAAAGGAGGAAGGAAGAGGGTATTGTTGCCTGGGGGCCAGGGTTACTCACCCGCGCGGTCTCTTCGCCATCATTCAGGCGGGAGGAAGGGGGACACTCAATGTCACTGCGGGGCTGCCCCCAAGAGTCTCCTCTCTCATCCAGCACGCTCGCCTAGGGGGCAGCTCCTACTCTAGCCCCAACCCCTCCCGCTGGACATTGCCCGGCCCTTGCCCAGAAGTCTAAACGGGGGGTGAGCACCACTCGTTTCCCAGGCGCTGCCGCTGCCCCGCCGCCGCGCTAGCTGGTTTTGTCCGTACCGCCGAATCTCGCGCCCAAGCGACCGCGGGGGCGGAGCCGGGCCCTGGGCACCAGAAAGCACTTTCCTATCTCGCGCCACCTCCCCGACGGAGCCAGGCTGCGTCTGCGCGAGAGCGACGAGAAGCGCAAAAATAAAAGAGGGAAAAAGGAGGAACAACGAAAAACAAAAGAGGCGCGCGCGGGCCGGTTGCAAAAGTATTAAAAGCAAAAAATAATCCTAATAGCTCAAAAAGGCACCCGTGCCCGGCTCCGCAGGCAGAGGGGAGGCAAAAGCAATTTCAGGTTGTATTGCAATTCTCCCCCACTAAAGCCGATGGTAGTTCATCATCCACTGATTATTAGTGGTGGAGGGTTTAAAATATCCCTCCCCACCCGAGAGGATTTATTTGTAAACTCAGTTTCTCTAGGGGCTGCTTACTTGGCTCGCACCTCTATCCCTCTTTACTCAAGGATTTGCAAGTCAATTCTGCTTCTAGCTGCTAGGGTGCCTGGATCTGTTCCTAAATCATTGTTGTTATGTATAGAGGGCTAGCACTGTGCCTGGCACAAGTGCAACTTTATTCCACCCAAAACACATGTGTCCTCCAGTTTGGGGCCATGTCTTCTGAGCAATGTAGTTTTTTTCTCAAATGTAACACAGCCATTTTCTTTCTTTGGGGCATACAGAATTGACTGGTTTTGCAACTCTTCTAGCCAAAGTCACAGCTTAACTGGGGGTGCAGTCCTGACGCCTTTGATTAATCAATGAAAGCGTTACCATTGTGTCCAGAGGAGCTAGGATTTCACTCCTTGGGCTTGTATTTTGTCATGCTTTTTCCAGCATCAATGTTTACCAACGCTGCAATGTGACATTGCTGTTGCCCATTGACTTTATGGAGCATTACACCCTATGGATGCAATCCTGTCCTCATTGAGGTCAATGGCTTAGCTCTTATTTTTCTTTAACGATTGAGGATCACGCCCTACGGTAGTTTGCTTTTTTTGCTATTACTTGCAGTTTTTCCTTATAATGACATAAATTCCTTTGATGAGAAACCCTAGACTAACAATGCAAATGCTGCACTGAACAGAAGGGTTTGGTGGGGGGAGGGGAGAGTTAAAAATTCAAGGAATTACATGGACACAGAATAATAAGGAAAAAAGAAAGACAAAATCTGAGCCATACAAGCTTGATAATGTCTTTAAACAAGCCTGTCTCTCTCTACTGACACGTAATCTACACACTAACAAGATTTGAGTTTCACAGAGTTCACATGTTCAAACAATGATTAGCCATTACCAATAGACGGCGCTGTTGCTCCTCCCAATGGAAGCTTCACAGAAAGTATTTTCTGGTCCCAAGCTATTTTTGAGGGACTCCAGAAACTGCATGTGTTTTCGGAGGTCTCTCAATTTCTGTGCATGCTGCCCAGAAGATAAGCGTCAACCAGCTCCCATGATCACAAAAATGAAACCTCAAATGACCAAAACTCACAAATCAGACCACATAACAGAAAACCATGGGATTGCCTTAAATACCAGGAAGAAATCATATAGTTATTAGGGTGCAAATTGGAGTCAATGGGAGTTTTGCCACTGGGGTACTCTGCAACCAAGAGCAAGAAACTGCTCCTCTAAGCAAGCTGCACGAACACTTAGTGTGGGTGCTAGTCCCATTTACTTAAGAGACTTGTGCTCATTCTAGCTGCTAGTAAGCTTTGTGCTTAGAGAATCACACCTTTCAATACTTGGATCTGCTGAGACTTGGCTGCAGCCCTGCAACAACTTCTAAAGGGCTTTGCAAGTGGGTATGTAGTTTCATGATTGCACTCTTACCTCTTTAAAAACACAGCTGAAGGTACAGTCCTCCATCCATTAAAGTCAATGGTTCAGCTCCCAGTGACTTTAACTGATGGGGGTTTATGCCCTGAGATTCCCATTATTTTATTGCAGGTTCTAAAAGGACAGGCTTTTCTGCATTCTCACATCTTGAGTTGTTGCCTTTGATTTGTTCCCATGTATGAAGCTTTGCTATCTGAAGTAGCATCTCCCAGAGAAATTACATAGCTAAGTAGACAGTTCAAACACTTGTGCATGCAACACACTTATGCACGCACAGCACATTCATCTCACTGCCTCTGTGCAGGCTGGGACTGCACATACATAAGAGTCTATAGCTTAACAGCTAAAACCTAAAGTACTTTAGAGTTATGCTACTCTGACCTATGCTGCCCTCAGCTTTAGAACCCATCTGCATTAATCTTAAAATCAAGAATATTGGGCACCAATCCTGCAAAGACTTATCCACTTGCTTAACTTTTAGCACATGAGCAGCCCTGTTGAACTCAGTCAGACAAGTCCCATGCTTGGTGGTATAATCCTCCGTTAGTAGGTAGCAGAGGTGGAAATCTCACTCATTTCAATGGGATTAATGCATGCATGAATTATCCTAATGGAGGATTGCACCCTACAGCTACGTATCTGAGAAAATCCTTGCAGGATTGATGGGCAATTTCACCCAAAATGCAGCCTCACATTGAGCCCTTCACAACATCATTGCTTTCAAACTAAAAAGCCTCCTTCTTCTAAACTAGCTTAATTAGGCAATTACAAGGAAGAGCACCACTAATTAATTTGCAAAGGCTATAAAAGCAGAAGCAGTGCTAATTGCTACAGAGGTGTAATACTTGAAAGGAAGAGGTGAGTAATGCTTAGAGGGATAGTATGACCCTGTTCTTACTGAAAAAATCTCATTTTTGTAAAAACTCTTCTAATTTCAAGTATAGCAGTATTCCTACAATATGACTCTAGGGGGGGGGTTAAGCTTTAATGGCGTTAATGTTTCTGTACTTGCCTCCTTTGTATGACTCCTGTGGTACTATACTTCCTATGTGTTGTTTTTTTTCTTGCCTTATTCTGACTTCTCTTCTGCTGTGTAAGAGCTCTGTGCATGGGGATGTGGTGGAATAACTAGTGACCGTGTTCACATGCAAAATGCTGTTGAATGTACAAAAAAATACTTCTGCAAATGACTGCCTTTGGCACCAATGAAAGACAGCAACACCAGTATGGTCCTTATTCTGTGTTTATTCAGAGGAGGCTAAACTACCCCAAGGTCCTCAAGTGTTTAGCGGCATCCTGCTGTACTTACAGCATATTAAACTACTGAGCAGCATCATGTGAACACCCAGTTATCCCTGGGTTCTATGTGAGGAATTCTTAAGTGCAGGTGATGGTACTTGAGCTTGGAGGTAGAGAGAAGAACGAAGCTGTTTAATTAAACTAAGGGTGTTTACAAATTTGGTCTAGGTGGGCCAAGGTCACAGCAGTACACTTGTTCTGGGCCCGCCCGATGTGGGCCTGGTACAAACCCCAGAAGCCTGGAACAAAGCAGGCCTGCAGTCCAGTACCAGCAGTTGCCCAACTGGGCCAGAGCAGGCAGGACCAGGTAGGCATGTCTGTTCCTGGCCCAGCAGTGGGAGTAGCCATGGCAGGTTGTTTTTGGCTGCCAGCTATGGCTGTCCGATATGACGGTGTGGCAGGGCACTGGCTACAGTGCAAGGGTGGAGACAACCTACTGCGTGGTGCTCCCCACCCCCTCCTCCCTGGGTGGGGCAGGCTGCGGGGATGATGTTCCCACTGCTGGAGCTGCCCCACCTGGGGGTAGCCCACCCCTGGGCAGGGGAACAGCCAACCGTCCCATCTAGGAGTATCCTAAGAACAAACCTCTAGGCAACTAATGGCCTTGGATGTATTTTAAATACCCACCACGTCTCTTGGAGTCTGCCAATTCACTTAGTTTGCAGTCTCTCCTCACTTTGTGGAAAGTAAATCACGTTACAAAGGGAGGCTTGATAGGTTAGGGCTCTTCAGCTTGGAGAAGAAATGACTGAGAGGGGATATGAGAGAAATCTATAAAGTCATGAGTGGTGTGGAATGAGTACATAGGAACTTATTTACCCTCTCAAATATCCTTTATTATATAGTGTCAGCAGTGTACATGGTGCTGTAAAATTAATAGACAGTTCCCTACCCCCAAGGGGCTTACAATCTAAGAGACCAGGGAGGGAGAGGCGAACATTTTATTTCATTTTTATTTTATTTATTTTTCAAACTTATATCCCGCCCCCTCCTGCAATGCAGCTCGGGGCGGCTTACAACAGTAATAAAACAGTTAAAAACAATTTAAATATAAATATAAATATAAATATAAATATAAAACATCAAAACAGGGTTAGGAACAATAAATAACTAAATAGGCAGGGGATTAAAACANAGCCAGGTCTTACAGTTCCGCCGAAATGTCAAAAGGCTTGGGGCCAGGCGAGCTTCCTCCGGAAGGGAGTTCCACAGCCGCGGCCCTATCACCGAGAATGCACGCTCCATCGTGGCCCCCCGCTTCACACGGGGGACCTCCAGGAGGGCACCCCCGGCGGACCGCAGGAGTCGCTCCGGGGCGCGGAGGGTGAGGCGGTCCCTAAGGAGAGAGTTTCGTGGAGTGTCCCCTAGTTCTTCTAACTGGTAGCAGATTTAAAACCATTAAAAGCATTTTTCACTCGGCACACAACTGACTTGTGGAATTTGTTGCTGGAGGATGTGGTCGAGGCCAGTAGCATAGCTGGGTTTTAAAAAGGATTGGATAGGTTCTTGGAGAGTGCGTATTTATTTAGATTTATATACCACCCTTTCCAGAGGCGTAGGGTTGTGGTTTACAATACATAAAAACTTTTAAAACTAATACAAACAATTCACTCAATACCATCTCCCCACTCAACCCCTCTCGCACCCCTACCCCTGCCTGCCAAATGCCTTTTCAAATAAAAAGGTTTTACACTGCCTCCAGAAGATGCTCTGGTTCAAATGAACCTCTGGGGGAAGGGAGTGCCAAAGCACTGGGGCAGCAACTGAGGATGCCCCCCTGCGAGCCCTTACCATATGAGCAAGGCTAAAAGATGGTACCCACAGGGAGGAATTCACAGTTGGTCGTAATAGAGCACAGAAGGACAGGCGGTCTTTCAGATATGTGGGACCGGGACTGTTTAGGGTTTTAAAGGTCAAAACCAGTCTCTTGAATTGTGGCTGAAAAGGTATAGGGAGCTAGTTTAGACTTTGAAGCACTGGTGTAATGTGCTCCCGGCAACTTGTCCCCAAAAAGAGGCAAGCTGCCGCATTCTGCACCTGCTGCAGCTTCTCAACAGTTAAGGGCAGCTTCATGTGGAACGCATTGTAGTAATCTAGCCTTGAGGTGATAAAAGCATAGATGACAGATCTGAATTGGAAAGAAAAGGACACCACTTCCTCACCACGTGGAGTTGGTGAAAAGTGTTTCTGACCACTGCCGCAGCCTGACCATCCAGGCACAGCAAGGCGTCCAGAAGCACTCAAAGGCTGCGAACCTGACTGACCAGAGGGGGCTGGACTCGGTCAATAATAGAAGTCCCAATCCCCTCCAGGTCACAAAGCTGGCCAATCACCTCGGTCTTGTCTGGGTTCAGCCTCAAACAGCTGAGTGGTTCCGCTAACTGCTATTAGCCGAGTAGGTTTAGGGGGTGTAACTTCTTACTGTCAGGAGCTGGGAGTCAACAACAGGGAATGGATTGCCCACTGGGACCTGTTGGGTACTTCTACCAAGCAACCAAGACTAGCCATTGTCAGAAACAGGATGCTGAGCTTGATGGACCACTGGTCTGACTCAGTATGGCACTTATGTTCTCATGTTTAAATCCCTACAGAAGAGGGGCTGAGCTACAGTCCTAGACTGTGTCCTTCCATGCTCTGGTTGTGTTGCCAGAGGCAAGGGTACTAGTTGGGTATTCTTGAATTGTAATTCTTAGCAGATATCTTGCTGTTTCTAGCAGCAACATGTGGAAAGATATGTAAAGCAAGCTTGTCTCCAAAACATGGAAGCCTTTAATGCTGGTTGGAATTGCAAAGGAGGAAAGCTGACTAAACTAGCTTATTTATTTTTTTAAATTGTTAGGGCAAAAAAAGCCTTAAAGGTAACAAACCATAACTTGAACTCTTGGAAAGGGAGCTTAGTGAACAGTAACTCCATTTTCTCTGCCAAAGCTGCTTCTCTTACACTGTCTCTTTATCAGGTGCTACTAGGATTCCAGAAAAGCTTCTTGTTTTGAAGACCAAGATGTCTGGCACCCAGAGAATCAATACCAGTGTTTTAACATTAAAGGAGATAATGGAAAATGGGTTTGTGACTGGGGCTTCAGGATATGTCAACTCTTCTCTGGTCAACAGCTACTATACAGAGACTAATAGCATCTCCAAACCAGATAGCTGGGATGGCACCAGTGACTTGGAGAACCTGATGAAAGGTAGCTCTCAGTTGGCTCTGAACAACTATATGAAAGGTGACCTGCAGGGCGCTTGTGATGGGCTTGTTTCCTTCTGCAAGACCCCTGTACCAGGTGCCTTTGACTTGTCCACTCTGATTTCTGAACAGAACAGCAGAACCAACTCCATAGTGGATGTGTTTTGTGATGCCAAGTCTTCCACTCCATGCAAAGAAGAAAAGCACCATAAGTCAATGGAGAGCTTGCTCTCAAAGAGCTCTGAGGCAATTGAGTTTTCAGGCCTCAAAAAGCCACCTCCACCCCTATGGGAGCTCTCTGAAATCCAAGCCCCTCTGGACAACACTCTGCCTCTAGAAGCAACCTTAGAAGAGCTGAAGTTGCTGGGTTCTATGAAACCAGAAACCCCATCTCTAGAGATGCCTTCTGTTGCTCTGCCCTTGGCCTGGACTGGTAGATCTACAAAAAGGCATCATGCTCTTACCTTCAGGTCCTTAAATTATGGCAATCAGTCAAGTGAACTCGAGTATCTAGCTGTACCTTTCACCATCAGGCCATTTGATTTTGCTATCCCATCTCCTGTTGACAACTCAACTACGATACACAAATATCAAAGAACTGGTCAAATGGAAGGGAGTGGTGGGGGTGTCCTAAGTATTTGTCTCTAAATAACCAAACCACACTTATTATAGTGAGAGGTATTTAGACCATTCTAGTGGAGCATGCACTCAGTACTGTTATGCAGTTAATGTAACGTAGTATTGGATGCTACGTTAACGCATTGGCTGTAACGTGGTATTGGATGCTCTCCCATGTAGAGTTAACTCCTACTGTCCGATTCTTGATTAATACAGCAGAGCAGCTCAGCTAGGTGTCAAAACCTGCTTGCCTGATGAGGCAGTCTCTGCAATCTTCTAGTAAGTCTTCACTTCAATAGGGATTCTCCTTAGATTAGTATCAGTTACTGAGGGCACACCTTCTTTTCTGATGTCTTTAGTTGAAATGATCTTGTGTTGGAAGTCTACTGGGGGTACGAACATGGGTGGAGAGAGCTACTTGAAGCTTTTTGACATACAAATCCACTGTCTTATCTACTAAGCTGTACAGAAGTAGAAACAAGTTAGCTATTGCTCAACGCAGAGCTTGATGTGTAATGTTCATACTGATCCTAAAGTCTTGTGATTTTTGTCTTTTTTAAATGGTCTTGTTATGATGAAAATAAAGAGAACTGTATTGTGTATGCAATCCTGATCAGCTGACTACACCACTGATCATTCTGCTCAGGAATGTACTTTCTTGTTCTGTTGGTTTGACTCAAAAGTAAGTTGTGGACAAGCTCCCAAAATTGGAGGATACACAAAAGCCTACGTATCTATTCAAGAAACTTTTTAATAGAATACATGGCAGTGAAAGAGACCTGGCTAATAGTAAATACTGAACACAAGAGAATGCCAAAACAATGGGGTACTGTAATAGCTGGCCATAAACTACTTTGATAAACTTGAGCTCATGGAGTAGTGCCACATTCAAACTTGAGTATGCAAAGCAACAGAATAAGACACACACTTTGTGGATTATTATACTAGGGCAACCATGACAAGCTTTTAAATAGTAAGCAATGGGAAACCTCACAGTCACACATGTGCCTGTCTCCAAGACCAGCTCTAGAGAAACAATACCTGAATTTCAGGTATTGTGCTTTGTTTTTCCCCCTTCCCCCACTGCTTGTTTATGTGGCAAGGGTTTCTTACTTTCTATCACATCCCCACATAGTAAGCTTCCCCTACTGCTTGTATTACTTGGCAGCAGAGAACAAAAATACTCAAGAAATTAAAGACCCCATGCCAATTGCTAGGAAAATTCAGGGACAAATTTGGTACCAGTAAGGGTACATTCTGATGCCACAACTTACAACTGGAAAGGCCTGTAGAAAACACTGTGTGCTAACTCACCCCAGTTCTGTGATGTATGAATCTTTCTACAGTGTGGTAAATCTATGGAACCTCTTTACAGATTTACCATAGGGTAGAAGTGTTCACACATCCCAAATCTTTGAAATAGCATGTGGTCAAGGCAATATAGATAGTGGTGTGGTTATCTTTTACTGGACCACCTCCAGTTGGTGGAGATATGCAAGCTTTCCAGACCTCACCGGGTCCTTCATCAGGCAAGTCAAGAACTAGAATTGGAGACTGAGCAAAGCAGTGAGGTATATACAATGGCGAGGGGGAGGAGGCGTCGAGACTGAGTCCCAGGTAGGAGATCTGCAATTCGAACAGGTAGAATACAACAAGGTGGGAAGAGTAAGAACTGCTGATAGTAAAGCTTCCTGTAGCTGTAGACACTCATTAGATTTACAAATTTCTGTAATAGCTTGTGAAACTCATGTCTAAATTGAGTCCATTGTTTTTTGTATCTAGTAGAGCTATGAATTTTTGTTCCCAGGCTCACCTTTTAAAGGTGTTGCAAAGGTTTCCTTTTAAGATAAGGCCAGATTGGTCAGAAACAGGGTGGTCACTTTGGAAGAAAGGAGTGTCAACAGTAGAAGCCGTGCTCTTGTCCATGATCTTTTTTCTGTTCATGTGTTTGTGAAAGGGTTGGTGAGTTTCACGTATATAGTTCCCATGGGGGCATTTAGTGCACTGAATGAGGTACACCAGATTTTTAGATTTGCAGATGTAGGTCCCTTGTACTCTGGCTAGATTTCCATGGGATGTCTGGATGCTGTTTGCAGTAGAGCTATGAAGACACGTTTTACATCTCCTGTTCCAGCAAGACCTTGTTCCTGTAGGGGGGTAAGGTTTGGTCCCCTGAAAGAGATCTTTCCTGAACCCCTTCTTTTGGCTTTCAAACAGCTTCCTAATATCTCTTAGCTAATGATCCAGAGCAAACTCCCCACTACCTGGGACACCAACACCTCTACAGGAACACGGTCTTGCTGTGAAAGGAGATGCAAAACATGTCTTCACATCTCTACTGCGAACAGCATCCAGACATCCCATGGAAATCTATTCATAATACAAGGAACCTACTTCTACGAATCTAAAAATGTGGTATACCTCATTCAGTGCACTAAATGTCCCATGGGAACTATGTAAGTGAAACCCATCAACCTTGCATGATCTTACACAGGAAAGAGATCATGGACAAAAGCAAGGATTCTCCTGTTGGCATTCACTTCTGACAAAATGACCACTCTATTTCTGACCTCTTTGTCTTAAAGGAAACCTATGCAATATTTTTAAAAGATGACCTTAGGAACAAAAATTCATAGCTCTATTAAATATATAATGAAGTTTATTACTTTATATGATGAAGAACAATAGACTCAACTTAA
This sequence comes from Sphenodon punctatus, assembly GCA_003113815.1. Taxonomy (NCBI): domain Eukaryota; kingdom Metazoa; phylum Chordata; class Lepidosauria; order Sphenodontia; family Sphenodontidae; genus Sphenodon; species Sphenodon punctatus. The sequence goes on along the minus strand of QEPC01001898.1, from coordinate 385,558 downwards.
ACATGGGTTTCACAAGCCATTACAGAAATTTGTAAATCTGGCTGTCTACAACTGCAGGAAGCTTTAAGATTACTTACTATCAGCACCTCTTACTTTTCCCATCCTGTTGTATTCCACCCTTTCTAATTGTAGACCTCGTTCTCACCGCCTCCTTCCCTTTGTCATTGTTTACGATCACTGGATACACCTCACTACTTTGCTCAGACTCCAGTCCTAACTCAGGACCTTTTTGAAGTCCAAATACCATACCTCCACCAACTGCAGTTGGCTCAATAAAAGATATCACTGTACTACTTTGTCTCTGTTGCTTGTATTTAAGATCAACACAGCAACCTTACTTTGTCTACACTACAGGTGGGCAAGAGCAGTTATTATGGGAACAGGCAGTGCAGCTGCACAAAGACCCAAGGCCTTTTTTACATGAGACGGGCCCAATCATGCCCATGCCAATCTACAGCATAGGCATGAGTGGGTGCCGCCCAGGTGCATGCTGTGGCAGATGGAAGTGCGTGCTCCCGTGAAGCACACATGCACACTCACCTCCACCCATCGCCCACTCATGGAACAATTAGCCAAAACAGTGATTGGTCCATGAGTGGGGATCAGTGTGCGCCTGTGTACGCTGCCCCCTGACACTGCTGCATGCGCACTGATCCTCCCCACACAAAAAAGCCCTAAGAGCCTGAGGGGGGTCATGGTCCCTGGTGCAGCTGCATCTTCTGATGTTGGGAGATGGGGGGGGGGAGCAGCATTCCATCTTCTGTACCAGGACCTGTTCTAACTCAGTTACACTCCCATGCATGGTGCTCCCCATGGCATTCGGAGGGCTTTTCTACTTGAAAATTGTGATGTCCAAAAATATACTAAGTTACATTCCTGGAATTGTCTAGACTGGGAGGAAGATCTAACTTTCATAACAGAACAACACTTTTAGTCCCACGTTAGAACAAAATCCTTAAGTTGTTACCTAGTCACTTTGGGGTGAAACTGAATTTTTGTTACAAGCACAGTAAATGCTGGTGAACAAAGTTCTCGGGATTTAAAGCACGCACATGTCTTGTGCATAAAGTTTCATTTTGGCCTGCTAAAACCTTGTCAATCTGATGAGGAATTAAAAAAAATAAATCCTCCAGTGGAGAAGTCAACTGGAGTTTGTTTGGTTTTTCTTTTTGTTTGTTTTAAATTGTCAGGCACGTCTTCTAAAAATAAATAAATAAACAGAAAAACTGTTCCCACTCTATCTGAAAAAGTAACAGGCTGGCTCTTTAGCTCTGCCTATAGCTGCACTAAGACGTGTTTTCCTTTCCAAGCCCACTTATGAAATACAGAGAAATAATGACTAGCCCAATTAGCAAAACTGTTACCCCAAATAAGTCATTTGCCATGTCTCATGAACCTCTCTCGGATTCTACCTTTATTTTAAGGTAGCGTTTGGTTTCAAGTCTTCCTTTGGGGGAATGAATTTCTCTCTCTAACTGGCAGCCCAGTCTGCTAGAGGCTCTGGCTAGTCTGAGTGCAGGGCTAAGGCATGATGGGAGCTCCGAGACGCTTACACAAAGAAACAAGATGGCTGGCATCACAAAAGAGGCGTCGCTCTCCCCTAGAGAGCGGCAAAGCCCTCCCGAGACACTACAGGGCTGGTAAACCCTAGAGCGTGGCAGAGAGCGCGCTGGAGCAACAGCACAGCCCCGAGCGGAGGGAAGAGAAGAGGATGTACCAGTATGTGTAATGCTGGAGCAACACCCCCCTCCACACACACACACACCCCGGCATTGCACATACTGGGGGGGCAGCCCATGGGGCGGGGCAGAGTTGCTCCTGCCAGGCAGTCTGTGACGGACCCCCCCCCCTTCTCTGATTACCGCGGAGGGAGAAATGTTACCCCCAGCTGACCCCAATCGCACCCCGGGAGAGAGATGAAGTACCGCCCGCTTCCCACACAAGGGACTGAGAGAGCAGCGAGCACTCACTCTCCAAGCCCCATCTCTGACAAGTCTGGACTGGGCGCAGCAGCGCTCGCTGCCTCGCCTCTTCTTATCGCACTCCAGCCACCCCGCTGGGCACTGGGGCAAAGCCAAGCCACGAGCCTGGGAAGAAGCCCCGGCTTACCTGAGATACGAGCCTTGGAAAGTTTCCGTGGTGGAGTGCAGCAGAATAGCAGCCATGGCCCGCTCAGCATCCTGCAGGCTGGAGTCTTCCCAGCTCCGCGCGCTCAGTCAGCCCCATGCCAAGGCTGAGGGGGGAGTGAGAAGGGCATTTTTAGCCCGGGAAAGCAGGGCTACAGGGCTGGGGGGACGCGAGGGGATGGGGTTTCAAGGGAAGGCATAGGGAAGAAGATCGGGTGCGAAAGGGATGTTACTGGTTCAGCCCTCTTCAGGCACACAGGAAGAAAAACAGTGCGGGGTCTATGGATGCCTACTCAGGACAAAAGGGCAAACCGTGACGTGCATCTGCTCTTTAACCGGTGAAGCAGCACTGCAAATGGGCTTGCCTCTTGTACAGATGAATGGGTTAAGCCTCCAGCTGAGACCAAAGTGCTAGCTGCCCCCATTCATTGCATATTCATTCACAGCAGTGTCAGTCTAACACAATCTAAACAAAGGGGGGGGAAGGAATGTTTTCCCTAGGCTAATTTAATATCCCCCTCCCCTTTCAAAGTCAAAGTAGTACTTAGCCAAGCACTTCATTAGCAGAAGCGCTGTAGGATGCATACACTTCACAGTATTACTCTGGTAGTTCCTACAGCTTTACTATCTTTTTCACAAGTTATAAGAAAAATTTGGATATGTTATACTGTTTTATGCTCAGTGTATTAGGAGGTGGAAAACAGTCACCCTCAAAAGCAGTGGTGGGTATGTAGTACCCAAGGCACGAATTCTGGCAATGTAAATAGCAATGATAGCATTAGATATTGTGCATTTTTAGACAAGACACTCTCCATCCACTACCTACTTACTATACAGGGTGCAAGGCTGCAGTGTTGTCCTAAAGGTGTCCTGTAACATGTATAGTGGGTAGGGAGTGTCTCGTCTGTAAACAACCTAAAAATGAAAGATGCTTGTATTTCCCTTATTCCGTATGTGCATATATCCAAGCTGCATTGTGTTTATGTACCACTTGGTCAGTCCATAACAGTGTGCACCAACGAGGAACATTGCAGCAAAATAGCATCATTGTAGAAATCGCTACTGGGAGGAGGCTATGGGATTGCTGCTCAAACACACAAGTACATAAATGTGTGTACAAGCAGTTACACATAATGCAACATCATCAATCTCATCACAAGTTGGCTGAATGCACATGTACCATTGTTACATCTGATAACACCCTATATGGCAGCATCGTAAAGGCTGGAAATGGCAACAGAGGATTCTTTACCTTGACCTCTACATTTCCAGTTTTGTTAAAAACAAGTTTTTGCATATGCCGATAAATTTCAGCCTCTAAGACAAACCATTTAGTGAAAATGTTTTCATATATCTCAAGTCTTATTTCCACAATACTGGAAGTGTGATAAATGTAGAAATCATCATCAGAGACCCTGTTTTCTACATTTTCAGAGATCATGCTCCCTTTACTGTATTTCTGAAACCTGCTAGGAGCTTCCTAAAAAGAGAGGGTTTCTTTAGAGAATGTGAGGTACAAACGCAAAAGACCAGTACAATTTGGGTCTACACATATTAACAGTGTTGAGCAAATGCTTGATTTAACTGGATCATGAGCTGGTTCTTTGAGCAGTATTGATACAGCTGTTGAAAGACTGAATGTGTTGTGTAAATCTACAGCTAGAGTGCACCAGCCTGTGTTTTGGGTGAAAGGAGGGAGAAGTTTCCAAAAACAAGACAACCCACAAAAATCTGGGAAGGCTGGCCACTGACCAAGAATTGCAATCCTCACTGCCAATGTAACAGTTATATTGTGAGTTGGGACTATATATGTTTTGAGTTTAAGGGTTTACATTTCTATAAGCATCCCCAGGACTACTCACAGCTCACATAAGCAAAATCCTCTGAAGTCAGTGGAACTGTAGCCATTGTTACCAGTAGTGTATTTGTCTATTTGCATAGTGGCACCAGGCTGCTAAATATGGGTAAAAACAGACATGACAGTGGCCTGCTGTGGCCAGCTTAGAACCAGACCTCACCTGCACATCTGAGCAGGTGCTGCCAGATGTTGGCCCGGAATTGCCCCAGGCTGTGTTGGCAGCTAGTCCGGGCTCTGACCTCAGGAAAACTCCAAAGTCACAGCCCGGACTACAGCCTGCCCAATCAGGCCAAAGCAGGCTATCATGTCTGTTCCCAGGACACCAATATGGCCCAGCTCAGGTCTGCCATGGCCAGCCACCACAGCTGGCTGCCATGACTTTCCATCATAACGGGGCAGGGCACTGGGTGCAGCAGGGGGCCAGCCAGCTACATGTTCAGCGTGCTCCCTGCCTGCCCCAGCTGCTGACATGTCTGTTCAGTACCCCGTCCCAGATAGTGTTTGTTGTGGCTTCCCGGCCTGGAGCAGGCTGCCACCACACAGCCATCACTTCTGTTTTCACGCTATATTAGACAAGAATAAAAATCAGCCTCCCACCCCAGAAAGCAGAACAATTTGTTGTTTAACACCTAGGATCTTAATTCCACCATGTTGGGGGTAATTTGTATGAGGACTATGGAGTAATTGATTTAAACATTAATTTGTCATTGGAAGATTAAAGGTTGAAACATGTTTGGATCAGATGGTGGAAACGATGGACTTGGGGCACTGAGTATGTTTTAGTTAAAGGCTGTGTAGAACTCCTGTGGCTCAGAGAAGGAACAGGCAGAGGGGGCGAGGAGATTAGTCTTTTGACTTTGAGCCTCAGATGTAGAAGAAACTGAGGGCTCATATTAAAGAAAAATAAGAATCCTCGTTATTAATACTGAAAGTGTCTCATTTTCTTTTTGCCACGGTTTCCTTTCTGCCCTGCACATACCTTGGACAACTTAGACAGCTCAACCAGTTTCACTTTAATTTCAGTTTGTTGCAAGTGTCAGTGTTGTTGACTCTTAGCAATTTTAATCTTCAGTCTCTCAGCCACCTAGTATTTTTCTTAAGAGCTCCAGCTCTTATGGTATTTTATTAAGATCTTGGCTTTCATTAGGAAAGTGTTTTCTAGTCCTTGTGGTTAGTGAGGAAAGTGTGGAAACATGACCTTACAGTACCTTAATGCTCCAGTAACCAGAAAGCAAAAAATGTCATTAGCTTTGGGGGAATTGACTCATGAATTTTAAATTCTTAGCACTGGCAAAAGTGCATTATTGCACTGTTATAGTGACTAAATGAGCAGCCAGAAATTCAAACAGGAACACCAAGATGTTTTTTTATGTTTAACATTTTAAAAAATAATTGGACATTACCTGAAAATGTTCCTTCTTCCAAATGACTGACATTTCTATTTGGTTTACACACTATACATGTTTGACAACAGATACTTATTTCTTGCTCTCCATTGGAAGCAAGGTTTGTTTTCCCTCTGAAGTGACAAATCTACTTTTTATGCACATTTGAGCCAAGAGGCAGCATCCTTAGGGTGAAAGATTAGCATTCTACATATGAATCTATGGGGTTTGATCCCCACTCTAGTTATGACTACGCATTCTGCTCCCCACTTCAGAACAAACAGATTGACAGATAAGCTGCCTTTTTCCTACTGTACAATTTTAAAAATGCAATTCTGGAAAGGGCACAGGTACTCTGAAGTACATCAATTACTACTTTTCAGAAAGAGTACTGGAGAGAATAAAATAAATGCTTGAGACAGAAGTAGGGATTGGAAGAAAGTATTTTTTTAACATAATATTCTCAGGTTACAAAATAATTATAGGTTCAATTAAAAAAAATAGAAAAAATAAACATGGAATATCTTACATAAAAGACTTCTGAAAATTACTGCCATCTGTAAGGCAATCCGTTTGTTTGGCATTGAAAAGTACCAACTTTAGACTATATACATATTTACAAAACTCAAAAGAGTCTCAGAAAAATGGCGGACACCACCAACCAGTATTCTGAATAATAAGATATAGAGAAAGGAGGAGGTAGGGGCATATTTTTCTAAGGAGAGTTCTCTCTTCTTGGACAGGAAAAGCCAGGGGTCAGAAGCCATTCTGAAATCCAGTTTCACTTGTGTCGACATCATGTTCCTTTAAAAGGAGTAAGGAAAAAGATATATTTAATATAATGTAAAAATTGGCTTCTTTCACTTTTACTAATGCAGGCTAGCAATACTTTATTAATAAAGACAATTACTCTAACTCAAAGTGGAGTGAAGGGTCTTGTATTTTGTATGCAATGCAAGCATTTCAAGTTGCTAACATAGTTCTTGATGTGTAAGCTGCATTTCCCTCCTACAACAGAACTCTTCCACTCCCTCCTGCTCTGGCCATATCTGGACACTGTGTGGGTCACATGCTTTTGTTCATAAGTGTCTGGATACGGGAGACACAATAAAGCATGTGCTGCAATAAAAGAGAATACAGGAAATCTGTATAGGGGAGGTTATATTGTATTATCAAACTGTAACCTGCAAAGAGAACACACTATTGCCAGCAGAACCCCATTAAGTTCAGCAATACTCTCCCAGTACAAGTGCATTTAGGACTGCAGGCAAAAATCAATGGACAACAACATGGCTGGAGTTTCCTTAACTAGGAATAGGCAATTCTAAAGGGTGGATTGCTTACTGCCCTTACAACTGCAGATCCACCAATGAAGTAATAATTTTCTAATTACCTAAATTAGAAAATGTAAGTTTGCCTTTACACACCAGTGCTCCCTAATGTTTACATATGTATCCAGTCAATGAGTGAGGTGCTTTATGGAGACTCATTTTTGTAGTGCTCATAGTTGCAACTCAGATTACTTACAAGAAAAAAATTGAAATAGTACAGAGTGAGTTCAGCAATGTTGTTATCCATTTTGCATTTTAAAAAGTTCTTCACAAGGGGACATGAACTCCTAAGTACTGAAGCGTTTATAAATAAATTCCGGTACTATACCATAATACTAGAGAAAGCAGGACAACAGCCATTGAAACAAGACTAAATCTTGAAGCAGGAGACACGCTATATTAATTGAGCAATACACAATCTTTGTATTTGATCAGCATAACTGTCTGTCAGGGTAACTCTTTACAGTCACCAGCACCTGTCTATTTTGTCCAATCCAAGACAACGCAGTCAACAAAGCATCATCATTACACCCCTTGCCCGAGACAAATATAACAAACAGAATAATGATGACTCGACATCTACCTGATGCCAAACTCTCTAATCACTAGAGATTTTGCTGTTAAAATAAAGGTACCTGGTTCAGCTTCTTAAACTCCACCACTTGAAAGAAGATGTGCTCCAGAATGTGTTTGGCATCTTGCTGCTCCTTTGGAAGTTTGCTCGTTACTCCTAGAACATCGCCACATTTTCTGACATAAAATTCCATGTCATCTTCAGTACCTATCAAGAACCCAGAGGGTGCGAGATCATTTTCACACACAAACACACACAGATTGTTTCAAGTTACATTGCTGGTTTCCACTTGCAGGCAAACCTTTTGTGGAATTTAGTCTCCTAGGACATTTGAGTTTCAGAAGGGCAACTGCCTCAAGAATAAAATCCTACCACTGGAACTATACAGTCTTGCAAGTTATTGTGAGGCTAGTGGTCAAGGTTTAGTGTTTCTACTATAAATGAAGATGGCTGTTGCGTTACTTCACATCTCTCTTGTGCACAATTATTCAGGCAGAAGTAAGGCAAAAGAACTGTTGCTAGAAGTCCTACCATTAAGATTTAACTGCAGGATCAGGCACAAAGATTCAGTAATAGACACAACATTTGAAAGTATGAACATAGAGTCTGTTAACATTTGTGGACTCTCCTTGCTAGTTCACCTCAGGAGGCCGTGCTCCTGGACAATGACTGTGAAAGGAAAGCAGAGAACACAGAACTGCCTTGCAGTGTTGCCAATTTAATATATAAAATAAGAGATGTCATGAACATGATTTTAACAGATGCAACCTCAAGTCCACATGAAATTGATGAGGACTTACAGGCTCCCAATACCTCACCATCTAGCCCACATTTTCACTGCACCAAGATGTCTCAAATTATCTTGGCAAAGTTTTCTTCAAAGGAACGGTGGTCTAAAATATTTCTATAGAAATTGCAAACTTCGGCTTGCTTACATTTGTTTGTTATCTGAGCAAGACGAGCTTTCTCAGAGGAGAAAGTTTCATCCAAGTCAAACAGGTCTAGACTGGGAGGAGGTAACTCTCTGAAAGCAGGTGGGAAAACCTACAAGAGAAGAATAAATGTAATTTACTTCTAGTCTTTTCCATACTTGTTGCAAGGACCTACAAATAAGCTTTGAAACAAACATTAACAGAGCTTTTTCAGAAAGTCTAAAAAGCTATACAAGTGTACTTATCTAACAGAAGCAATCGGCCACTTTAGCTTTTTGCCTTCATCTGCTTTTATTATTATTATTATAAACATTTATATAGCGACAGTCGTGTGGCCTGGTGCTGTACAGAACATAGAATTAGACGTGGTCCCTGCCTGTGGCTTACAATCTAAAAGACAACGGGGGGGGAGACAGGGAGAGGGTACAGTGGGAGAGACAGGGGAGAAGACAAACAAACATTCAAGCACATGAGAAGTCTCAGGTGCGTATGCTTGGTCTGGTTTACAGAGAGGTTGGTGGCAGCAGTCAGCAGAGAATGGGGCCGACAGTAAGAGTAGGGGGAAAGACTAACAGGCATTGGGAAAGGCAGCAAGGAAAAGGTGGGTTTTGAGGAGGGATTTGAAGGAACGGAGGGAAGAGGTAAGGGGGAGCTTGGTCGTGGAGCGATTTGAACGTGAAAACCAGGAGTTTAAACAGGATACGTTCAGGAAGGGGGAGCCAGTGAAGGGATCAATAAAATCAAACATTAGGGTTTGACAGTCCTTTGTTGTTTCCATATAAGGAAAAGGAAAGTCTGAATCTGCAGTTTAATTAGCATTCCTCTATCACAGAAGAAACAAGGTATGATTTAATGCATGAAATCAAGCAAGGAGGAGATATGATGCATTTCCAGTGTCGACTAGTTCTTTCCCTTAACATTACTCACAGCTGGCTGGAGTGCAGGTAGCGGAGTCTCAAACTGAGGCTGAATGAGCTGCAGAGGTTCATGTTTCACATTTAACTGTTCATATAATCTACAAGACAGCAAGACACAAAAGTCTAAGTTGAGCCATGTGTAATAACAGCAGGTATGACACACTGCTGAATCGGTCAACAAGATGCTACAAAAAAGATCAAGCTTGGCTGGTTGTAATTTTCACAGCAGATTAAATAATTACCAAGTGAAGGACTTTAAAAACTCAACATGACCAAGTGAAAGAGTTTTCACATATAGATAAGCTGCCAAGATATGCCATCTGGTACAGTTGAGCAAATATGGCCCCATTTAGCTACTACTATACTCTAGTTTCTACAGAAAGCAAGATTCAGATTATGAGTTTTGAGGTCTGCTGTAGCCGCCATCTTACTAAATGAAGACATCATCCCACTAAGGATGGAAATACAATCCTCAAATTCCATAATATCAAGCACAACTCCCATCATTTTGGTAGATGATGAAATGGATCTTAAATTGCCAGTGCACTATTTAAACTAATGTGTTGCTAATCAATGGGGTCATCATCCAACCAGTCCCCCAGGCACATAAGGGTGATTTCAGACGTTACGGGAGGCCGGTTCACCACAGTGAACCCCCAGGGGGGGTGAACAACACAACCATGGGCCGGGGCGGAAAAACGACCCGAACAGACGTGACGGGACCGGGACCACGGCCGGGAACCGGGCCGAACCATCACGGACCGGGGCAGCACAACAGACGTGCAGCCGAACCCCCGCCGTGGTCAAAACTCCCAGAAGGCACCGGGCAGGGGCGGGACACAGACATGGCCGCAGAAGGGCAAACGAAGCCAAGAGGCACACAAGGGAACGCCCACACAAGGGAAACGGGAAGGGAGGGGGAAAGAGGGAGAACAGGCTGACAGGTGCCACACACAGCACACGCACACACACAGCGGACCCGCAGCGGGACACACTGCACGACCACA
>QEPC01001898.1:344016-371981 GCA_003113815.1 Sphenodon punctatus | reverse complement strand
ATTTTTTTTGCTCCCAGAGTTCAATCTGAAACTTCATGCCCTGAACCCACAGATCTTTAATGAGGACAGTTGTACAGTAACTTTAATCTCAATGACAGTAATTCCTTCTAGAAAATAAAAATCAAAGAAGTATAGTAAGTTACAATACATGTGCAACCTCTTTTAGTGGTTACAAGGGTGAAATTTGTAGTACTACCTGAAGGCAGATGATCGGCCGATCTTCTATTGACCTAACCTGCCGATATTTCAGCCTAGAAAGTACTGATATGGAAACCCCTCCAGAGCTCAAGCCTAAGATCAGACCACAGTGCTCAATGTGTCAGATTGTAAATTTGTAATATTGTTAGCTGCCCCAAGCTGCTTTTGCAGGAGGAGCGAGGTATAAATTACATAAAATAAAAATAAATTAGTTTAAGGGTGTGCACATGCAAGGACCACAAAAGGTGCTTTTAGACAAGCACCTCCTCACCCACCATTCACCCACTATACATGTTGCAGGGCTGCAGTGGTGCCCAATGGGTACCCTGTAACATGGGTGGGAGGTGCTTGTCTAAAAGCACTCAAAGGACTACCCAACTTTTCTAGTGGGGTCCAAGATATACTTAAATCCATGTGCCGTATGAGGACGTTCAGTGTGTTAATCTAGTGAACACCTTACCATAATAAAGTAATGAAGACAAATGTTTCCTCATTAAACATGCTAAACAGGTACACACAAAAATAAAATGCAGTATTGGGAAAAAATATCATAGGTGCTGACTTGATAACTTTGGGGAGGGCAGTTGTATCCAGCTGGTAAATTGACATGTCAAAGAGCGTTGTGAAGTCTCGTGGGTTCTCATCTCCCTCCTGCAGACATACTCGCACTCGCTCAGACAACCTGGCTGTATCTGGAAGCATTGTATAGTCTGAAATCTGAAAACCAGGACACAACTGTGAGTTGGGGAACTGCAGTAACTAGAAACAGTCTCCTTCCACATTTTGGTTTTTTTTAGCTTTTTTTTTTTTCTTTTCCAAAAAACAGAAGTCAATGGTCTCATCTAAAAAATAAAGTTTTAACACTCTTCCCCCAAATTATATTGTTCACCATACATGCAGATTGGCATGTCAAAAGACCACTCTAGGTACTTAGTTTTAGGTAAAAAGGAAGTGGACAAAATTGTACAGAGCTGAAATGGTAGAAGCAAGGAAACTGTACAGCATGGGTGCTGAAGTTCAGCTGTACTACAGGGGATCGGCAGTAAATATTGTCCAGTCAATGCAGAATTTTTTCAACAAGTTCTTGCAAAAAGGCAGAACTAATCTTTCTATGCACAAGACAGTAACTGTCTATAACGGGAAGTCAGGGCATGTGCAGGGCATCTGGGATGTGGGCTTACATGGGGTTGGGGGTACAGGGTCAGGATTGGGTTTAGGACTCAGGATTTTGGGAGCAAGGCTGAGGGGTAGCAAGGCAGGAGCAAAGCTAGAGTGGGGAGCAAGGCTGGAGAGGCAAGGCAGAAAGGGAAGTAGAACAGAGAAAGGGGGAACAAGGAGTAAAAACAAAAGTGCAGGCAGCAAGCCAGCTCCCTGGTCTGGCCCAGGGCGGAAAATCGTAGCCGCCACTCTCCAGGTTAGAAATCAGGAGGAAATGAACATGCTTGCCATTCCACCATCTGCATGACCCGGGTTGGGGGGAACCGCAACAAACGTACAGGCAGCCTCACCCTGCTCCCGGTGCCCTACCTCCTACCATAACATGCAACCATGAATGTGGGTCCGAACAAATGTGCTGGCCCGTGTAGGTGGCCCTTGGGCTAGACTGCGCCCTCCAAGATTCTCCCAAGGATGCATCCCGGGCCAGCTGCCCACCCACCCCATGGCAGTAACGTGTCCACACCTGGCAGCACAGGACCTCACGTGCAGATGAGTTCCAGGCCAAAGCAGGCCAGTGTCACATTTGTTTTTCCCAAGGACAAGAGTTACGACTGAGGACAAGACAAGAGTGGAGGAGCCTTATACGTTGGCTGGCAGCAAACTGGGAGGCAGAGCAAAACCTAGGGCAAACAGGAAGCAGGGCATGGTCAGGCCAAATTAGGGAGCCCTTTTTGGGAGAGTGGCTGGGCCTGCAGCAGGATGAGGCAGGAGAGCAGATGAGCTAATTGCCGCTCCAGGGACCCCGAGTGTGGGGGTACAAGGCCGGGGCCTGACGCTGTCTGAGTTTTCCCAATTCCTGCCAACTGCTTCTTGATTTGCAGCACGAAACCTAACTTTGGATTTTCTCCTAGTTTTTCAGATAGCAAATTGTACTAGCCACCAGCCCACAAAGCCTACTAGACAAATATGCTTTTGATGACATCATAAAAATGCTAAGAGGAGGCAGGGGGTAAAGGCAGCTGAATTAAAATTATGACCATGCTTAGTTATCTCTTTCCAGAGAGTTGGACACTTACAGTTCAGGATCAAGCTTCAAATATTTAGGTATAAGGCTGACACATTCCATGATAAGTATTCCTAACTCTTGATGGGGTTTCAACGGGATAAGATATTGATGGCTGAGGGCAGAATCCCATACCCACTGAAGTCAATGCCAAAGCCAAAACCCCTATTGACTTTAATGGCAGAGGATTGAATTCAGAATCCCAAATTGTAAAATTCCAATGGCGACTGACACATTTGCTATTGAGAGAGAGAGTAGGTAGTTGCTGTGTTGGTCCCAAACATAGGAGATGGCTCAATAAAATCTATCACTACTTTATCTCCAGCCATAACTGGTAAGATTGTGCAAGCTTTCAGGCCATGCAGGGCCCTTCCTCAGGCACGTAACAAGTCATAACTATAGAATGAGCAAACATAGGACAGATATTATGAGTGAAGGCATTCATTTATTATGAACTGGGAAAAGCAAACTGCCCTCCTAAGCAAAGATTTAACTTGCCATGGTACAGACTGAAAAGCGTTGAGCCATAAACAGGGAAGATGTGGAACTTGGCAAATACATCTACATTAGACACGTTGAAATATCTATTCCCACCCCCACAGGTGTCTTACCTCTGGGTCTTCTGCATCAATCTGGTTCAAATGGATGTCACTTGTTGTCAGCCACTGGAAAAGTACCTCCTGTAAAGTTACAGAAGTGGATTAAGTTTTTGGAATGTCTGAATCTTTAAAACTGCTCATCAAGCCCACCTGGTGAAATATGCTGGAAGGGAAGAAGTGAAATGTGAAAGAACTGGTAAAAGATCAAAGAGCTTTGGAAGAGAATTCAAGTAGTAGGGAGTTGTCTCCATTTGATCGGAAAGCAATAACACTTGTCTAACAGCACTGTTTATACTGCACACACACACACACAATTAAGTGGGAGGTATGAGACTAAATACCTATATAAACATCTGGAAAAGTGATTTATGAAAATGCATTATACCTCTTCAATAATGTAGTGACAAACTAATTATTCCCACACTCATGTTTTCAACAGAGAATATTTGCATTGTGCAAATTTATTTATTTTATTTATTTATTTATTGAATTTATACCCCACCCCTCCTGAATACAGCTTGGGGCGGCTTCCAACAAAAACATTATAAAGCAATTTAACACAAATAAAAATACAGTATCAAATATTAAAATATTAAAAACAGGGCCCGGGATACAAAAATCAATAGGGGAGGGGAGACAAAACCCACTAAACCTTCCCCCCCTCCCCAAAGGCCTGGGCAAACAGGCAGGTTTTACACTTTCGTCGGAATATTAAGAGACTTGGGGCCAGGCGAGCTTCCTCCAGTAGGGAGTTCCAAAGACGCGGCCCGGCCACCGAGAATGCTCTCTCCATTGTGGCCCCCCACTTAACGCGGGGGACCTCCAAGAAGACACCCCCGGCAGACCGAAGGGTTCGCTCCGGGGCGCGGAGGACGAGGTGGTCCCTGAGGTATGAGGGGCCCAGACCGTGAAGGGCTTTATAAATCAATACCAACACCTTGAACCTGGCTCGGCACGCTGTCGGCAACCAGTACAGAGGTGTTATGTGCTCCCGACGACCCGTTCCCGAAAGGAGACGGGCCGCTGCATTCTGCACTAGCTGCAGCCTCCAAACCAGGCACAAGGGAAGCCCCACATAGAGCGCGTTGCAGTAGTCCAGCCTCGAGGTGATGAAGGCCTGGATGAGGGAGGCCAGGTCCAGGCCGGAGACAAACAGACGCAGCCTCCGCACAAGATGTAACTGGCAAAAGGCAGCCTTTGCGACTGCCTCCACCTGCCGCTCCAGGCGGAGGTCCACGTCCAGCACCACCCCCAGACTCCGGACCTGTTGAGCTATGGGAGGGCGAACCCCCCCAATCAGGGGGGCCGACACCTCCCTCGCTCTCCCCACCACCATCACCTCTTATCGGGGTTGAGCTTGTCTGCTCTGCCACAATACAATATTTGATTGTAGAATACCGGGACCATGGGACAAACTACTGCTGTAAAATGGTACAGTTGTGTTACATAGACCAGACATTAAAGTCAAATGATCAAATCAACATTTATTTGTACAATAATGCAAATTATGACAGTCTTTGGACCTTCAGATGACAATTAGGACACTGCTTCTGTCGTACCAATGGTTGTGAAAGGACAGTAGGCTCAGACAAACAGGCAAAATGTTCACGCTACAGTTACCAATAACCCTAAAGCAGCAGTCAAGGTATTTTAAATATCAATCTAGAACTGGAAAGAGCATTAATAAACTCCCGAATAATCTGATCAAGAATAATGTTGTCTAGTAGTTAAAACAGGACAGGATAGAAAAAGAGGACAAAGTTCTCTTCCTAGCATGAAGAAGAAAGGGTCATTAAAAATGTATTTTTGAAGACCCACCATGATCCTGCTGTTCTCCTCCTTATCCAAATATTGGTCACTGAACATGTGAGAAGATCCCAGCACTGCCAGCTTTCCACCCTGGTTCTGTCAACAAAGAACTTGGTATCAAAAATGGAATGTTTTTTAAGGGTATTGGTACCAGTATCTAAAATCATTTAAAGTAAAGGGTGATGGAAAACTCTGAAGCAAGGTCAGCTAGGGCATATCACTTAAATGCACAATGTCAGCATGAAATAAACGCATTCCTTTAGTAAGTTTATTAATTTATTACCTTTTAAAATATCACTACATTAGTGATGATAAACACACATTTGGTGGACAACCCACAGATTGATCAATAAATAGTAATACAGAAGTCATAATTGTATGTTAATTGTATGCACTTGCATTGGAATGTGTCACTACTTAAGAGAAAAAAATAGTGTTGTTTTTTGAGAAGAATGAAAACAGTAAGATTAATACACTGCTAGTTAACTACACATCTTTTTTGAGCAGTTCAGCATCTGAAAATGCAAACAGGAGGCATCCACGCCTGTCAACACAGCTCCAGCAAACACATAAAAGCCATAAAATGTTTTGTTCTTCATGAGTATGGTTACAAAAGGTGTAGGCATTTTTATTAGCTGAATTACAAATGCTCCATGAAAACTGTTTCCTTTCTTTTCCTCTCCCCCCGCCCCCCCGCCCCCAAGCAATAAATAAGCCTCCCAGAAAAACGAGCAAATTTTCAACTGTAATAATTGTGAACACCAAGTCTGAAATTCAAAATCAATAACAACACAAAACTCTTCAAAGAGCTTCAAGTGGCTTCAAATGGGACTTCAGCTTGGATAGACCACATAAAGGCAACTTTCTGATACTAAACAGAAAACACATTTCCTATTTGGCTCTTTCTTGACAGGTGACCCCAGGAAGGGAGATTTACCATACAACTGAATGTCACTTGCTTTGTTTGTCTCAGCTCATACTTTTCCTTTCCATAGCAGGCATATCTGGGGTCTATTGCTATTCTTTTCCCTACCTCATTTCTCTCAAACAGATTACAGATTTTCCTTCTAATACTTTTCTCTGCCCTGACAGATATTCTACCATTGTTTTCAGCCTCCTCTTCCAGCATTTTGTCTATAATTTGCTCCAGCTAAACAGGAAAAAAAGATGCCTAGTTAAAGAACGATTCTCCTCCCTTGACACTTATGCCATTTTACTGTATACAAACAAATTTGACAGGAAGAGTAAATGATAAGAATACTGAGAAAAACAATGTTTTCTTGCCATTTCTTTAGAAAGAGAAAATATTGTTAGAATTAAGGTATTCCACCCATTAACGTCAGTGGCCCAATTCCCATTTACTTTTCATGGTGGATGATTATGCCTCTGGTGTCAAGTTTATACAAAATAAACTAGATGTCCACATGCAAAATGTGCCAAAAACAGGCCACACACAAATGATGAGTATTTGTGCACATGATCGCTTGTTTTGTACATGCAAGCGAATTCTAAAAGCATTTAAAAATTGGCTTGCAGTTTTTCAGATCCTCCCTTGTCTCAAAAACTAGGTTCCATTTTTTTATTATTAATAAATAAAAATAAAAACGTCCACATTCAAATTATTATTATTACTTTAATTTTTTAGGGAAGATGACAAACACAAATAGAAAATTAAGGAGTTTTTATAAATAAAAAAATGTAAAGGCTTGGTCATGACCAATCTGGATCAGAAATTAGAATTTAAAGATGGGTGCTGCTAGCAGGTTCTCTCTCCGTTTCCTTAACCTGTATATATTTCTATGTGAATTCAGCTAAGGAACAGTAGTGTTTAAAAATATAATGCTTTACGCTCAAGCTACAAATATTAAACTTTATGCTTAAGCATCATTTGCTAATTATTACCAGTTTGCATTATTTTCTCTTTCCTGCTAGCAGGCCCCAAGTCAAAGTCAATAGCTTAGAGCATCCCCATAGAACTTATTGAATTCCAAGAAGGTGAGAGCACCTGTCCTAGATGGAGCTATAATGCTGGGGGTGGTAAATGGTGAATATAAACACAAAGAGCAAAATATGAAAGCTGAAAGAAATTACATAATTCTTGGGGATGATTAGTTCTTTTCTTCAATTAAGAGAGCTTTTCACACACACAAAAGTTGCCAGACATATTTAAAGTTTTATATATGCAAAAGGAATAGAAATGGGCATGTGGAGATTCATAAAAACTGTTCCAAGTTCTTTAATGTTTCCTGGAGCATTGTTACCTTATAGTGGTAAAACGCCAGAATGGGTCGGTTAAGTGGAAAGCAGACCGATCCTGTGGACAGAACAGCCACTGCTGGTTTCATCACATTCAGTGTAGCACCAAATGGATACACAAAAGTGAGAGCCCTGCAGAAAATTCAAGAACTATGTTAGTGTATTTTAAATTTCACAGAAGGGGTTTCAGGCCAATTAATGAGATCAGAACAGTGGACAATGGGTAATTTCAGACGTTATGGGATCGCAGGCAACCACCCTGAATCACAGCGGATTCAGGGTGGTGGCTGGGATCCCATGGATGTCTATTTGCTCCCAGCCAGATGTTCACCACAGTGAACGCCCGGCCGGGATCAAATTGACCACTATTCTGGAGATGAGACCGGCCTCACCTCCAGAACCGTGGTTAGGTTGGCCACGATCCAGGACAGGGCTGGCAATGGCCACGATGAATGTCTGTTTACCAGCCCTGCCCTGGAATCCAGTCCCAACCACGGGACAGGATCGGGCGCAACGTCCCGATTGGCCGTTGCACCCGCCCTGATTGGCCGCTGCACCCGCCCTTCTCCCTGAGGGTGGGCGGCCAGTGGAGCGCAGGGCTGAGCGGCCGCATGTCACGCCACACAGCCCTGCCCCCTCCAAGATTCCCCTCTGCAATCAGGCCAGCACGTCTGATCACGGACCTGGATCCGTCCAGGGTTCAGCGTGGCGGGCTGAAAATTACCCAATGTTTAACCCTATGTTATCCTGAAAATCTGGCCCTGATTTACTACAAAAAAATCTGGGACCCAGTTTCTCTAGGCTGAAATTGTTAATCTATTCTCATAGGTCCAAGAGAGGTGTTGGGGTGATTACCCTTTCTGGCTAACACTTACATACATCATTCGGCTAAATTTTTCTAAATACCTAAATTCCTCCATGCAGTAGTCATTGCATCCAATAGACATACAAAAATATGAATAAAATCAACTACAGCTATTAATAAAGGGCAGCAGATTCTTTAGAGACTACTGTTACATGGAACAGTAAAGGAAAAAGGGGGAAAGAAAAACAGAGTGCCATTGAATTATGCAACATGTCTGCATTAAAGCTTTCTTCATGCCTACACCCATATCCAACTCTGCAGTCCTAAGGATTTTCATTTTATATCCTGTAAGCCCTTCAAAATCTACAGACAAGGTCCGCATGGTCATCAGAGTTTTGGGCAAGAGAAACAGACGCGCTTCCTTTCTGATTTCACCTTAAGGAGCTAGAGATGTCGGACAAATTAATTAGGATTTCTCAATAGTATAGCGTCTTGGTCAAGAAGTTCACATTTCAGAAGGAAGACTTGACTAGAAGTCTTAAATAATTGGTGTAGAAAAAACACTCACTGTGCATCATTTCCAGAGCTGTCTTCCTCTATTATTCCAGGCACTGACTTTCCTGCAGCTCTGCTGATTTCCCTACCAGGTGAACACACACAAAAATAATGAGAATTCCCTGAATTTGAAGGACTATTCCTTACAAGTTTATATCCACCCCCAAAGAATTACCTATTCAAAACTCCATTAGAGACCAGGGCTTCTTTAGGGTGGAAGTACTTGTAATATACATTTCTCACCACAGCATCTAAAAAAAAACAAATTTTAAAAAGGAATTTAAGTCTTTTATGGATGGAGCAGGTCTACTCTACTCTACTTCTTAGAGCATGATACTAGGTTCTTTTATTCTTGGTTCGGCTCTTACTTTGCTGGGTCTTACAAAGGAAGTTATTGGGTGTTAACGAGATGGTAGCCCACACCAGGTGGGTGTCCACTTGCCTGTTTATTAGGTATCCATCCCCCACCCACCACATGGCCAACCCACACTGGACACACTCATGGAGGGGTCCCAGAGCATACGGAGCCAACCGTGAGCGCAAGTGCAACTAACGTGCACCCACATATCTGCGTCCCATCAATTAGATTGTGTTCATCCTCCAGACACACAGGTCCGCCAGCACAAGAGAGTCATGGGCGAAAAAGCCTAGAGTGTTCCAAGGAGTGACCACTTCCTGCCCCCCTCTCCACGCTCGCTCTCACTGGTGCGCACGTAACATCCGCCTTAAAAGCACACAGCGTCATTTTTAAACATGCATTCTCTCAGCTTTTCCTGGTTGAGAATACGTGCCTGGTGCTTGATCTTTCTGAGCCATTGCATTCTACATAATGACTTGGGGAGGATTACAAGCTCCTCAACCAGTTCCTCTGTATGGATGAAGCCATTATTTCATCCTGCCTGTATAGCTGTGCTTTCGCCAGAGGCCAGAAGCCAGTGGATATGGCTCCCCCACTCCCACTGCAACCGTTCTTGATCCCCCCACAGAAGCTGCAACAGCCAGCAGACATCCCTCCATGCCTGTCCCCACCCTGGAGCCAGCACAGGCCAACACAGACACCATGACTCTCATGGTGTATCTGTGCCATCTCAAGGGCCAGCCCTTGTTTGAGGAGCCACCAAAGGTTCTGGTCAAGGGCATGGAGAACCCAGATGCCACCTTGGTAGAGGAGACGGTGGAGGCAGAGGAGAATGGTACGTTAATGCACCGGGGGGTGGGGGGTTGCATTTACATAACTGCATGATAAAGGCTTCCGTTCATTGTTATCTAATTATGTGTTTATTGTTTACAGGTGGCCAAGAGTACAGAGGAGCAGCAGGAAAATCGCTGGGAAACAGCTCCATATTTCAGCAGGCATGGAAAGTGGATGGCAAGGCACCATAGCGAGCTGGCGGGGAGGGTGGAAACCAAAATGGCAGGTGGCGGAGGAGATGGCACAAGTGGAAGTAGAGGATTTCTGTATATTCTTCACTTTTCTACAGTGATCATGGGAGGAGAACTGCATAGCATTGGGATCCTGCCACAGCAAAATAGGCCAGTTACTCATTACTGCTTCCCTTCAGGCAGGAGGAGGGCTGAAAACTGAATAAGCACATGCGTGGTGTAGACTGAAGAAACAGGTTTCCTTGCTACAGGTCTGCCAGTGCAACAGGCACAGACGGAATCCCCAGCTACAGGTGCCTAACAGAACCAGGACCTGCGGGCACACAACAGGAGGCACAGGGAGGATTTGGCAAAAAAGGCTCAGGGGACCACTCAGCAGGTAGATGAGATTCGCAAAGCCATTAACGGCATGGTCAGGGACTAAAGGCAGCTGGTAAAGCAGATCACAGAACGCAAGGCCTTTGTTGCCAAGGCCTGCCTCAATCGCCACCAGGAGGGCAGCTGCCTCTCACAGCAGCCGGAGCAGTAAGACAGCATGATCGAGAAGGTGAGCAAGGAGATGAGCAAGATGTGGGCACAGACTCAAAGCAGCCTGTCCCTGTCCATTCAGCTCCAGAGCTCCGAGCATGTTGCTACCTTGACTGCAAACAATGTTTCTCGGGGGTAGGCACTATTTCCTATCCCCCCATCAGTTCCCACACCCCTATGTCCAACCCAGCCAGACGCCCTGGTTCCCCTCCCCATCCCCTGCGCTCCACCCCCACAGCAAAAGCACCTAAGCCTTCTCCATAAAGTTCCTGGGGCAGGCATGTCCTCCCACCCCGCCAATAATTTCTGCACACCTCCCATGAACACGCTTCCAGAGTCAGATCCACAGGAAGAGAATCAGGGAAATCTCCTCCTGCCACCCAAGAGAGCGCACCTGGCTGCCCCCAAGAGGAGCAGGTGCAAGAAGAACAGTTATAATTTATTTTAAAATAAAGTTCTTTAATTTTTCATCATCCATAATCCATTCTTTCTGTGTTCCTTCTGGGAAACGAGGAAAGTTTTGGTGAGGGGGTGGCCATGGAGAATGTTAGTATGGCATAGAGATAAACTGCTGCTTTGGCGTCTGGGGATTGGAAGAGAAAGGGAGGGAGTGTCATGTGAACCAAAAATGGGGGTGGGTAAGTACTCTGGCCATGCACTTGAGGGCAGGGGCTGTCCCAGATGCAAAGGGAACTACTATGGGAAAGGCAACAACAAAGACCTGGTGCTGGCCAGAGGCAGAGTAGCTGACTGCATGCCTGTGCCTCTGCACTTCCAATTGTCGTTCCCAGACCTGGCTAACCTCCCAATGCCAGTAGGAAATGCAGCCCTAATCTGCAAATGCCAAATCCCAATAGGGAACACACAGGGAAAGCCCACCTGGTGGGAAATGGCATATGGGGGGTGGGGGGTGGAAACAAGGAGGGAAAGTATGCTGTTCCGGTGCTGGGGAGGAAGCCAGATGGGTCAGAGGAAAACACAGTGACACCACAGGAAATATTTTTAAAGGCTTTATTGATAACACACAAAGATCATTTGAAATAATTCACCAATGCTCATTAAACTGTCACTGATGGTGGGTGTTGCGGCTAGCATTGCAATTGATGTGCTGTCGCAAGGTGCCCCAGATCTCTCCGGCTGTGCGCCGCTTCGCTCAGGTCAGCCGGTGACGGAACAGTGGCACTGGCTCACCAGAGCTTACTGGTGGGAGGTTCTCCAACGTGAGCCTGCCAGTCTCACAGATGTTATGAAGAACACCGGCAGTGGTATTCAGCATGGAAGTGGTCTCTAGCTGGAAATCAATCCAGCAGCCATTGATCTCCAGCACTGCTTTAAAAGCCCAAAAGCCCTCTCCACAACAGTGTGCGGCACCAAGCTTCCAGTTCAAGTACCTTAGCTCTGGAGCGCAGGCAATGCTGTATGCCTTCATGAGTCAGGGCTTCGGAGAGTAGGCTAGGTCCCAAGAACAGGCATCATGAGAACCCCCTCAATGCATGTTTCAGTGGAGGGTCTAAAGCCTCCAGTGTACATTAATTAATTGATTAATTAGCTCGGGGCACTTAACAATATTAAATCATCATAAAGCCACATCAAAACACACCCCATATCAAATCATTACCATAAAAATAGATAAAATAACCCAATCTCCCCACAGCCCCCCAGCAGACCGCAAAGGCCGGCTTAGGGCCTGGGGGGGCGGGGGGTGAGACTGTCCTGCAGATAAGTGAGACCCAGACCATGTAGGGCTTTAAAGGTCCTTGAATCAGGCCCAGAAGACTATTGGCAGCCAGTGCAGTGCACTCAGAACTGGAGTTATATGCTCACGCTGGCCCGGCCCCATAAGGGGACGGGCTGCTGCATTCTGCACTAGCTGCAGCCTCCAGACCATCACCATGGGCAGCCCCATGAAGAGCGCGTTACAGTAGTCTAGTCTCAAGGTAATGAAAGCATGGATGATGGTGGCAGGGTCAGAATTAGAAATATAGGGTTGGAGCCCCCCACCCACAGCTGCTACCTGATCGTCGCAACTGTGGATCTAGGAGCACCCCCAGGCAGCAGACCTGAGATACCAGAGGAGGGCGAATCCCATCTATGATGGGTATCCCTCCCTCCCCCAGATCACCAGCCCTACCAACCAGCATCACTTCTGTCTTGTTGGGATTCAGCCTCAATACTTCAGCTTCAATACACGCGCCCAAAGAAGGGGAACTGATGGAAGATGTGGATCGTGGTTCTTCCCAAACCATCTGACCAGCACATCCCCAAACCCAGCACAGTAGTCCCATGGCCTAGAGAACCATGGAGAAAGACACCTTCCGGTTCAGGGAGTTATCCTTGCTACAGGGTGGGCAGGTGACAGGGATATGGCTCCCATCCATCACCCCTATACAGTTCAGGAACACACCCCCACTGAAAGCCCTCCATTACCTCCATGCGGTAATCCAAATGCACCACCTGGTCCAGCAGCACTTCCACAATCACAGTGCAAACCTCCACTAGTATGGTGACCATCAGATTCCAATGCCACATTGCTGGAGCAGCAGGAGTCTGGAGTGATGAACTTCCAGCTGGCGACAGCAACACGCTTCTTCATGGAGGTTTTCCAGTCAAAGCCTGAGGATCTTGGCTATCTGCAAGATGAGGCGATGGGGCATCCTGAAGTTTGCAACCCACTCAGCATCTCATCACATGGACAGCATGTTCTCCCACCAGTCTGTACTTTTCTCCTTCACCCAGACCAGCCTCTCAGCAAGTACAGCTCTGTGCATGGCATTGGTGACTGAAGTCACATCTCCTGACAGGTACCGCTCTGCGTACATCAGCTGCTCTCACACGGCTTCAATCCTCCCCAGCGTGGTCTGTTGTTGCTGGAGGTAGGCAAGCGCACAGTGTCAAAACAGGAGCAGCCTTCGTGGTGTGGTGCACCCCTCTATCCTGGCCTGAGATCAAGCGAGAGTCTTTCTGTGCCTTGAAGTTGCATCATGACAACAGCAGAAAGCTTGGATCTGTTAGATTACTCACAGGTTCTGCTCAGCAGCAGAAAGGAAGGCCTGGAGTGCGATAACAAGCATAAGGACATTATTGGCATGCGTCTCCATGGCTGTGATACCAGCATCAGTGAACTCTGCAGACCACACGCCAAATGTTTTGAACAGCTTAAAGAGTTGGGCAGCTGCCTGGTTAAGATTGGCTGTGCGCCGCACATGAGAAGCAATTGGTCACTATTGGTCAGCTGTTGGTTAAAAAGGTTTTTGCAAAGCTTATGCTGGATGTGTGTGTGTTGCTGCACCAGCACTGCCAATCCAGGTGGCTATTAAACTGTATAGACATTTCTGTCACAAGTACATCAGTGCACTTACCAACTCACCTAAGGAAACAGGACTTTTTTAATTGGGGGGGGGGGGGGGAGATCTGCAAAGCAGTGAAGGTCACTGTGCTTAGAATATATGTGGGAGCAGAGCTGTCCACTAATTAAAAGTTACTCATATGTTTTCTTAACCTTTAAAAGGAACAGATTTTGCTTGCAACAAGCACGAGGAATCATAATGCCACAGAAAGCTATTGCTGCAGGCAGTTTACCGGGGAAAGCCAAATGGATTGAACTTTGGACTGTGGATGCTGTGGCCACCTGGGGTTCAAGGCCCAGAGAAGTTGGAGGGTGATGGACAACCTGGCCTTTGCTGACATTTGGGCTAGGTCTGATGCACAGAGAGAACTGTCAGACCCACCCCGAGGCAGCTATATGTTAATTGGGTGGCACATGCACACTATGGGGTTCTACGTATGCATGATAGAGAGCAGACACTGCGCAACCCTGTTACAGTTCCAAATTCAGCAGAATGGAAGAGTGAGAAACCTGGACTACATGAGTGAGTGGGATGCAAACGAGACTGCGACTTTTTTGGACATTAGTGACTTACCTACTTCTGGCAGCGCACAAATGGAGGGTAGACCTTCTCTGCTGCTTTTTCTCATCACTGTCTTGATGACAGCGAGAGAATACCTGCAAGGCCATCAGGAGTGCCTGGATCGAATGGTGGAGGGGAATCTCTTAGGGGAAACAAGTGACTCGGGGTACAGGAAAATGTGAACTGACTGAAGGAGAGCTTCTTGCCCTATACGAGGTTTGGGCACTTGGAGAAGCGCAGATTGCCCTCAGGAGCGGGGATATTTTCTGCCCCAACTGTATGGTAAAACAGAAGATGCTAGAGGGGGTACAAGAGGCCCATATTTGACTGAGGGTTTATGCAAACCCAAAATAAAAACGGTGCGCTGCTACCTACCAGTACATTGCTGTGAGTCGTAGATGCGAGAAACCAGGTTGACAACATGCAAAAACTGATTGCTTTGGATTTCAATTTTTACTTTTGCTTTCAAATCTTCACTATAGGCACTCAAAGTACGTGATTTGTTCAATAAACTCAGCATTATGTGCATAGCAAAAGGATATTTCCAGCCACCAAGTGCTGGCAGGTATAAACCCAGGTATGAACCTCCGTGGATGAGCAGCGATAGCAGGCGCTGGACTGCCTCCCTGAGTCATAGCCCAGAAGTAAAACAGCTGGTGCAACTTCTTCTTCCCATGCTTCACCGCAGCTGTGAGTCATTGTACGGGGTGGGATACCAAGGGGGGAGGAGGAGTTGGTAGACGGAGCGCGGCAGGAAAGAACACCTGCCCGTGTATGAGGCTTCTTGCACTAAGTCTGTGAGTGGGAGCTGACTGAACGCTGAAGAAATACATGCAGGGGGGCTGCCCGTTTATTAGGCTCTACGTGTTGAACATGCGAGTGGGGGCTCCACAAACCATACCCAGACTCAGGGGGTTATCGTCTTGTTTGTTAAGATCTTTATCACTCTGTTTCCTCATCTATAAAATAGGGATTCTTGTCCTCCTCATGGGAGGTTTTAAAACCTAACGACTGTCACGTTTTTGGGCTCCTATACTGAAAGGCAACCTGGAAACACAGTATTACAGCAGTTACGAAAAGGAAAATTGGGCACTTACCTCCTGAATTTTCTTCTACGGGAGGTCCTCCTGGACGGCCAGCTAGCACAGGAGGGTAGATCCCCGTCACTACCAGAAGGAGGCAGACATAACTTTTGTGACCATACTCAGGGGATCTCCTTCTTCCAGCTTTTTAATCACACTGCTTCTCCTGTACTAAATTACACTAACAACTTTTGCAAATTATTATTGAAACTGTTAAACAACTATACCGAAAACTCGGAATTCAGTATTCCTTTCTTTCCCCCACAAGTGAGGAATGAACTGTTTCTGAGGCTACTACTCCAGTCTAGACTCCAGGCCAGCATTCCCTGACCTCTCACCTGAACCTTAACATAACCTCATTTTATACGACAGTCACCACAGAGTTTACTCATCACTCCGGGTGGGTCTGGCCGTCCAAGAGGACCTCCCATAGAAGGAAAATTCAGGAGGTAAGGGCCCAATTTTCCTTTCTCCTGGGAGATCCTCCTGGATGGCCAGCTAGCGCAGTAGGGACTTACCCAAGCGGTATCCCCAAAACACTGTTGTCCAGCATAAGGGAGGGAGGAAGAGTAACTCGCTGTTGCTCCAGGCATCCCAGAAAAAGAAACTTGTTCCTAGACCACCGCCTGGAGCACCCGTCTCCCAAAAGCCGCTTCGGCCAATTCTTGAAGGGGTATTTTATAATACCTTGGGAAAGAATGGGCCAAAGACCAAGCAGCAGCTCGGCAAATTACCCCATATGAGGCCGAATTTCTGAATGCCTGAGAGGCCGCCGCCCCTCTCAATGATTGACAAAAATCCCTTCTGGAGGGGGCTTACCCTGCGCTCTATAGGCCTCCTTGATACATAGAGAAATCCAACATGCTATAACCACTCTGGATGCCCTCTTTCCCCTATTTTGCGGACTGTAAGCCACAAACAGGGCAGATGACTTTTTAAACAGAGCCGTGCGATCCAGGTAGATCTATAGTGCTCTCATGACATCCTATTTATGCCATATCCGCTCCTGTGGATGAGATGGATGTGGACAGAAGGAAGGAAAATAGATCTCCGGTTCCCTATGGAAGGGGGAGTTGACCTTAGTTAAAAAAGAGGGACTTAGTCTAAGGACTACCAACGAGTCCCTGAATGAGCATAGGTTAGGCTCCCATAGATAGGGCACTCAATTCCGAAACCCTCCTGGCTGAGGTAATTCCAATCAAAAAGGTCATCTTTAGGGACAAGAAGTATAACGATACCTCCCGCAAAGGCTCAAACGGGACTCCCGTCAGAGCCCTGAGGAATAGATTTAAATTCCAGGAAGGAAAACGATGTATCACTGGGGGTAATATCGCTCTAGCAGCTTTAATAAAACGTATCATGTGAGGATGTTTAGTTATTCTGTGTCCCTTGACCGTACAGAGTACGCTACTTATGGCCGCTACCTGCCTTTGTAACGTATTGGATTTTAACCCCTCTTCCAGGAATTCTAGAATCACCTTGATTGTGGCCTTAACTGGACTCACCCCTCTTTTCTCATACCACCCCACAAACTTAGCCCAAGTGTTTTGGTAAATGTGTTTGGTGGCCGGGCACCTAGACTGGAGCATAGTCTCCAGGGCTTGCCGTGGATATCCTAAGTTTCTAAGAGCCCTCCTTTCAATCTCCAGGTTGTTAGTCTAAGGGTTTCTGGGTCATCATGGAGAATCAGTCCCTGTGATAGAATGTCCTGTCTGTACAGGAGCCTGAGCGGAGGTGATTTTGTCATCCCTAGTACATCCGCGAACCATGGTCGACGGGGCCAGTATGGCATCACCAGGATGACCTCAGCCCCTTCCCTCTTGATCTTTGCCACAGTTCTTTGGATTAGAGGAAAAGGTGAACACGCATAAAGTAGACCCTGTGGCCATGTCAGGTTCAGCGCATCGAATCCTGCTGCTTGTTGGCTCGGGAACCTGGAGATGAAGATTTCTGTTTTCGCGTTGTCTGGGGACGCAAACAGGTTGACATCCAGGTATCCGAACGTTTCTACTATGGTCTTGAAAGTTTTTGGATGTAGAGACCCCTCCCCCGGGTCTATGGTCTCCCGGCTTAGCCTGTCTGCCTGTGTGTTCCTCTCTCCTGCTATATGCACTGCTTTGCTTGATAGGAGGTTGATCTCTGCCCACTTGATCAATGCACAGGTCTGTTGGTGCAGGGCTTCCGATCGTGAGCCCCCCTGGTGATTGATATACGCTCTCGTTACTGAATTGTCCGTATAGATCAAGACATGTTGTCCCCGAATTCAAGGGGTCAGCTTCCGTAAGGCTAGGTAGACCGCCCCGAGTTCCAACCAATTGATATGGTGCTTTTTCTCCCAACTGAGCCACTTGCCTTGTACGGATCTGTTCTGCATGTGTGCTCCCCATCCGTAAAGGCTTGCATTCGTGCTCACAGGAATCCTGTTCGGGTCCATAATGGGAACCCCGGGTTTGAATCTGTCCTTCGCTGTCCACCACTGTAAGGACTTCTTGACCGCCTGTGGTACCATCACCCAAGGGTTCCCCCCTTGAGTTAGACGATCCTGCCACAGTCTCAGGAATCTTTGTAGCGGTCTGGTCCCCCTCGGCCCTGTTAAAAGGGAGATATAAGGGGGTCCCGAGGCATGAGAGGGTTTGCCAGCTCTGTGAGCTGCAGGAACCTGATTCCTGCAGTCACATCTTCTTTCGATGTGCAGCCCTTAGTGGCACCAGACGGGAGCTCCTGGGTAGGTTTTTTGCAAGCCCTCAGGATCTGGGTGCCTTGTCTAAGACCCTTCTCAACCATACCGACTCTGAAATGTCTAGATCAGTTGCAAAATTCTGCCAGATTTATTTGTGGATTAGGAAAGCTCGTTTGGGTTCCACTGCAAATTGATGTATTTTGGATGTTGTTTTTATTCTGTGTTCTGATTTTGGTGCTTATGTTATTTTGTAATAGCCTTTGGCTCCACAATAAATATAATTGGATAATTGGATTGGTAGCGGTCTGGCATGAAATCTGGCCCATCTCAAAATGCTCAGACAGGAAATCATGCAGCCCAGAAGGCCCACTAGTTCTATGAGCCTTGCTATTTTTCTGGAGGCAGCTTGCCTGTATCCGTGTGAAGGCAGACAAGTAACTGGAGAGGGGAAGGAGATCCCCTGAGTATGGTCATAAAAGTTGTTATGTCTGCCTCCTAATGTTAGTGACGGGGATCTACCCTACTGTGCTAGCTGACCGTCCAGGAGGACCTCCCGGGAGAATATGTGAAAGCTTGATTTCTCTACTAACTTTCATACTGAAGGCACCCTAAAGTGCCAAGTAGAATAGCAATCAGTGCAGTGACTACAGACAAAGCAGCAACTATGATGTGCTCAGAAACTACCACACACAGTTTGATCACTGGAATCAATTTTTTGCTGACAGATGAAATGCTAACTAGCCACGGGCGATTCCTACTGCATTTTTTAAATGCTGTAGCACAGGCCAACTCTTACCCCTTGGCGCTGTTCTCTTTGCACCACAGAAAGATGCCCAAGAAATCCCCAGGTGGCATAAAGTCACTATAGCTAGCTCTAAACTCCCTGCTCCGCTTCCTCCAGGGCATGAAATATTCTACAGTGTAGCCAGGCTATGACTGTTGAAAGGTGTCTAGGAGACTGTTCCTGCTGGCTTAATCAAAACTTCTAATTAATGCCACTCTAAATTAAGCCAGAATTCAAACAAGTGTCAGGATTAGAAGCCACTCCCTCTGCTCCTTGCCTACAACAGCCCAGATTCTATACAGGGAAGAGTTTGACCTGGCCCAGCCCAGGGATCTCGTATCAATTTTTTCTCTTCCTTCTAGGGGTGGGCAAAGTTCCCAAACACAGGAGCCATATACCAAAATCTTCATCTGGCCAGAAGCCATACATGTGCCTGTTTCTTTGAAGCATCCCCAGGCTTGAACCTCGTGCTCTGCTATTGGCTAGTGGAGCTGGTGCTCTGCAGTCCTAGCTGCTGAGATTCTGAGGAGCAGCTGAAATTCAACTGCTGAGTCTTGAATGCAATGAACTAAGGCCACTTGCCCATGTTAAGAGATACGGCGGGGAAACTCCTGGCGGCCATCCAGCCCCGTCATCCATCACAGAAGCGGGATGCATCTGACGACACTTTTATCCCCGCGCCCACATTCAGAGCTACTCATCAGTTTGGCTGCCAGGAGTCCACCAGGAGTTTCCCCCCCATATGTCTGTAACGTGGGCAAGTGACCTGAGACACAGGACCTTTAAGGTAGCATAGGACTGGCACTGGCTGAGAGTCACACTTGAACTGCCAAAGAACCACATGTGGCTCCTGAGCCACAGTCTGCCCACCCACATCTAGACCATTACCATAACCATGCAGAAAGTTTAGCATATCTTCCACAAACCATGACAGGTATAATACTAACATCACTATCCTCACTCTTTTAGCATCTTCTGGAGAAAATTAGCCTTGAGGTTTCTTCCACAAAAAATAATACTGTCCAGTATACTATGATGGCTAGAATTAAACAATAAGATGCCACTAAGAGGGATAAGAAAGAGAATATTTTTCTTATGTGAACTAAAACTTGCAAAATGAAACTGCTTTGAGATGCTCATTACCCAGATTTTGTGCTACATACTTCTTCGGCAGGAATTGGGGGGTGGGGGGAAATATCAGCAGAAATGCTCTAACCAAATTATTTTAAATGCAAACATCAGAACTTTTGCACAGCAAACAAAATTATGGGGGGGTGGGGGAAGAAAAGTAAAAGAGCTATAAAAATCCACTCCATTTCTAGAAACAATGTACTATAGTAGTTGGAGGAGACAAATGGGCTCCTTTCCTTATTCTGCAACTCATTCTTTCTATAATCCTCGGCAGCTCAATTCACCTCTTTGTTCCTCATTCTGCCATCTGTAGAATTGGCATAACATATTTACTTACCTCAGGGAAGAAAGAGAAAAGCGTACCATTTGGTTTTTAACTGCAACTTCATCCTGTAATATTTTTATTCATAAGCCCGTTTGGGCTTTCTGATAACTGCAAGACTGGTTATTTACAGGTACAAACAAAGGTATTCCAACAACTATATTACAGACACAGGCCCTTTTTAAACAGGCCACAGTGGGTGGGGGGATGGGTGTGCGCCCACAGTGGGTGTGCACCCGTACACCCATCTCCACACACGGAGCAACCGGCATTGGAGCCAGTTGCTCCATGCATGGGTGATGGGTGGCGATGGATAGAGCACAGGAGCGCACACCCACCCCACCCACCGTGTGCGCCGTTTCTAAGTGCGCCCATCCATACCCCCCCCGCACGTATGTGTGCAGTGGTGGGAGTGCCCGTGCAAACACCACAGCAGGTGTGGGGGGGGGATGGGGGGGGCGCCCGCAGGAATGGCGCCCACGGTGGGTGGGTGAGCGCTCCACCCAACCTCCACGCACAGAGCAACGGGCTCCAATTTCATTTGCTCCATGCTTGGAGATGGGTGTACGGGCACACACCCACCTCCACACACCGCGGCCTATTTGAAAAGGTCCTTTTCACACAGACACCAACAGTGATAAAATGGGTGTTCCATAGAGCACCCTGCAACATATATAACAACATGTGTGTCCTGCAATATGTATGTATAATAAAATGTAACACCCATTTTATCAGTGTTAATGTCTGTAAAAAGGGCCATAGTTGTTGGAATACCTTTGTTTGTGTATGCGGGGTGGGGGTGGGGGGGGTGTCATATGCCTGTGTGCTTTCATTTAAAACCTGTAATTGTTTGTAAAGTGGAAAATGAGAAGCCGAGTTCATTTTTAAATAGAGGCTCTGCAAGTTCAAGCCATCATTATAGGTCTTAGAAATTACCCAAACTGTTATGAAGTCAATGTCACCCTGATACAAGAAAGTGATCTAGATGACCCACTACTATTCAACTGTCACCAAAAATATGAATAAAGTTTTGTTTAGTGAAAACACATCATTTTGTTTACCCTTTACTATCCCAAGAACAGCTGAATGGAAGTTTACTAGACCAGGCCCAGATTAAGCATGAAATAATTCACATCAATTAACTTATTCTCCCACAGTGAGAAAAAAGGAACTCATAACAAAAGAATTCTCACAGCCATAACAGAGTGAAACTAACATCAATAAGATAAGTAGTCTGTGACAACGCGTTATTGACACTAGTAATAACTTGTCTCTAGGATTTTAAAAATGAACAGATGTGATTTAAAAAACAAAACAGGAGGAGGCACAATTGTAGTCAGAACTCTTCCTCTGGTCTGCTTGCATCCTATACAGCCATGCAAGTATTCTGATCCTGTATTAAACTGTCACAGTTAACAATGTATATTTTCTATCTACAGATGCTGGAAACATTTTTGAGGCTCATGACAGAGGGATGAAAGTCTGAAACAAGCTTCTTTACCATTATTGACCATGATCCCATACTCTTCTAGCAAGAAGTTGATATTGGTGTCATATCGAGATTCACCACCTTCTCCCAGCATCACCAAGATATCCCCACCACCTTCAAGATACTTCTTCAGATTCTCAAACTAAACAATTAGAAGGAAAAACACAAGGACATGATCAGAGAAATTGAGGCACAATCCTCCGCCATTAAAGTCAATAGGAGCCGAGTCACAGACTTCAATGGATAGAAGCTTGCACACTGATTTCAGTATGCCAAAGAACAGTCTCACAGGGTGCTTTTAAACAAGCAAGGGTTGATGGGGGTGCATGGGTCTGTGGCCACTGAGTAGAACAGCTGCATAGTGGAGCATGTGGAGTGAGGGGGGAGGGATTCAAACAGGCAGCAGGGTGGCCACCACGGTCACACAGGCAGCCTCCACACACTCCTACTACCACAGACCAGCCCTGTAGACAACTCATATTGGCAGCCATTCCCCCTCCCGGCAACACCCACCCTCCACCCTGGCCAACTGCTCGCCCTTTGCCATGACACACAGCTGCAGACACCATGGAAACATGAAGCCACAGCAGCCATTAACCCCTTCCTGTCCATGACCAAGGGAGTTGCTGCAGTCACAGACTGGGTAGGACATACAGAAAGCTGCTATCCTCCATGGCATTGGTTCTTCTCTATGTCACAAGCGGGAGGGGGTTGTATTTCGTGTGCGCATCCTTTAAGAGCTCCCGGCAGGGCTGTGGGCAGGACCAGAGAGGCAGCCAGGCCACAAACCTATCTGCTGGCGTGGGTGGGCACCCCGGTTCATACAGGCAGGGGATGCATGAGCGCTTGTCCCCCTGCACTATTTGGCTTCCCCTGCACAGTGCATTCAAGATTTTTTGGCGGTGCCACATGAGTGGTGTTGCATGGATCACGGGGTGCACATCACCCCCTCCCATCTTCACATGGGCATTCGAAAGCATGGTTGATGGGCAGCCACGCGTAGTAGCATCTCGCTTAAAAACACCCAGAGTCGATTCATGTACTTCCAGCCAACTGGTTGAACCAAAGGGGGCTGTGCAAGACCAAAAGGAACTCGTATCTAAATGTAAGTAAAAGATGCCTTCCAAGTGGATCTTCTGTTACAGAATGCGCTGCTTTGTCATCCTTCTGATGGGTGTTCCTAGACAAATTTGGAAGCATTTTAAGAGATGTGAAAACAATTCCTGAGGACTATTTCTTACCTCAGCAGCAGTGAACTTCTCTCTGGGCCCTGCTGTAATCCACAATTTCACACCAGCCAGCTTCTCTGATGTGATCTCCTCTTTTAAGCTACAAATAGGTTAATAAAAGCATCATATTACCTTCAATCTTAGAGATATCCTGAATGGCAGTTTGTGTAAAGCAACAAGAAGCATAGGAGTCACAAAGCAGTCCAGTTCACTGAGTTACTTTGTATCTGTATATGCCCTCATAGAGTTAATATTTTGTTACCTCAAACAACACGTGTGGAGTCCTGCAGGGTTCCATCTTGTCCCCACTCTTGTTCAATCTGTATATGCAGCCTTTGGGGGAGGTTGTTAGAGTTTGACGTAAGGTGTCGTCAATATGCTGAGGACACCCAACTATCCCTCTCATTTTCATCAGACCCAGGGTTCAGCAGTCTCGGTGCTTACCCAGTATTTGTCAGCTGTGGGGGGACTGCATGAGGGCGAACCACTTGAAGTTAAATCCTGACAAGACGGAGGTGATGGTTGTGGGGAAAGCCAGGGGAGTGATGACCCCCATCATTGATGTGGTCTGTCTTCCCCTGGTATCCCAGGTCCGTAGTCTAGGGGTGGTCCTTGATCCACAGGTCCGCCTGGATGTCCAGGTGGCAGCTGTGGCGAAGGGTGCATTTCGCCAATTACACCTGGTACGTCGGCTTAGGCCGGATGTCTTGGACTCAGACCTGGCCACAATCATCCATGCTTTTATTACCTCGAGATTAGGCTACTGTAACACGCTCTATGTGGGGCTACCCTTGGTGACGGTCTGGAGACTGCAGCTGGTGCAGAATGCCGCAGCTCGTCTTCTGAAGGGGATGGGCTGACGCGAGCACATTACNGCCTGGGCCCCACCTACCTGCAGGACCACCTCACCCTTCGGATTCTGGATCGAACTCTGCGGTCGGTCGGGGGCAGGCACCCTTCTTGAGGTCCCCCGGGTGTCGACCATGAGGAGGGCATTCTCAGTGGCTGAACCACAGCTGTGGAATTCCCTTCCATTGGAGGTCTGCCTGACCAATGACCTCCCTTCTTTCCGTAAAAAAGTGTAAAACCTGGCTGTTCCGCCAGGCCTTTGCCAAGGGAGATGGGATGGGTGGGTTGGGTTTTATTGTTTTTGAAGTTTTATTAATTCTGGGAAGTATTGATTTGAATGAATTTTATTATAGGTTTTTAAAATATTGTTAGCTGCTTGTAGCAGGAGGGGGCAGCATACAAATGCTACTATAAGTAAATAAAATATAATTTTAATCTATTTTGCTGTAAAATAGCCTTCCTTTTATTCTTCTGAGTTTTGATTCAGATTGCAAAATAAGGATGGCTAGTATAATCATTATGCATAGAGGTGAGGGCTCAAATTATCCCAACACTTTACCTACCATACATTTCACAAAACACAGACCTGAACAGTTATAACCAGTACTTCATCTTAATATTCACTTTTATAAACTAAACTCCCTTTTCACAGGCACAATATCTAAAAGTTCAAAATAAAGATCCACCAAAACTCTCCCACCTCAGATGGGCAGATTCAAAACAATAGTTCTTTTAACTTGCTATTTTCTATCTTAAACCTTTCTATATTATGAAATACCCCATTAAAATGATCCAATCTAGTTAGCTTATATCACCAGGTAATGTTCAAATTATCACTCTTGCGCTACAGCTAAAAGAAGCCACAAGAACTTAAATGAATCAATGGAAATCACTCACCTCTGTATCTTCCAGTTACTGCGAAGCCTTTTCTGTAAAATTTTGTAACCATTGTTGATGGTGAAAATCTCTTTTTTGGATTCATTGAAAATTATAGTGTTCCGAAGCTCGGCCTCCATAGTTACCTCAAGAACGTGAGACAGGAGGACCAAAGTCAGAATGGAAGCATGAAAAAACTACTATTCCAGAACAGTAAAATCTCCCTAAAGAACATCTTACTTCTTTAATATGAATAGACAAAAACGCAGGTAGACACAGGTTGGCAGGTAATTTATCAATGCAGGAATGACACATTCGTACGTGAGAAATTAGGACCATTTTTTTTTCTTAAAGCTTTACTGGAATTTTGGAAGACATATACACAGAAATATAAACTAAAACCTAAGATCCTGCACAATTTTAAACAGGGCTGCAAAATCCACTTGGTTGCTTGTCTTTGACGAATGAGAAGGCGAGTACATTTTTACAGCTCTGGACCCACTGCAAGTCCCATACTGGCAAGATGACTTTTATGTCTGGTTGGTGAACTACTTATAGTTCTCATACTACAGTATACATGCCAGAGGTAAGCATGTCTTTATATCAATAGTATTAAATAAGAGCATAAAGAACTGCCATTCCAGAACAGACTGGACCATTTAGACCAGCATCCCATCTCTGCTAGTGGCCAACTTCCCTTGCTTCAGAGAAATATACAGCAGATCATAATAGGGTGATCCATTTCCAGCCTCCAAGATTCAGATGTCTTATTCCCTCCCCTGACCCCCGTATTTTATAGGAGCATACCTTAATTCAGAGCCCTACAACTCTCGCTTATTTATCTAAGGGCTGTCCCTTATTCTGAACACCACAGCCCCATGAAATATAGTGGACGGTCCTTATTTCAGCATTCCTCACCTCTGGAGCGTCTCTGGCTTTTGGAACTTGGATCTGGCAGCCCTAGCCTAGCCCTGTGTCCCTTTGCCGGCGGGGAATCCAGAGCGGGGGATAGAGAGGGACGACTCCGGGAGGTCCCAGCGCATTGCCGCTCTCTGGCTGAGGCAAGCGGCCAGGTACAGCTGGGAAACCACCTACCCCCTTGATGTGCTGTTGCCCTGCCTCCTCCTCCAGGGTACCCCCTTTCTGCCCTAATACACACCCCTTGGTGACGGGGCGGCTTCCGGCGCAGAAGGGAGGTAGCGCAGCCGCCTACAAGAAAGGAGGGCGATTCCCTCAGGGATGCGGGAAAAGCGCATTTACCTGCGGAGACAACACCATGCTCCTACCATCCCCAGCCTGGCAGGGAACGACAACCAAGAGCCGCTCCCTGCCTAGCAACCCAGCTTTCTTTTGCCGCGCATGCGCAGCCACTACTTATCTCGCGTGGAAACGAGGGAGCGCTTCGACTGGTTTCAGTCAGCGACGTGATGGCATCACACGTCTTCCTTTGTCTGTACCAATTAATCCTGAGGCTTCTCCGGCAGCTACCATTCTATGGCAGCCGAAGGGGGAGAAACAAGTCGCCTCTACCA
Organism: Sphenodon punctatus; assembly: GCA_003113815.1. Classification (NCBI taxonomy): domain Eukaryota; kingdom Metazoa; phylum Chordata; class Lepidosauria; order Sphenodontia; family Sphenodontidae; genus Sphenodon; species Sphenodon punctatus. The sequence continues at coordinate 345,745 of QEPC01001898.1, read as the reverse complement.
TCCCAAGGGGGTGGCAGGGGAGAGATGTTGGGACTGGGGATGTCTGTCATTCCCTGGGAATGGAGTGGCATAAGGCTGAGGAGCTAGGAAGAAGGGCGGGATCGACGCCCTCAGTGTTCAAACTAAAATCACACGTCAGGCCTCTTAAAATCACAAAATTGGCTTAAAATCATGAGATTTTAAAAATGAATGTTAGTTCCTTTGTCTTCTAGTTTCTGGGCCTTTGTGCGGTTTCCACTTTTTGCTTCAGCACAGGGACTGGGCTCAAGAATTAAAGCTGAAAGCAGGCCAGGGGCAGAATCTTTATTTACACCCCCTCCTCTTCCCCCACCCTTCTCACTACCACCTTGTGTCAATGTCAAATTTTTTTCTCACTTGAGAGGGGTAAAAAAACACCTAGAAATACATATAATCTTTTTTGAAACCACCTATATTTGACATCATAATTCAACACATCAGTATGCTAAAATTTTATGTCTCAAAAATTGAAATACAAAAAAAATAATACTATTGGATTACTTGCAGTGTATAGCACCTTCTGCACATGGATCCTTAAAGTTTCACATTTCATTGACTAATATAAACATCAAATAAAAAGTTAAAGAAAATGTTTAGACATAGTGACACAAGCTATATTAAGGTTATTACAAAAGTTATCAAACCATCTTTTTCCTAGCTTTCTTGGCAGCAAATTCAAATATGAACTCATCAAAAGTAATTTCTCTCAGAAGATCCCATTCTATAGAGAGAACAGATAATGATAACAATCTTGGGTGCAGCATTGTTGATCGTAATTTATTTTTAATAAAGGGTAATTTGGAGAATGCTCTTTCTCCTCAATTTGAAATGGGCAGAAGGCAAAAAACGACTGTAACATTTGGAAAAGCTTCAACCAGTTCCTTATTGTAATGTAAATTATCTTCAAAACACTGTGCAGATCCATGACATCCATCTGTATTATCTAAGAAATTAATTCAATGTTTTAGTTCAGAGGAGAGAGAAATTTTAAGATCTTTTGGGTAAGCTCTCACATAAGCTGCATCCCTTTCCAGTGTATCCTGATTTTGGGAAGCCTGATTCAGTCTTGCCAAGAAACCAAATAAATTCACAGCTTCCGTGTAAGCACGTAGGGTCGCCACCTGTGGTGGGGAGTTTTACCTGACACTCCCATAGGCCAAAATGGAAGTGTCAGGTAAAAAACAACCAAAGGTGGCAACCCTAAAGCACAGAGTGCTTCTCCAATTCATTTTGAAGTTTATCTAAGATAATGTTGTAGGTTTCCACCCTGAACTTGTCACTGCCAATTAGCATGATATCTTTGTCCATCTGAGAAAACTGATTTATGTCACCATGTTGTTGATCTTTCATATGAATAGATGGTTTCCACTTGAGGACAACGGGTGTTTATAAACCAGACAAAGGCCTGGTTTATAAACCAGACACTTTCCACCCACTACCCACCCACCTGCTATACATGTTGCAGGACTGCACTGTTGCCCTATGGGTGTGTGGTGATATGGTTTGCCTTTCTTTTGGCAGCTGCACTTTCAAAGTGTCGTAAAGACATTGTGGACACTGTGCTACTACTGAGACTATAGGGGAAACGTAGTGTTATTATATTATTAATTATTATTATTATAAACATTTATATAGCGCCGGTCATGTACCTGGCGCTGTACAGAACATAGACATAGACATGGTTCCTGCCTGTGGCTTACAATCTAAAAGA
>QEPC01001898.1:300272-329913 GCA_003113815.1 Sphenodon punctatus | reverse complement strand
CCCCCCCACCCCCCCCAGCCCCGCCACCTCATCCAGCTCCTCTTTCCTCCTGCTCCCTCAGCCTACAGGGAGGTTACATCCCTGGCTGCTTCCCCCCAGAGCTCTTATCTCTGACACAGCCCCAGAGCACTTTTTAAATAAGTGCTCTGGCGGGAAGTGGCCAGGGATCCCCTGGAGGCTTTGAAACCGCCTCCAAGGGATCCCTGGTCGCTTCCCCCCCCAAAGCGCTTATCTCTCACACAGCAGGAAGTGCTTTTTAAATGCCAGGGACATCTTGACACCTCATCTAACATGAAATATTAGACCAAAGTACAGCATACTCCATATCTGTCCTATGCGGCCATCTGTGTCTATAAGTGCATGCTCACAGAGAAAAGCCCGTCAACTTCAGGGTTGCAAGCCAGAGGAATTTTCCCCGGGGAGCTCCAGTGAAGTCAATGGAACACTCAATACAGAATGTTAGCTCCGCCTTAACTAATGGAGCCACTAGCGTGGCTCCATAATGGTAATGGAGTTACTAGCGTGGCTCCATAATGGTAATGGAGCTTGTTTGAATAACCTCAAAAGTACTGCAAACTTCATAATACCCACAATCTAGCCTGTATGGGAAACTAGCAGAATACTGATGAGTATGCTGCTAGTTACCATACTCAGCATACTCCTCCTCAGTATGCTGCTAGTTTTCCATACAGGCTAGATTGTGGGCTTTATGAAGTTTTAATAACCTCAAAAGTACTTCAAACAAGGTCCATTACCATACGGGCATTATAATCATTGGATGGGAAAACCAAAGCATGCAAAGGCCTTTGGAGACTATGAGATGCTTTCACAGTGCCAATCAAGTCCAATTTCAAGGAATCCTGCACCAGAGTAGATGTAAGTATTTGACTGCTAAAAAGAGTACTCAAGGATATGACCAGAAAGCACCACATTGGGAAAAGTAGGGGAATAAGATGCAAAATTAGCAGCAGGGACATCAAGTTGCCTGTGCAGTGGAAAGCCTTCATCTACTTGAATGAAAACAAGACATCGCTTACAGCAAGCACCTAGTAGTGACAAAGAATTGATAGTCAGTGGTGGGAATGATGGTTATCTGCCTCCTCAACTGGAAGAAACATGGACCACCTCACTTCCACACACAAAGAGGCAGACATGAGCATGGTGTTCCATATCGCTGAGGCAAAGTCAGAAGGCTATGAGAGGATCATTGTCACAAGCAATGATAGAGATGTGCTATTGCTACTGATCACCTTCTGCCCTCAACTCAGCAAAGAACTGTGGATGAAAGCTGGCACATCTAAAACTCACCAATACATTGCAGTGCACAAGGTGGAATGCCGTGATGAAGTGAGAGAGGGCCTGCTGGGCTTTCATGCCATCACGGGGTAGGATAGTACAAGCCAGCTTGCAGGAATTTCAAAGAAGTCAGCTAGGAAGATCTGTGAGATTCCCCATCTCCTGTCTCAAATAAGACTGAGGTGTACAACAGATTGCAAGTGTATTGATTGGTGCTCAAAACCATCAATACACTTGCAAACCAAGTGAATTCCACTTGAGATTAGAGGCGATTATAACCCCCAAGTATTTATAAATATGGATCTGTTCAATATTGTTAGCTCCTATATACCAGTTCTGCAAACGAGCTCTAGGCCCTACACCCACAATCATTGTCTTTGTTTTAGTGAAGTAAATTTCCAAATGTTCTTGAATACAAAAGACCTTGAAGTGATTCATAAACCTCAGCAAGCCTATTCTTGTTTGTGATAAAAGTGGCAACAGTGACCATGACAGTGACTAGAATGATATGTGCATTCAAGGCAACAAGTTTTATGGTTTTGAAAATATTACAATGGTTAATTGACATTACTATGAACATATTTGGTCTGCTTACAGCAGTACTAGTTTTCTTGTATGATGTTTTCCAGTATTATAACTCTGTATTAGGAATCAGAAATGCATGAGAAATGACTACTGACAACCTTAATGTGTTACCATAACAGTATCATATGAACTGTATTAGATTCAGTAGAGCATTTTGAGACATTTGTATAATCGGCATACTACTTCCTTAATGATTTAGATTTTCTCATTACACAACTGTGTATTACAAATGGCATAAATGTGTCTTCCATTTAAACACCGACACCTATTAACACTAGACAGTTGCAATGTAAGTATCCTTCATTAAACATTAATTCCGTAAACAAGCACTGGATTGAAATATTATAACGATATTATATAACAATAATAATCTGGTACCGTCATAATTCTTTGTGCAGAAGGCACTAAAAATCTGTTCCCAGGTTGGCAACATGGCTTTTCCAAACCGGGAAGGATCCTAGATTGACCTCACATATGTTGCCAATTTGTTACAAAAGATATTCCCTACCACCACTTTTAAGTCCTTTTTCGGGCTTTGCCTCCAGACTATCTTATCTCCTTTCTACAAATGCTATATCCTCAGTCAGGAACTGAGGGAATGAGTCAGCAGAACCTGAGAGACCCAGAGAGGCATTGCAACTATTGGCCTTGACCAAGAGAGCTAGAGTACTAAGAAAATACAATAGCTGCCAAATTCATTAGAACATCTTACCCCTGCTCAAAATCTTACAAGTTTATCAGCTGTCAGTCTAATTATTTGCTTTAAATGGAGCCCACTGCCTTCATTTACCATGACTGCTTTATCAGAACATCAGGCAGTTTTTCTCACTCACCCACCCAACTGCAGCAAAGAGATATTACCGATGCCTGCTCTGTATACATCATGGGCATGTATCTTACCTGTAGATGATGTTCAAGGAATGCAGGTACCCTACTGCACTGGCTACTTCTGCTGCATAGAATCGTGCACGAGGTTCACAGAAACAGCGTTCCCTTTGCAAGTGGAAAAACAGCTATGGAGATAAGAGTTTGCAGGTTATTTCTCAACAGGAAAAGGCCCAGGCATGACAGGCTGGAACTTATTTAAATGTATACCCCGCACTTCCCATTAAGGCTCAGGGTGGCTTGCAAGATAAAACAAAATCACCTCAAAACCCCCTGTCCCACTCCAACTCCCCACCACCCAATCCCACCCAACCCTATCCATGCCTGCCAAATGTATGGCCAACTACTTCTGTAAGATGAACAGGCTTAGGTGAATCTCCAAGGGAAAGAAGTTCCATTACTGTGGGGCAGCCATCGAGAATGCTCTGTGTGCCCTTGTGAAAACTTGGTTGGCAGAGAATATCTGCAAGAGGGCACTCCCTGCTGGCCTCAAAGGCCACAACAGGACATGAGGGAAGATGCGGTCTTTCAGATATTTGGGGCCCAAGCCATTTAGGGCTTTATAGGTCAAAACCAGCACCTTGAGTTATGCCCAGAATACAGGCAGTATGACACATGGTGTGGGATTATTTTATTATGCTAACATGGAGAGATATGGTCAAAGTGTCTGCTGTTGATTACTCTGCAAGAAGTCACCTTTGTTTAATTATTTTTAAAGACAACATTGGAAACACCAGGGGTTTTTTGGGTTTTTTTTAGATATACGATAAGGTCTCAGATGGGATCTATGAATGTCAAGAAACAGACATTAATGCAACACATCCTCTTTTAAAATGGCCATGCACTGCACAAATTTAATATCAACTTATCTCTAAGGGAAAACCGACCAAAAAGGGGGTAACAGCAGCTGTTTAGGCAAGAAGCAAACAAAGCATGGGTGTTAAATGAAGGCTATCAGCCACCCACCTCTCCTCCATTTACATAGTCCAGCACAAAGTAGAGCTTCTCTGAGGTCTGGAAAGAGTAGTGGAGTCCGACAAGGAAAGGGTGTTTCACATTTTTCAATAGCACATTGCGCTCTGCCATGATGTGATTTTGCTATGAAGAACCATTCAAAAAACATGAGCCGGTACAGTTTTAAAAGCAGGTTTACTTAGGGTTTTGAACCAAAGGTCTCTCGGTACAGGGCTATTATTATTCATTCCAAGGACAACCAGAGACTGCTAGAGTAAATGGCTTTAATAGCCCAGAAGTCATTCACCACTCCCAAGAAAAGCTACTCCAAAGTCTTACCTAGCATTTCAGATAGTAACGAGCTACACCACAATCATGCCTCCCCCGCCCCAAGTATTCTCGTAGTGCACACTGTGCTGGAGTAGCACCCCTCCCCCATCCACAGCAGAGTCTTCTCCCAAAGAACTATAAGGAAAATGCTGAGTTTCAAGAAGGAGCATATTAAGCATGTTAACCATGCTAGTGGCTGTAGTGATTGCCACAAAATGTTTGCAAATGATGGGCTTAATCCTGCAACAGGGTGCAACCAAGAAGAATTGTTATAGCTGCAATAAGAAGAAGGCTGTTTGGGTAAGGACTCATCACTGGCAACAGTGTGGAGAGAGAGCCATCCGTATGGTACTTGAGCAGCCATAGGTGTGCTATGTTCACTTGAAAGAGCCCTCTTGAAAAAAACCAGCTAGACAGGATGCATGCTGTGCACTTCTAAAGAAAATAGCATGGAGATGCAACTACACAGACATGCTAACCTACCCCTTGTTTTAATCATGCAGGAAAGTATCTGGGTGACTAGGAAAGCTTCATGTTGAGAAAGGAAGAGCAATGCCACCCCTGTTAGATACATTATTCTATTAAACACACCTCTTTCTTCTTTAAGATGGATTTCTTCTGCAAGACTTTCACAGCATAGAAGGTCCCATCAGATTTGCATTTGGCCAGAAAAACCTGCAGCAGAGGCAAGAGGTCTTGGTCTATGCCGCCCCGCACCATTCTGATTCATTAGCAATTCTCACCCCACTTTGCCTTTGTAAAGGACGGCACACAATGCAGGGCAATTGGAGAACAGTTAACATGCACTAACAGTTTCAGTGTGAAAGTGCAGCCAACCCCTTCGGAAGAGGATAATCCAGGCTCTCACAGTTTTAACCCCCCTGGTCAGGGAGCGTTTATGGAGCTGCAGCCTGAACTACTGCTGTGAGAACTACAGAACAGGTACGAGCCTCCGCCCCTCCCCATCAGTGCTCAATCCACTAAGGGACCCAAGAATCCGCAACTATTCAGGTGCACAGCCTGGTTCTTTAGCACAAACTAGAGAAACTCATGTAGTTAGCTCTGGAGAGTCCGACCTGGCGTTTAGCCAACATGGAGTCAACTGAAAAAGCATACATCCAGGCAGTGTCCTGTCCTATTTCTGAGCAATATGCATCCCTACTGCTCTTCCCTTGCTCCATGCGCTAACAGTTTCAGCGTGCAAGTGCAGCCAACCCCTTTTGAAGAGGATCATTTTCTCACAAGTCACAGATATTTCGAGGGATCCTCCTCAACAGGCTAGAGGGGAATTTGCCAATGTGAAAAGTATCTTATGTGCCAGCCCTTCATATTGCTAACTCTAGTGTGAGGAGTTCCCCTCTTCTCAGCGCAGTGTGGAAGAGAAGCATGGCTGGAGTCGACTTCCCATGCAAGAACAGTCCAGTCCAGAGAGCTGAATGATCTACCGCCCTCCCTCCTTTACAGAGGGTCTGTTCAGCACTGTAGTGCTCTTTACCCCCAGCCCTATTTAAGCAAGCCTGACAGACGGCTCCTCAAGAGAGGAGCCCCTCAAAGCCTACTCAGCTGCTAGTGGAAGCTCATTCATCAGAGGGGCCTTATGCAAAGTGCCTGGAAGAGACCCACAATCGTCCAAGTTGAACCACTTACTTTTCCAAAGCTTCCTTTGCCAATTACTTTCAGAAAGTCAAAGTCTGTTGGCTTGGCACTGTTGGAGAAGGAGACAGCAAGTGAACACCCATATAGCCCTTTGCTTGGGTTGTGTCATTTAATACAAGTGTTAAGGAAAGGGTTTTTTTAGAATTTCACAAAGAGGGTAGGGGTCATGTAGAATGAATTAAGGAAACATGCAGGTTGCCCCCATCTAAGTCAAACAGGCAAGTAGCTCTTAGCACAGTAAATATATAAAATGACAGCACAGGCGGGGTGCAGAAAATCATACTCAGGTCTCTTGGACACTTAGATGAACATGTTAGTGGATAAGATTTATTAAACCCTTTCCTTTCTAGTAGCCTGATCTTATCCTGGTCTTCAGAGAGAGAAAGAAAGCAGGGAGCAAACTGGAGGCAGCATAGGCAACACGAACACAATAAGAAAAAGGATCTCTGTCATCCTAGCAGATGACTAATGACAAGGAAATGGAGGTAGAGGGTTGGCCAGCAGAGGACTGTGACCTCAAAATGAGAAAGCAAACCACCACTTAACGTTCCCAAGCAAGTCACTGGTGCAAAGTCTCTGGAAATCTGGAAAAGCCGTATCATTGTGAACATGGAACATCCAATATTTATAATCTTTGTTCCTTCATGTTTCAATTTTCAAGAAGGGAAGCTGACCAGATATTTTATTACAATCCCATTTGACAGCCCACTCCATCTTGTGAAAGGTCACTTACTTTGGATTAGCAGAAGGTCCAAGGTTGATATTGTCAGTTGGCGATGGAGGCTGAAGAGGACACAAGAGACAGTCAAGTTATTGTATGGAAAGGAATATAGTTATCCCAACAGACAGTTTTGACAGACACATTCTCCTCCACTCACTGGAGGATTGATGCACTCCAGTCCTGATTGCACAAAGTCACAGCCAGTTTGAAGAACATAGCATGGAACTGCCAAACTGATGCAGATGGAGTCCCATTTACAAGGCCTTGTCTTTGACAGTCACCAGCATCAGATGCTCTGAAGGAGCAAGAACTCCACAGTAGGTATGTGTAGCCTCAGTAACTGGTGACACTTGGAATGGGGCATTTGAGATATTCCTCAACCCTGATGGTTTTCCAGCTAAAGTAGAATAGATCTTCCTGATACCGTACTGGATAGGCAATGCCAGGCTTGGGGAGAACACTGATGGAAGAAGGCAAGTTCTCCAAGGATTCTATGCTCAGAATTTCATTTCTATTTCTCACCTTAATTCAGGTCACCTTTCAGACCAAAGGTATTCTTCTAACTATGGTGTTATTTGACACACCCCCACCACCACCTGCTCAGAACCTGTGCTGCCTTATGTTCACATCATGCTGACTTAACCCTACAGAAGGCAGCTACCCTTGCAAGTGAGCAGGAGGAGGAATAGACAGGATGCTAGCGTGGTTCAGGCAAAATGAACATTGTAGTCAACAAAAGCAAGATGCCACATTGTGTTTGCTATGCCTGCATTGCCTGTGACTTGCACAGAAGCAAGAATGCATAAAGGATTGCCATCATTCACACTTAACAACTGATTAATATCAAACAGGGACATGGGAGAGAGAAGCAGTTGAGCAGTGCGTCACAAATATTACAGCAACCAACTAATCCTCTGTGCAGGAAGGAGATCTTATCCTTAGCCCTAAAGAATGATGGCAGTGATCCCCAGGCTGCTGAGTACAACCAAGTCTGGAATTTTGAGCCAGGAAACTAATCTGCGTGCTGCCTGACACAACATCGCTAATCTGTCCCTTGGATCACGTATCACTCTGAACCCAGTGCTACGCTCAAGCCCTGTAATGTCAGTATCATGAAGAGAATTAAGGTTGGTTCTATTCTGCACACCACCCTGAGCACCCTTTTCTCTTCCCCACCCTCACTCACAGGAGGAGTGCCCTCTTCCCCATCCTGCAGGCAATTAACCCTCTCTACCAGGCTGCTGTGTTCTTTCTCCTTTGCCTACTCTTCCACTAATCTGCCCTTAGCAGAAGGGGAACTGCTGAAATATTCCTTCCCCCAGGAATGTTTGGCAGGCCTGCTGGGCTCCAGGGGAGTAAGGAGATGGTGAGGACGTTAACTGGAGCATCAAGCTAGGCTTAAAGCCAGAGCACCCTGCATATCAAGGAAGGGTGGTAATCATAGTCCCACTGGCTTCTCTTACCTGGAATGAATCCAATGCACATGAGTGAGTGCACAATCCACACGAGGTGTACCAAGTTGTAAGCTGACACTGTGCATTAGGGTCTCCTTTAAACTGCTGGTTTCCCCTGTGCAGCAGGGGATTAAGCAGTGTCTGGACATGGTTCCTTATTCCACGTGAAGTGGGGTGCACACACCTACCACCAGAAGACAAAGGTCCTCTCCACATGCCCCTCATGGTAAGGCATTATTCCGGTTACTCTCTGACTTGCAGAGACCTCACACACAGCTACTAGCACCCTCTCTTACAAGGGGAGTGAAGTGTTAAGACCCAAACTTTCCTCTCACATGTCTCTTCCCCATTAACTAGCAGATATATTCTCTATATAAACTCTTTCCCTCCCTTTGTCCATTCCAGATTGAAAGCCCCTTGGGGCAGGGACCCATCTCTAACCATGGCTGTTCAGCACCAGGCACATTGCTAGTGCACTACTACTATAGAAGCCACAAAGATTGGGCCTTACCTGAGTATTGGTGTCTGGACTTCTGGAATGATCCATTAAGAAGGCAACTCTTTCAGCACTGGAAAAGAAGAAATCATAATAAGAGAAGAGGGACAGAAAGACTGCTGTAGACCCCTCATCTATAAACTCCAAGCAAGCAGGATAAGACCTTAACACATGGGAAGGAAACATTAATTTGGAAGGACCTCCCTAAATGTCCCAGCTCGAAACAAGACAGGTGGAGAGGGAAAAGGCAACATCTCTCCACACAGCAACTTCGGTTCTGAAGACTTTGATGTCTACATGTGGCATAATAGGACCTAATTCTCCACAACCCTGTACACCGATGTGGTTTAACCAGCACAGTGTTATCTCTGATTTGGGGACATTTTGTCCCACTTTACTCTGGTGGGAATGGTTTTACAAGTGTGCAGAGATATCAAGAATCAGATCCAATTGCTTAGAGACAAAAAAGACACCACACAAATTTCCACTAAACCTAAGATTTTCCAACCAAAGAGTTTAAGAATGGCCACCCGTTTTGCAGTCTGTGTTTGGGTACCTATTTAGACCCAAACCTTTTGCCTATGTGACCCCATTTTGAGACTTGGGTATATTCCTCTTATGACCCCCAAACAGCAAAGACATGTAAAGAATATCAGGTATTGATAAGGATCATAACCCTATTTGCAGATGGCACAACTCTGTTTGGGTTCAACCCACAGTTTAGGAACTTCTGATTTGGTATTTGATTTTCAGAGGTGCTGAGTATATATGGGCTGTCACTGACCTAAACTGGCGATCAAGTGTTCTAGAGACCTAAAAATTGAGGCATCCTAAATCAGTGGTCACGTTAGACAAGGCTGTCCCATTTCTACAGAGCTTAAACTGTGCAGACCGCTGGTTGTTTCAGTTCAGTCTGGTTCCATCCCAGCAGCAGGCAGTAACTTCTGTTGGTAGACCACCCAGGACAGTGGCTCAGGCACAGACTTATCATTGAACAGTGCAGAAGTTTAGTATGTTTGCTGAAACAAGGCACTAGCATGACCCAAAATCCTACCTAGACCATACACTTCAGTCCCATGTTGCATCAGGGGCCAAGTCTCCATCCTTAAACCCTACGGTCCTTTCTGTTCTACAGTGACACCAGACTAACACAAGCAGGTTTTCAACAGAAAGACACTGGCATTATTTTGACCTCTTTTCCAGAGGTGGTGCAAAACATTTTTATTTGGAAAAGCATTTGGCAGGCAGCGACAGGTGGGGTTTGGTTGGGGTTTGGGGTGCGGTTGTGGGGAAGATGGGAGCTTGAGTGGGGGTTTGGGGGGGTTGGGGTAGGATTGTGAGGGAGAGTTGGGGAGGTGGTGTTGGGTGGGTTGAGTGGGGGATGGTTGGTGGGTTGTTTTGTATTTTTACTGTTTTTATGGATATTTTTTGTATGTTTTTATACACGTTGTAAGCCTCTCTGTGCCTTCTTTAGGGAAGGGTAGGGGGAAATTTAAATAAATAAATACATAATAAATACCCCTCCTGCCCTTCTCCAGCCATTAGCTGTTAGGCCCCATGATGTTCGAGACAGCTTTACCATCTGTGTTTTAGCTTAGGCAGAAAAGCAGGTGTAGAGATGGCTTAAGCAACATAGACAGCCCACACATTCATGAGTTATACTTCCAAACACTATAGCTTTTAAAAATTAGCTTTTAAAAATTGTGAAGTTTTAGAATAAAGTTGTATTATTTGAATTCACCTTTCAATTTTTGAGCCTTTATACTGCACTCAAGTCATGCTTTTCAGTTTTTCGTTGCACCCATGAAGGCTAGAAACTTGTATTTAAGTAAAGGAAATCAAGATTTTCACATAAAACATTTGTCTTCAAGAAGTCACAACTTTACAAAACACACAGTCTTTTGGAGACTCCGGGCGTATTCATATAAATTCTCCCAAAATGACTGCCAGAGCTGCCCGTACAGACATTCTGTTTAGGGCTGCCTCAGAATACAGGAGGTGTGTGTGTGTAGTACACTTTGGGGTAACCTGCCTGCTGTACATGAACAAGCCTTCTCAATACAAATCACAAGAGTTGGCAACACTTTCAAGTACCAGTTTTAAAGTCTGAGTTGCCAAGGGTGGCTCATTTATTAAGAAAAATGCAAGGAAAAAAGCTAGTTTATTAGCGGAGAAAATAGGCCCAAATACACTTCTCCATCCTGCCCTAAAACTGTGGTAATAGGCAGGGAACTGAAAATCATCAGCAAGATTTTGAAACGTCACCCTTTCTTTCTCTAGCTAAAGCAAAGAGACTCTCTCAAGTGCACTGCTGAAGGGACCCAAGGGTGACAACCAACCAAAGGCCAAAGCAAACTCATTTTCTCCCCCACCTCCCAAACAGCATCCTATTCTTATTCCCTCATGCAAAGATTTAACAAAGGTTCTACAGGCCTGCGCATGAGTGAGGGCCAGTCTTACCTATGGAACACTGTCATACAGGTCCCTTGATCTGTTCCCCTTGTAGCCAGTGAATAAGTAGAAAGTCAAATTCACTCTTGAATTTCAGAGTGAATCTTCCCCAACCCCATCTCTACCAGCAATAAGCAAGAAACACATGGCACCATGCATCACAACAGCACTAGAGAAACCCCCTCCTGGAAAGCAGAATTAATGTTATGTCAAGCAATGCTTCCCATAGGCACTAGAGACAGCTCCTGGGGCCATGCCCAAGTCAGGTCTATGCCAGTCACCACCTATTGCCTAGAGTAGAGGTTACCAGATTGTGCTTTAAAGGGCTAGTGTTTATACTCACTAGGAGCACAGCCTGGAGCTGGAGGCCTTGATAGTCTGCTCTATCTTCTCTCGTCCGTGCTTAATAAGATCTGCAGAAAGGAAGGGGGTGGGTGAGTTAGGAAGCTAAGTCACTCAGCCGGCTGTCTGGATCACAAGAACGGTACAGAGACACGTTTGTTCCAAACTGACCTTGCCCTTCTCACGCATTCACCCACACGCCAAAATAACCAAGCTATGTAAGAGCAAGAACAGCTCCCACCTCGGTGAAGAGCTGCTACCTTTATTCAGTTAACAAGGCAAGGGAGATCCGAGACCCCACTAGAGTGATGTCCACTGTCTGGCTATCTTCCCCTCAGTGGCACAACCCAGAATGTGTGCTGCTTTATATGTGCAAGAGAGATCACAAGACAGATGTGCTACCCTTTGATACATCATACTTGGCACTCACACAGCCCCTTTCATTCAAGGCTCTCAGCATTTTACAAACATGAATCAAGCCTCACAACGCAAGCACTATATCCATTCTCAGATGAACGTAGAGCACTGAAGCAACTTGCCCAAGGAGACACCAAAAAAAAACACAACCCAATCCAGTGGTACAGCCAGTATTAAAAACTGCAGAATCCGATCCATTTGCTGTTCTCGTGTCATTACTTGCACTGATGCAAAACATAATGCTACCAATGTAATTTGCTAGCATTTTATATGGATATATAATTTACTCCACAAAAAGCGGGCTTCATTTTTCAACTGACCTAGCAATCTTACTTCTGCATCCACTACTATAAGTACTAGAGAAGGGAGTTAGCTAAGAAATGGAAGCACCTTTATGGATATATTTTTTCTCTTCAAAACTTGCAGACTAACAGATTCTCTGTTACAGGAAAAGTCTGGATTTTTTCTGGTTTTGCCAATGAATTATAATAAAGCGGGGAAGCAAAATGGAAACTATTTTTTTTTAAAATAATAATAATCAACACAAAATAGGAAAAGGCTGTCACGTTTTGCAAAGGCTTTGTGATGGAGGCTTTTATGACAAAAAAGGGTTTTTTTTGTTTAAAAATTCCACCAGTTCTACTGCAGAGTACACTCTGCAGAACTAGCTGTGGAAAAATAACCTTTCTGGGAGTTTCTCTGAAGCAGCATGTTCAGTGATAAACATAAGCCGAGTTTTATTTCCATACTAGACTGAACGAAAGGGCCAGGGGAAAGCAAGTCTCTGGACACATTCACAGAAGGCTCTTCTCCTAGGTGTATTATTTGTTGCAGAAATTCATATTCCTGCATTTAAATTGTTCACTTCAGATGATCCTGGACCCTCTCCCGATTCAAAAGTTCCCTCCTGCTTCTAAAGTTACCGAGGGCAGTGCTAGAGCTAATATTGCCAACCTTAGCAGGGCATGAAATTTCAGATCAAACTTTGAGAGCCAAAAGAAAATATTCAGTCGCCAGACTTTATCCTGATATTACCATTCTTGCCCCACTACACCCCTGAACCAGTTACCAGCCTCAGTTTTCTGGGTGCCAATGGCTCCCCCAGGCACCTGTAAATTTCATACCCTGTTAGGGCACATTCACAAGAGAGGTTTAGCCCGGCAAATACGACTTCCCCCACCTTATTGTTGATCATGTGAAAGATTTATGGCACAAGTTGCACCACCTGTAATGTGGAGGAAGTGCTAAAGTTAAACTGAAAAAGCAAGGGTTGACAATCAGACTAAATCCCTCACCTGCATTTTCCTTTGTGAATTGTGAATCAAAACGAATCGTTTAATCTGCATTATCAGCCTGTCTTAACTGCTCTGCAGGGGAATAAAGCCAATTTCCCCTCAGGGGATGAAACCCCACTGCCTGCCTGGAGGGAGCAATGTATTGCTGACAAGGAAAAAACCAAATAAAATAATCCACTACTCACAGTAAATTTAGAAGTGGGAGAGAACTTCTGAATTGGGGGAGGGGTCGTATGAATGCTAATTTCCACAACAAAGAATACACCCGGGAGAAGAGTCTTATACGAATGCACCCAGACCTTGTCAGCTTAATTTTTAGTGCCTCCCACACATTGCAGGTGGTGCAACCTGCCCCATAAGGCCCTTTTCACACAGACACTCTAACAGTGATAAAATGGGTGTTACATTTTATTTGTTGCAGGGCACCCTTAGAGTACACCTACAGCCCTGCAACATGTATAATAAAATGTAACAGCCATTTTATCGGTATTAGAGTGTCTGTGTGAAAAGGACCTAAATCTTTCACATGATCAACAATAAGGCAGGGAGAAGTCCTATATGCAGAGCTTAGCCTCTCCAGACTAGTGTATTTCATTCCATAAACCATTCACACATTCAACAGTAAGGCAAGAGAAGAGCTTTCAGCCGAGTTAGCCATCTCATGAGAATCAATGCACCCTCTGAAAAGACAGGCTTAGAAGCCAAAGCCTGCTGTCAGGTTTTCATTAACAGGATTCTGTCTGCTAATCTGGGGCCCAAAATGAGGGCGTTTTTACATGAGGCTCATTTCTCGAGGCTTTCTTAAAGCGTGGGAGAAACAAACTCGCGCCGGGTGTGTGTGTGTGTTAGACGTTCACCCCTGCTACCAGAAGTCCGCCGGGTGCCATTCTGGCAAACTAGTGCATACCTGGAGATGTGGATGGGTTTTACAAGTCTGCATCTTTAAGCATGCGCTAGGTCGCTGGCACCCGTTGTTTCCAACAGCACCCGGCGGACGTCCAGTAGCGGAGGTGAACATCTAACACCCCACCCCACCCCACCCCCATGCAAGTTTGTTTCTCCTGCACTTTAGAAAGCCTCAAGAAATGAGCCTCGTGTAAAAACGCCCTGGGTGTGGAACAGAGACTTCAAACGTCCCCAGTGTAGATGTGGGGAAGAATGCTAACCGGAACCTACAGATATTTCTCTGAACTGCCAAGAGCCCAGTAAAACACCATCATCACACTACTACATGAGAATCAATGATTTTGTTTATTTATTTACTGTCTCTGATTTCTTGGCCGCCCCCTCTTGCTACAGCAGCCCAGGGTGGCTCACAACATATTAAAATCATAAATATATATATAAACATAAATAACACAATCAATAAATAAACAAAATACAAACAACAGTATAAAATTAGCAGTAAAAATACCCCAAGGTGGAGCTAAAATCCTCCCTCCACCCCAGCTCACCCCCTCCCAACCCCATCTTCCTCGTCAAAAGCCTGGTGGAACAGCCAGGTCTTACACTGTCTATGGAAAGAGGGAAGGTCCAGGGCCAAGCGGACCTCCGTCGGGAGGGAGTTCCACAGCCTTGGACCAAACACCGAGAATGCCCTCCTCATCGTCACCACCTGAGAAACTTGGGGAACCCCAAGGAGGGTGCTCCAAGTCGACCACAAGGGCTGATCCAGGACCTGGGGGGGTGAGGCAAACCCACAGATAGGCAGGGCCCAGGACATATAGGTCAAAACCAGCAAATCGGGTCCAGTGCAGAGACTGAGGGATACTGAAACAAGGGATATTCACTATGTTTCATGGAGTTGTGGTGTTCAGAATAAAAGATGCCCATTTTGTAAATAAGGGATGCCCATTATTTTCTATAGAGTTGTAGAGCTCTGAAATAGGGGATGCTCCCTTAAAATAAGGAACACCTAGTCAGGACAGCACCTCGCATCCTTTCTGTTCTTAGTGCTCTCAGTGAGCTCAGCCAAAGCTGCATCTTTCCTATTCAAAACCTTGCCGTCTGGTTGTGGTCATTCGGCCTATGAATTTTCACCAACACAACCCAACAGCTAAAATATGCCAAGAACCTACTCTTACCACTGTTCAGTAGGACTGTGCCTTGCCTTCTCTCTGTACTGGCTGCCTCCAGGTTCCCACCCCTCACATTATACCTCACCCCAACAAGCCAGGCCTTGGATATTTACTTCACCCAGAGACCTTTGTTTTAATCTGAGGACAAGTTTGGCTGGGGCCCTATACTATATGTTAATGTATTTATCAGTTAATCCAGCCCTGAATGTAAAGGATGTATATAGCAGATTGTTCTTGCACTGTTGAAGCTTCAGAACAAGCAGTTCCTCAAATATTTGCTTTAACTATCTAAGCAAGGCTCAAACTTTCCTCAGCCACAAGCCTAGAGATCATACAAGGCCAGTTCTCAGTTCAACTTTCACCACCTCCTTACTGGAGTTTGCAAAGCTTAGCTCTAGCAAGTCCTCACAACAGAGATGTAGGAGGAAAAGAGCTGTAATGCTCTCCCATAAGCAAGGGCAAGTCCATCTTCTGACAGACACCCCACAAAGAGGAGAATGCAGACAGTCAGCCAAGCATATCCAGTTTGTGGAACAAACAGATAAACACACCTGACAAACAACAAACCCAGGAGCTTCCAGCCTCCAACATCCTGCAAAGCATGAGTACAAAGAACAAAGCACACACCTGCCAGCTTTCCCACCAGTAGAGAAGTCAGCTCCCTGGCGCAAGGGAAGCAGCCCACAGGAGGCTGCTTCCAGTTCCAAACCATCTCAGAGTCTCCCTGGAACTCTCTCCAACCCAAGCTTCAGGCAGTGTCTCTGACAGGCTGCAAAGGAACAAGCTTATTCAGGGGCGGCTGGTGGGTTTTGATGTTGGAGGGGTACTGGGGAAGTAAGGCCGGCGGGCCTAGGGGTGGAGCCTAGCCTAGGGGCAGAGCCGGGGCATAACCCAGCCAGCAGCAAGGAGTTCCCATGGTTAACACTGGATGGACATTACATTACTTAATCCAGCAATTTCAGTTAGGCAGGTTATATTCACCTCCTCTGCCAGGTTTAAAAGCAGGCAGATCACCAGACTAACAGTTACATCTCACGGTTTCAAAACCTCAATTGAATCACAGGGCATTAAATACTAATCCCCCCTCACCCACTGCTGCGTGTGTGTTGGGGGGGTGAGGGGATTAGTATTTAACACTCCACATCATCAAGTGAACAAAACCCATATAAAAAACAGAAAACCATACATAAACAAAACAAACCATTCCTACAAGTCCTCAAAGGCATCCCCGGCAGCCAAACACCTGTGCAAGCACACAGGCCTTTTTAAAAAGAATTGGCCAGTTTCAGGGATGCATTGCCACCAAATCAGACACATCCAGACCAGCATCCCTAGTAGCTTCACCAACAAACTGCCTATTCAAGAACACAGACCCCTTTGTAAAAAAACAGTTTGGCCCCTTTTGGGGCTGCATTCCCACCAAAGCAGGCCCCGAGTCCAACCAGCATCATCCCCAGCAGCCACACCTTATCCCCGGCAGCCAAATGCCTGTCCACACAAACTACTTTCCAGCAGCAGCAGGAAGCAGTAGTGAAACAGCGAAGGGACGATTTATTTTTTTTTAAAAAGAGTAGCCACGACCAGTGGAACCACAAATTTACAAAATGGCCTCTCTACTCATGCTGGGAGAGGAGAAGGAAAGCAGCAATGCATTCATTGATGCATTGCTGCTGCTTTCCTTCACCCCGCCCAAGCATGAGTAGAGAGGCCATTTTGTCATCATGCAAACACAGAGCAACACCCTCCCCCCAAATCCCCCCAGTCTGTCTGTCCCCACAACACCCTTCCCCATCTGTCCCCACAACACCCTTCCCCCCAAATCCCCCCATTCCCCAGTCTCACACACCCACCCCCCCCCCCTTCCATCCCAGGCCCCCAGTCTCTCTCCCCAGCTCAGCCAGTGCCACCCAAGGAGTCCAGACCAGACAGAGAATAGCGCTCACTGACTGAGCGCTCTGTCTCTGCCAGCACGGCGCTCCGATGTCAATTTCAGCTGCCAGCAGAGACAGAGCGCTCTGTCAGTGCGGCACCGGGGGGCACGAGGGAGAGCGGGGGCAGGGCACTGCCCCAGGCACCCTCAGGCGAGGGCCACCACTGAGCTTATTATTCTCACAACATTAACCTTGCCCTCAGGAAATTAAAACTCCTGGTCCATAAACACTCTTCCTTCCTGCTGCTGTGTCTATTATAGCCCCAAGGAGAGGAAGTGAGCAACCTTCTCCCAACAGAGGGAGCTGATTACAGTGATTAGCTTCGAAGAGTAAGGCACCCCCCTAAGAAAAACAGAAGGAATGTGCTTGTGCTTGTGGGGTAAGTTTGGTCTTTTTTCTGTCTCCAATTTTTGTGCTTTTTGTCTTTCATGGGAATTTACTGTAGATTACACCATAAATGATAAATAATACATAAAGAGTTATATATAACCTGTAAATAAGTGTTTTGAAATAAAGGCATGTAGGCAATTAGAAAACCAATGCTGCACACACGAATACAATATGAAGCCATCTAAGCCACCTGCCCCCGTCTACCCTCTCACTCTTCAAGCCCCAAGCCCTCAAGTCTCCCATTCTAGCTCAAGATCCCTCAAACCCACTACTACCCCTGGATCTCCCCTTTCTGCCCCAAGATCCCACTTCCTCCCCAAGATCACCTCTCCTGCCCCAAGCTCACTTCTCCCCCACTGCTCCAAGCCCCACACTGCCTCTACCTTGCCTCATCCACCGTCATATCCCAGGCATTCTCTTTGCCGGGTCCTGTGCTGCCTCTACCACCCCCGCCCTCTCGTTCTTATCTGCCTGATCCTGGAGCCATATTGCTGTCATCTCCTCGGCTCCAACTCCTTCTCGCCTAGTCCTACACTCGCGTCTTCGGGGTCACACACCTTTCACTGCACCATCCCTCCTTGCTGCCCTGCCTTTTGGTCCGGTATAGGGTTGCACCTTCAGTTGTTTTTTACCTGACACTTCCATTTTGGCCTATGGGAGTGTCAGGTTAAAAAAAAACCCAGTACAGGTGGCAACCGTAGTCCGGCACCACCCCTCCTCTCACTACTGCACCTCCAGGATCCATCACTGCTAGCTTCCACGCTGCTGTTGCTGCTCCCTGCAGAGTGTACACTGCAGCCATTCCTGCCCAGAAGTGAGGACTCTGGAGCTTCCAGGGCCCTAAAGGTAGCCATGTTTAGGGACCAGGTGGGAGGGAGTGGGGGCCCGGCACTAATCTCCTGGTAAAACCGGGAGGCTTCTCCAAGATCCCCAGAAGGAAAATTATGGGGCCCTGTGGTAACCCCAGTCCTGCTAGCAGGACTGCCTCACACATGAGCACTGGTGCTGAGGCCAGGGGCGCCTCTTAGGGAACTCAAAATCTGGGGGGGAAACCCTCTGGATTTGGGGTTCCCCTGAAAGGGGCATTGTTATCAAAATTTGGGTTCATTGGACCTCAAATGTCACAGCCCTACAGAAAGAAAGAAAGAAAAAGGAAAAGTGGGGGGGAGGGTGGGGAAAGCTCTTTTCGAAGAGCTGATGACGCAGAGAGGCTTTCAGTTGGGGGTGTCTCGATATTGGTAGGAACGTATGAAATCCCTCTCAGGGAACAGAATAAAGCTTGTCAGTGCAGGACAGCAAGAAAGAGAAAAGAGCTGACTGTCCACACCAGGGATGGGGAACCTAAGGCTCGGGGGCCCAATGCAGCCCGCAACAAGTTTTTATGTGACCCCTTTCCATTTTCTGGATCTGGCCCTTGGATCCAGTTCTTACCTCCAGTCACTAAAAAACAGCTCAAAGGAAGGGAGCAGAGATGAGGGCATGCAAAAAAGAATAGGGAACATGTCCATGGCACAAATCCATGATTTGGGTCCTCCTTTCATGGAGTGCATCCTTTAAGCACCCCCGCCCCAACTTCTGTGCAGCCCTTGGAGCTTGTGCATGTTTTCAAAGTGGCCCCTTGGTGGGAAAAGGTTCCTCACCTTTGGTCCACACCAAGATAGATAGAGAGATAGATAAGATTAGATACATTTTATTGAATTTAGCTTCCGCCTTGATCCATCTGGTCCACACCAAAGAGCAGAGTCCTCTCAGTTGCCTAATGCATTACTTAACCCTTCAATTTGCTTTCCTGTATAGGCTTACACTAGAAAATTACTTTGGATACAATGTGTGGCCTTGTAGATGAGGGGTTGGGCTTGGACCTGGGAAACCAGGGTTCAAATCCTGCCTTTACCAAGAACTCACGGGGTGGCCTTGGACAAGCCACTATCTCTCAAGGTGTAAACAGATGCGATGTTGCCCCACTTTCACCCCCATTAACCCTGGATTCACCTGCTCATCTTCTGGTGGCTGCCAGATGTTCACCCTGGGGCCACTGCTCATGACACTATCCCAGGGAAGGCCAATGATGCTGTGCAGGCAAATTCGGTGAAAAGCAGGGCAATGCACTGCCCCTTGGCTGCCCCCCTTGTGTTGGGGGGCCACAGGGAGTCCCCACAACTGCTTCCATCTGTTGGGTCACGTGTGTGGCCACCTCTGCCTGCATTCAGCACCGTTGAGTCTCAGCCAGCAGCCTACGGCTTCTGAGAAGCAACCACAAGGGAAAGTGGGGGAGCGCAGGCAGACTGTGGTAGGGAAGAATGCCTGCCTGTTAGTTGTGGTCCCACAGAAATGCTTGCAGGTGGTGACTGCAAGGGGGTGGGACGAACGGAGCGACCACAGGCTCCAGGGACCTGCCCCCTCGTGTGTTAATGCCCTCGGTCTTGGTTCCCCATATGTAAAATGGAAATAATGCTCTACCTCACAAGACTGTTTTGAGGGTAAACTAAATAAGTATTGTAAAACACTTTGAACAATGAAAGTAGTATAGAAATTATAATTATAATAATCAGTGCCACTATCCTGGCACAAAGCCCTGACGTACATCGATAAATCTATTTGCAGCCCTGCAATTTATCTCATGAGCAAGTTTTTAATTGCATGGGCTTTGCTTGTCTAGACTTTGAAACAGTTCAGTAACAGGATTAGCTAGCCTCCAGTAGCAAAAACTAAGGCTGTAGGATCTAAGAGGGCCCCACTGAATTTGAATTTGACTTAATGCAGCAGATGGACTAGGTTGCTATGTCAATTCCAGCCAAACTGACGAGACTATAACAATATGATACCGAAGCTATTTGGTGCTGGTGCAGTCCCATCAAAATGAATAAGGTTGAAGCTGGTGCTAAGAACTAGAACCTGCACCAAACTGCTTCAAGATCATGCTATTATATCTATTGAAATAATAGATTTCTATTTCTGTTCTACTTACTGTCTCCAGCGAAATGGCTCATGGGAAAGTGGCCCTAGTGTCCTCCTCCAGCCAGAGGCTCCTGCTTATGCCTGTAAAGGATTCATTTTGTGCACATATACACACACAATTTTTGTGCATGCAGCTACTGTGTGTGTGTGTGTGTGTGTCCATCCCTGTTCTGGAGGTACCATTAAAGTACTGACAAGGGAAATGTAAGCCCCAGGTGTACAGGATACCTGGGGATTAGCCCCAAAGCTACAAAAGGAAGTGAGCACAAGAAGGGGACTCGGATAAAATAGCTGAAAGCCTTTGAGAAAGGGGCAGGAGAAGAGAGAAGAGCTCCTAAAATAGAGAGATTAAAATTTTGCGTCTTTGTCTCCATTTTCAGGAACTAATCTGTGCTCATAAGCAAGGATCCTCTTGACCAAGAGGAAAGTTACACCAGGGCCAATTGTCAGGACTAAAGATGGCCAGGTCCATTCCAGAAATCCAGTCCAGGGTTATCTTTCCTTCCCCAAGTACATTAGCAATGGGACTGAGGGTGACAGCCTCCTGCTGCCCAAGACCTACAGCAAACAATAGCCAGCAAGGTTGAGATTCAAGGTCATGGCCTCAGGGAGCAGCAGGACTTAACAACCCCAGCCTGAAATGCACGGCCTGAAGCAGGCATCCCAGAATGTTGACACTAACATCTCCACTGCTCCCCCTTACTGAGTAGCACAGTTCTGCCTGTCAACTGAGCTAGTACAATGAGAGATTGTGACATGCACTGGTTTTAAACACAGTATTGCATCCTCCTCCCTCCCACAGCGTTAGGTACAGAGTCATGCCATGTAAAGCTGCAGAGCTGGCATCATGATCTTCTGGGACCCCAAAACTATGAAGGAGCCAGGGCCTTATCCAAAATTCCCCAATGAGAGCCACTGATTTCAAAGGACTTTGGGTCGGACATCCAGTAAAGTAACTGGGTCCTAAGTTGTTGAGGCTCCCCAAAAGCAATAATACTCTTGTCACCCCATTTTGCAGCAATCGGAGTGGAAGGTAACTGAGTCCGATTTGCCATTCCTATTCCTCATCTCTTCCTTTTCAGCTTGGGGGTCCCTCAGCCCCTAACTCTTAGCCTCAGTGCCCTCTGGTTCAGAGACTATCCCCACTGACATCTGATGGTAAAAAAAGTGCATGTGATGAGTAAGCTTACCCTTTGTCTTTCCCAGTGCTGTAGAGTGGGTCTCCAGCCTGGGATGGTGCATAAAGTCAGCCTGGAGATGCACACAGAGTTGAGCAGTTCTTGTGAAGACTTCAGTAATCCACACCACCCAAACAGGCAGTGCTTCCTCTGGGAGCAGAAGGCAAGTAGAGAGAGTGCAGGAAGGCAAGCTAGAAGGTACACAGCCTCTTGTCCTCCTGCAAATATTAAGGTCAGGTCTCACAAAGGTAGGACGTAAAAGCAAAACATTATGACTTTTAATTGGCTGGAGGCCGGCAGAACTTATGCACAGAGGAAGGCTCACTGGCACGTCCAGAACATTAACTCCTGGTTAAAAGAACATACGCTGAGGCCTCTCCTAGCATAGGTTGTATTTAAAACACATTGCCTCCTCCTAACATAACACAAAGTTTTATTTGACACCCCCCAAAATCCAAGCAGTTAACAATGTATTTGGGTGTAAGGGTTCCTCATTGTCTGATAAGATAGAAATGATTTAGTTAATAGTTATTGAGCCAAATTCATCTCTGGTGTATCAATAGAAATCTGCCAGGGATCAAGTTAATTGGATCAGCTTTTGGTAAAGCACATTGAAAGTGTGACTCATTAATACACTGCTGTTGCCACTAACTGTTTACATTTATTTATCATAAGGCTAGGTTGCCTTGCCGGCATTAGAACTGGGAAGCACCTCAACTGGTGACAGGAACATATTATTAGAGGATTTGATCTTGTAAAACTCCATTGCTAAGACTGTTGCCAGGAAGATGCTTCCACACCTATCTATAGAAGAACAGAAGAAAGAAAGGAAGGAAGAGTAGAATAAGAAATCAGAGGGTTCACAACCCCTGTAATGGCTGGCATTAAACCCTATCCTCCCCCCCCCCCCCCCCCCCCCCCCAAGCCCATAAACTGCAGAGCAAGGTTGTAATGTTCCATGTGATGGGGGAATCACCCAACTACTGACGATCCTTCCCTCGGACCCATTGTGCCTGCCCCACAGCAGGTTATGATCTCTCTTGCACACGCTCTCTCCTCTCCCTTCTTATTCTCCTTCCCCATCTCTCTTGCTGCTTGAGTGTCTCTCCTTCCCCCTTTTGCCTGGAAACAAAAGAAAGTGCTTTTTCATTCAATGTATAATTGTATGTGGAATTAATTGCCATGGAATGTTGGGACAGTCAATGATAAAACAGAACTCAGAAAGGGATTAGATCGGGGGTGGGCAAACTGTGGCTCAGGAAGGAGCTGTGTGTGGATCTTGGGCAGCTGAAGTGTGGCTCTCAGCCAGAGCTGGTCCTGACCTGAGCCCCTCATTGCCTTAACGGGTTTGTGTCTTACTTCATTGCACCCAAATCTCAGCAGCTACTCTTCTGAATCACAGCAGTCAGGACCACAGAGCACAGGCTGTCCCAGTCAATCACAAAGGAAGAGAAGTTTGCGCACACAAGTGTGTGTGTGTGTGTGTGTGTGTGTGTATGTGTGCACCCTTTTGACCATAAAAAAAAATATCTTGATACATGGGTCTTGGGATTGTGAACTTTGTCCACCCCTGGATTAGACAAATGAAATTGTCAGACGGTAGGTCCTTGAGCAACTATTAGCCATGATGGCCAAGGGATCCAGCCTCCTGCTCAGATGTCTCTTAACTAGAAGCTAGGAATGAATGGCAGGTGATGAATCACTCCGTAATTGCCCTGTGGCTTTGTATATTCTTCCTCTCAAGTCTCTGATGCTGATCACTGCCGCAGATAGGATAGTAGGCTACACGGATCATTGATCTGCCCGCTATGGCAGCAACTATGGGTATTTCCATCTGTATTTCCATCTGTGGGGTCCTGCAGAGTTCCATTCTGTCTCCCCTCTTGTTCAACGTGTATATGAGGCTGCTGGGCAAGGTCATTCAGAGGTTTGGGGTGAAGTGCCATCAGCATGCCTGTAGCAGGAGGGGCGGGGTAACAAATCTTTTAAACAAATAAATAAAATAAGTAAGTATGCTAGTGACATCCAGCTTTACCTCTCCTTTTCATCCGACCCAGACCCTGCAGTCTCAGTGCTTAGCCATTGCCTGGCTGCTGTTGGGTACTGGATGAGGGTAAGCCAATTAAAGCCAAATCCAGACAAGACTAAGGTGATGGTGGTTGGCCGGCCTTGTGACCTGGAGGGGATTGATGGAGTCAGGTTTGCAGTCTTGGAGTGCTTCTGGACCCCTTCCTGCAACGGTGGCCAGGAGCACTTTCACCAACTCCATCTGGTGAGGAGGCTGCAGCCTTTCTGATTCGGATCAAGCCACTATCATCCATGCTTTCATCACTTTGAAGCTAGATTACTGCAGTGCACTCTATGTGGGGCTGCCCTTGATGACAGTTTAGAAGCTGCAGCTAGTGCAGGATGTGCAACAGGGCTCGCAAGGAGGCATTCTCAGTTGCTGCCTCGATGTTATGGAACTCCCTTACCCCAGAGGTTTGTTTGAGTCCAACCCTGAGCAACTTCTGGATGTGGTGTAAGATCTTTTTGTTTGTAAAGGCATTTGGTGGGTAAGGATAGGGGTGGTGGGTGGGTTTGGGGTAGGGTTGTGAGGGGGGTTGGATGTGGGAAATGGGGAGGTGGTATTGGGTGGGTTTTGTGGGAGAGGGTTGGAGGTTTTGGGGGTTGTTTTTGTATGTTATTGTTTTTATGAATTGATTTTATATATACGTTGTAATGTAAACTGCCCTGAGCCTTTTTCTAGGGAAGAGAGGGATACAATAATTTTTACATTAATGGCACCCACCCCTCTGCTCCACCTCACACCAGGGAAGGCTGTCCATTTGTGGGCTGCCTGGGTGTGAGGCGGAGCAGGTGCTGCTTGATCTGAGCCAGCTCTGCCTGTGATGCTCCGGAACATCCCAGAGCACCACAAGTGGAGTAGGCCACCCACAACTGGAGCAGCAGTCCATCTACTCGGTGGACAGGCCACTGCAGCTCTGCTTCAGGCTAGGGGTTGCCCCGGCAACGCCATAGAGCTGCAGGTGGCAGCCTAGCGTAGCAGACCAATGCACCTGCAGTTCTATGGTGTGGGGGAGAGGGTTCTGCGTGGGTTGACTGCGAGCTGTAACAGCTGCAGGATTCATTTAAACCTGGCACTGTTGGGGATGTGCATGGGAGATACGGGGCTAGCCACTCCCCGAGCAGGTCTCAGGGTGGTCTGTCTAAAGACACCTAAAGTTCCTAGATGTAACTGAAGAGCTGGATGTTGCATCTAGATGTGCCAGGGCCTTTTCATATCATCTAGCATATACAGGTGGTCAGGTACACTTGCCCATGTCTCACTGCAATGCCTGTTCATATCTGTATTTGAGAGCTAAAAAGAGCCCTTTACACCTTTAATTAATGGTGTCCTACACCCTTGTTTGCAGCAGATAGACTTGTGCAAGGAGGCTATATGGGAACTCCTCACCACCACCACCAAAGATATCTTGGAGACAAGCTAGAGGAGGGAGAGGGCAGGAGCAGACATGTCTCACCTGGCAATTCTGCATCCCTGCAATGTCCCACAGAGTCCATTGAAGTGGGGGGTGGAAGTCAAGGCATCGCTCAGAGCTGTACAAAGGGAAGTCTGCACCAGTCACAGAATAGAAAATACAAGTTTCTCTACTCCCTATCTTGCACCAGCACTGGGATGAATTTGGGGCTGGGCCTTGACTGAGGCTCACAGCAAGAGACAGCTCCATCCCTGTTGTTAACAGGCACATCTCCCTTTAACTTCAATAGGAGCAGTCCCTCTCCTCCCCCTTACATCAGGGCTGACTTGGCCCAAGCTCCCTTTTCACAGATCAACATCAGGATCGTTCCCATGGTGGTATAATGCTTAATCAGCACAGATGAGCTATAAACTGTACCTGCCCGGGCAGGCTCTCTTGCTGATAAAGAGCATTATTGTTTGTGACATGCCTGCAGCAGTGGGAACCCAAGGCTTGCCATGCCTTCTTCCCCTCTGGTACCAGCTTAATCATCAGAAGAGGAACTGGGATCTTTAATGATTAAACACTGCCATTAAATATTAAACAGCTGGGTTCTCCTTTTGATGTTAAGGCAGCAGCAGACCCAGATAAAAATGACTTTGCACCTTCTGACGTGGAGCTAGGGCTGCAAAGCAGTTTCAGCACAATTGGTAACTGTTAGTGTTAGGCTCGGAAATGCCCAGCTGCTTTTCAAGTGAACCAAACCTGCTGAGAGATGTTGGGAGTGCAACTTCACAAGACCAGTGGCGTAACCAACCACAACCCAAACTGGGAAGGGAGGGGGAGAACAGCTCTGCCCCCTTTGTTCCTAAAGCCCTGCTCCTAAAGCTCCACCTCTCACCCCACTTTTACATAACATTATTGTTATATGTTTGTATTACATGTTTTGTTTGTGATTTGTACCATTTGTATGTTTTTGCAATGGCCATATGGCTACACAATAAATTGTAATTGAAATACATAACATTTTTTAAAAAGTAAACTCTACAAAATTGACTGTGCACATAAAATATCCCTTCACATCAGTCAGACTTAATTTCCTGACCTTCTGATTTTTTTCAAAGCTCTACCACTTGAACTATGGGGAGCACAACTGGGGACAGGTCCATGTCCGCTGAGTGAATCAGCCACTGAGTGCCCATGCACGCGAGTGAGTGGGGAGGAATTCAAACAGGCAGCACCCAGGGAGTCCATGGCCCCTACCTAACCACGGTTCAAACGTACAACTGTTTCACCAGCCAGGCCAAGAACCACCCAGCCCCCACATCAGCACGCCCTCCCCCTCCCCCCGCATGAAAACATGGCGGTTCATGGGCAAGTGAAGCCATTGCAGCCGCTTTCACCCACCTTCAGCGGGAATTTCAGAGGACGAGGGATGGGGAAGGCAGACCCATGCACCCATCACAACACGCATGGCTGACTGGTTGACACCGGGTGTCAACACTCGAAACTCCAAGGCATGTCGCACAACCCAGGAACACAAGGACAAATCATTGGGCGGCGGGTACCACTGTGACGGATTGAGCAGGGCTTCCCCTCTAGCCTCCGACCAGCCACCTATACCCAGGTGGATGCTCCTGGTCCCCACTACCTGGTGCCCCAGCTCTCCGATGCTGTCAGCCATACCCCCATGGGGTCAGGCAGCCCAGAGCTGCAGAGTGGTTAGCGTAATCCCATGGGTATAGAAGAAGGATCAGTTTCTCTGGGTTGTAGATAGATAGAAAGTCAGGCTTCCCTAGAGGTCTACGGGGCATTGGACCACACACACACACACCCTACTGTAGTAAAGGGGAAACAGTTTATTCCAACAAAGTATACAAAAAAAGTCATTTGATGATAAAGGTCTGACAAAGGCAAGGTTATTGTAAGCTGAAGGCAACCACAGAAACACAGCGGGTGAATTATACAAGCTTCTATTGGCAACCGGCTCTATTATCTGGCTCTCTCTAAGCTGAGTATGCCCACTACCCCTTATCCCAAGGCTGGGTCGTCTCCTGTTGTGGCTGATCCCCTGGCAGGTTGAAGGAAGACCGTGACCGTTTTCACAGGAGACACCCCCTTCCCCCCAGTGGGCGAGGGGGTGGGCATCCGTGTAACTGCCGGTGGGGATGCATGCGTGCTCCCACACTCCACCCATCGCTCATGCATGGAGGCACTGGGGAAAACAAAGGTGCCTCCGTGCATGGAGGTGGGTATGAATTCACGTGGCGGGCTGCACACATGACACTGCCTTCACTCATACCCCCCACACTGTGGCACCTCCCGAGTCTGTTTTAAAAGGGCTAGTGTCCTTTGGGGAGAAGGGCTTATATGCCTTTCCCTAGCCTGGGACTGGAATCTGCTTGAGATCTCCCCTTCTGCATCCGTCTGGCTGCAAAGAAGAGCTTCCCCACCCCCAGCTCCTTTTTGGCAAAATTATGTTGGCTAGGTACTTTTGCAGCCCCATTGAAAGAGCTCGGGCATAATTGGCGCCCATTGTCCTGCCCCTCAAGGCCCCACAGGTGCATTTTCTTCGCCTAACTGTGCCCTCCACTCCTATTCAAGAGTACAATGCCATGTGCCTTAATCAACTACAGAGAACATAGCAATCCATTAAACAAGTCATGGCTATTCAAGGTTCTACAATGGCCAAACATGTAGCACTCAGACCTGTCTCTTATACACATCTAGATGTGTATAAGAGACAGGAGCCCCACACACTGGAACAAGGGAGGTGGAGGGGGTCACAGTCACAGAGTGTTGTTCCGAAGCTGGGTCACGGCAGCAGAGGAGTTGGGAATCCCACGCCCTCTGCATACACCACCCATTCAAACATCCCTTTCTGGTAGCCTCTCTCCTGCTACGAAGTTCAGTTCACAGTAATCCCTGCTGCCCAGAGCGAGCTGAACATCCAGTTGAATCCAGATCTCGTACAGGACAGCCATCTCTGCCTCAGTAGGCTCCACGGTCAAGTAAAGACCTCCACCCGGGGGTGTGAGTAAGCACAGCTTACACATGTGATCCTGGCACTCGTCCCGCTGTCTCTGGTAACCCCTGGCATGCATCAGGATGGTCGCAAAGGGGATGGGGCCCCCCGCCTCTCCCCAAAGGCACGGTGGAACTTCGGGAGGCTACAGATCTCCTGCAAAGCAACGCTCTCACTTGCCTCCCCGGTTCGCACAGGCCAGAGATGTGTGTAGGGTCTTCCCCGTCAATGGGTTCACCTACCCCCCAAATTAAGCAACCCGGCTTTTTCTCTGCTACTCCATGAGTGGGCATGGGTGGGTGGTGCATGGGTCACAGAGTGCGCACCCCTCCTCCACAGCACCTTCAGACAGGCATTTCAATACACGTGGGGTGGGTGGACCTGGGTGATGGCATCTTGTCTAAAAATGGCCCTATTTCGCCACTCCTGAGCCACATCCTGATGGACAAAGGTAAAGCAAAGTAACTACTATGATTTAATTAAATCAAAGTAACTACTCCCTTTTGGTAGTGTTCAGACAAAGTCATACCTCCCTGTTTTCACACCTCTTCTGTTATCTTTCCTGCAGTCCTAGAAAACTGTTGCAAAGTTCAGGATTAGAAAGGGAGGTGAGATGGAGAGCAATGTGCAAGTCATCAGTGGTACAATGAGTTGAATTCTCCAGCCTTAAAGAGCCAGACCAGCCAGATAGTTTGCATGCACCTAGTTCACAGCAGCCTCTCCCATAGGAGAGAGAAGGGATACTCTATTGTTCTCCAACTCATTAATGACTTTTCTCTTTTCAGGGAGAAGAATAGGGTTTTCCAACACCTGAAGAAAATAGGCAGACTGTGGAATTAAAAAAAACTCCATTTGGGTCAATACAGAACAATGATTTCTAAGCATTTCTCTTTTTTTAAAAATCAGCTGGCCAAGAAAAAAAAAAAAAAAAAAATCAGACCTGGCCCTTGTAAGGGGCTAATTTTATGATTAATAAAGTTTTTTTTAAAAAGTTATAAAAAAAAAATTCTGACCAGCCTTCGTTTTAGGTAATAGACTATTGCTAATACTTGCCCATAAGAAAACCCTCACAGCATCTCATCTGTCAAAGAATCCACAGAGGAGAAATGGCTGGAGTGTGGGCGGGGGGAAGCTATATTGTCAGAAGGAGAGCTTTGTCACTTTAAAGCTCACTGGGCATGAGGGTGTGGAGGCCAAGCAGTTAAGGGAAGTGCTTTGATAAACAAGAAAACACTCCTGGAGGGATTTATACGCCTGACTCCATATTTCAAGAACGTGCTTCCTGAAAAGCCCTGTGGGGTGCGTTTAGACGCACAGGAAGTACCCAGCTGCCATAGGAATCACTGCTCACATGGTCTTTTGGAAGGTGCATTTTGGAAGCCTTGTGAGCAAGATCCATGCCCGTCCTGGCTGGTGAAAGCTAGCCAGGAGATGTTACGACTGTTGCTGGCTGGGGTGGTTAGTGCCTCCCTTCGGGAGGGCAGGGTGCCTGACTGCCTAAAGGAGGCTGTGGTTAGACCCCTGCTCAAGAAACCATCTCTTGATGCTGATGCTCCTGCCAGTTATCGGCCGGTCTCTAACCTTCCCTTTTTAGGGAAGATTATTGAACGGGCTGTGGCACGACAGCTCCAGGAGCATCTGGACCACATCGGTTTCCTTGATCCCTCCCAGTCTGGGTTTCGGCCTGGGTATGGTACGGAGACGGCATTGGTGGCCTTGGTTGACGATCTCCGTCTGG
>QEPC01001898.1:254275-286474 GCA_003113815.1 Sphenodon punctatus | reverse complement strand
ACATGACGCTAACCACCCTTTAACCACCCTTGGTGGTTATTTATGCATGTTACAGGGCTGCATAGGGCACCAATACAGCCCTGCAACATGCATAAATAACCACCAAGGGTGGTTAAAGGGTGGTTAGCATCATGTCTGTTTTCACTCCATGTGTGTTTTGACCTTGATATGAACACCGGTTTGGCCCTGTGTTCACCATGGGGTGCTGCTTAGACACATAGCCCATCTTGGAGCAAATCGGTGTTTGCTCGCCCCCTGATCTCAGCACACAAGCACTGCCACCTCGTTCCCCATGTTGTACCTGCTAACATGTCACACGATATTAGACACAACATTGGCCACGTGTTTAGCTGGAACACACAAATTGTCCTTGTGATGCAATGGTGTTCACATCGCATGTTCAACAGGTGGCCAAATTTGGTGTTGGGATTGTTACGGTGCTTACACACAACAACCAAACACATGCTTAGGGTTTTTAACACCCAATCTTTGTTGTGTCTAAAGACACCCCATGTTCCCCTCATCCTTGTCCATCGTAGATTGTAAGCCCGCTGGGCAGGGACCTGTCTCTAAAGAGCTGTGACTAAAGCGCTGTGTATGCCCAGTGGAACTATAGAAATAAGTAGTAGTACTCCACCAAGAAGAGCATCCAAAAATCTATGCATCTATGGACTCAGGGCACTGTTATTCCAAGGCGGGGAGAAAGCCAATGGAGAATTTGTTTGTTCTGAATGTTATTGCATGTTGTATTGCTGTACATTTCCGGGTGCTTTGAACTGGTGATTTAATTGTCTGAAGTCACTGTTATACACTGCCCATATAATGGTCCCTAGGTCCCACTCCCTTAGGGCAGAGCAACCCCTAGTGGGGAGTCCGTCATTTATATTTTCATTCTACAACTCTCCCACCCCCACACTTGCAGGAGGCACTGAACCACCAGAAGAACCTCCATTTGTTACATAGGATATCCCACTGGGGTGGTCCCAGTACAAGCAGCACGAGTCCCCAGGGCCCTGAAACCCCTCTCTCAGTTGTGGTAGGGGACCTTCCAACAGGAAGGATGGCATATACATCCTCCTGGACCTGTCCAGCTGGAGGAGGCGAGTGGGGAAGGGAATTACAATGTCAAGCACAATGGGGCTCTGATGTAGACAAGGGTCTAGGTCTACTCTAGGTGCTACCATAATAAAAAAAAAAGATTTTCTGTTTGGTGACAGTCAGTTGGTAATCAGCTGCCATGACCAGAAGCTCTGGTTTGTTCTTTACCAAGAAGGTTAAATTAATTACTGTATTTTGTGCAACTTGTCTGAGTGTGACTTAAGTTATCCAACCTGTAGAGGGCTAGGCCTATGGAATTTTCTGTCTGCTTCCTTGTTCTAGTTCCTTGTTTAGCAGAAATAGAGACGGTGAGCTTCTCACAAAGGCCTTGAGCCCAGAATAAACAGCCAGAGGCAGAATGTTTTCCTAAGAGAATCATGAAAAGACTTATTACAGCCTGAACGCTGAGATGTGACTTGGTGTCTGGTTGGTTATTGATAGGAGGGGCCCTCATTATTAAGCCATAGTAGCAGGAACCATCATGAAAAAACAAGCCTTTTTATTATTTCTTCTTTCTCCTTGTGTACAAGAACAAGTCAAGAGAAAGAGCTTAAGAGGCAGACACCCAAGGATTGGTGAGCCTGGTGCATGTCACTGTATTATCATATTTTGCAGCACGTGCTAATATCTCAACAGCTCCAAAGTTAGAAGGTCATATTCAAGCTTGAATTTTGCAGCTAGCCACCTAAGGAGCTAAATCCTGGGTACAATCGCCTGAATCACTGGAGTATTTAAGCTGGGCTTTGCAGCTCTCCTTGGAGATACCCTGTACAAGTGTTATTTCCTAAATCATGTAAGAATTCTGATTTCACTGCAGGATGTGAAATCATTCCCATCCAGGATACTCAGGATTCAGGAATAGGAACCCTCACCTACTGAGCTTGATGTCTGTGAGTTTAGCTTTCACTTCTCTATCAGTAGTTGGCTGGGATCTTAAGGGGAGTTTTCAGACAGACCCTGGGGTGGCCACCCCTGGGTCTACTTCACCAGTGGCAGGTTCAAACAGAGGCACCTGCCGCCATGAACCCAGTCAGTCTGTGCAGCACCCCCTCCCCCGTACCATAGAGCTGTGGGCAGATCATCAGCCACTCTAGGCTGCCTCCCATAGCTCTATGGCTGTTGTCAGGGCAACCCCTGGCCGGGAGCACAGATGCAGCGGCCTGTCTGCAAATAGACAGAGTGCTGCTCTGCCCCTGTCTGGTGCTCTGGGTTTGGGCGGCTCACTCCACTCACAGCACCTGCTCCACTTCTGCTGCACCTTACTCCTGGGTGGCCTGCCTTTACACGGACGGGCCACCCAGGGGTGAGGTGGGGCAGAGGTGGAGCAGGTGTCCATCTGAAAACACCCAGGGTGGTGTTTAATCTTTCATAGATGTTTCCTTGTGCTTCTCTTTATCATAGCAGGAGATTCTGGTCTGAGAACTCTAATCAAGCAGTTCATCTGACAACTCGGCATTTGTTTAAAGAAGGCTTGTCGTACCTCCCTTCCTTTTATTTAATATAAGGGGTGGTTAAAGTGGCTAAAAAAGGGAAGAATGTTAGGTTGGACACAGAATTGAATTCTCCAGTGTCCTACTGAAGCCAAAGCACACATGCACACCTCTCCTTCCCCTCTCCTCTGAAGATGAAAACCTACCAGTGGACACACAAGCTGCCCTAGGACCAAGCCTAAGGGCTTAGGATTCCTAGGAAAGCAATAAAAAAAATAGAGAAAAAGGGAAGAATAAGCCCAAGACTGAAGCTCTTCAGGAAGGGGCAGGATATCTTGGATGGGGGAGTTTATTCTCTCCTCTCGGTTCTCATTTTGCCCTTTTCCCATCCTAACATTATATCATCCTCCAGGCTGCATTTGGCCTGGATCTCCCTTAATAGCCAGTGTATGATCCAGCCAGCTCCTCTTCCATCAAGCCCCTCAAATACACGTTCTGCAAACCTTTTATTGTGATTCTGCCACTGGAGGTAATGAAGAAATAACTGTGCCTGGTGGGACCAGATTTCTTCTGCCAGGACTGTCCTTGGGCAGGTGCAATTAGTACAGCCACAACAGGGTCCCACACAAGCAGCAGCAACATCAGAGAAATAGCTTTGGCTGGGAGAAGTGTCCTATCCACCTGGGTTGACTTTGCACAGGGCAATGCAATTTTCCAGGATCCCAAAGAACAGCAGTGCCTGTTGTGCTACAGTAACACAATCTGTCAGTGTGAAGTGAGCCTTTCTCTTCACGTACCAGAGCCGAGGTCAAAATGAACCGTAGGCTTCATCTAGCTCTGCTGTACGACCTTTGACAAGTAGTTTCCCCTCATTGTGCCTCAGTCCCCCACTTGTAAAACAAGCAGAAGACACCTTCTTTCAGGGAGCTGTGGACAAGCAGCACCATGCACATAGGAGCTGACTCTTATGAAAGGATGAGTCAAAAGAATAACCAGACACCAGCTGTGTACAATGCCATTGTTCACATTTATTTTATTTTAAAACACTGACAAAACACATCACATCTAGACTAATTTCAGTTTATTTTAAACCTCTGTATACTCAGAACACAAAGTTCCAGAATAGCTGCGCTGGCTACGACGATAGTATTTCCGTCATAAAAACACAAAGGTGCAAATATCAGAAGAGACAAATCAAATGAGTGCAAATGAATGAAAGTGCAAAAAAGCTTCAGTTTTCATAAATACACTCCTTACAAAAAGAAACACAGTCCCATTCCCCTCCTCAAAAGCAAAGCCCATCCCCTAAAACAGCAGGCATCAGGGCAGGAGCGGGCACATCTGGATTGTACCTTCCACTAGTTTTCTTTCGTTGGCAATGAAGGATAGTTCATCAACCCAAAAACACATACAATGAGGGGAAAGGGGGGAAAACAGCCATCCAATCAGTGGCTTTCAAAGGCTCCCTGTCATCCATTGCACTCGTGCCCAAAGGTTTCCTTTGCCAGGAGGAGGCAGTCCTAGCTAACTAGCCTCCTCTACAATTTGGATTTCTTTTCTATTTAAAAAGTGCTTGAAGTCGGTGCAGAAATCACTTGGATCTCAAAGTTCTGGAAAGAAACAACAAATCAGGGTGCAATAAGAGGGGGGACACCCCACTCCTCCTAAATCCATAGTTAGCCTGCCTTCCTCAAATAAAGGATACACGTTTTGAGAGGAAACATCTATGTTACCAATAAAAGAGGAGAAACCTCTCCCCAGCTAAAGCCGCTAATGTAATGGCCAACTCTAGAAACTGAGCCAAGAACCTCCAGAGCTGAAAGCATGTGTCTCTATGACTGGAGCTAAAGAGCCAGGATCTAGAGCTCGGCTATCATGGATCCATAGTACTCTCTGTGGATCAGGCACAAGGGAGATACATAACACACCAACCAATGGCCTCCCTCATGTGAAACACCCTTGGATAACCTCAAGAAAACAAAGTTATCTTGGGGCTATTCCATAAACTATTTCAGGGAGTTCACATGACACATAGGGTCTTCCATGAATTTGCATCCCTATCCCCAGGATAAATGCCCCAGTTGAAAGCAGAAGTAAAATGAGGGTCTATTACCCTGGAGAACAAGCATGTCTACATTAAATGTTCCCCCTGGGGAAACCTTGGAGTAGACTCCTGAAACTCAGGTTATTTTAAGGTGTCCCCAGAGTAAAGTGCCCTGCAGAAACCTTTGTGGATAAGTCCTTTATACACACACTTTGATCTGCACAATAACCATTGGAGTCCCTTAAAATCTAGTCACGGCAGACTCCCCGGTATCTGGGGAGAGCCCTGAATTTAACCTGGGTGTGCTGCTTTCTCCAGGGTCTGATCCAGACACATATGAAGCCAAAGGAAAGGCTACCGTTGCCTCAACATGCAGTAATATATATCCTGCTACCACCATGTTATCTAGAGGGAAGAATGATGGAGCCTCAAGCTGACCTGCTCTTATAAATGAAGCACCAGCCCTTCCTGTTTTAGTCCACTGTGTAGGGAATGGAAAGGAGCTCTGTCACTTACCCCTGATCATGAAAGGAGGGGATAAGCAGAGTAAAAAGAAGATAGGGGCAAAACAGAGTGTGGGGGTTGAGGGCATGAGAAATCCTACAGCTAGCCCTGCTGACTGGGAATGTGGGTCAGGACACTGGAGAGGGTTCATAAACATGACTCCCTTTCTTGTCTTCTTTCTGGCTGGTTAGGAATGAGGCTTTATTGCACCTGCTGAAGGAGTTTTACATATACAGGGAAGCTGTGGTTGGTGACTGGACTACGTGGGGACATTTCTGGAGGACATGGCCATTCAGATAGCATGGGGAAATATGGGCATGTAGAGAAGACCAGGGAGAGCTCTTTCTGCCAGGAGTCAGAGAACAGCAAAGACTGAGGCCGTTTTTAGACGGACACTAGGGAGTGGTCCGTGTGTGCTCAGTGGAGCACACACAAACTTCCGGTAGGTGGGGGAGTGTTTAGACGGCAGCGGATGGGTGTTCACGTAGTGTGTGCCCCCATCCACCTGCCAGCCACCCATGCCCCCACATGGAGCAACCAGTTTTTCCTGGTTGCTCCGTGTGGGAAGATGGACAGAGGTGCATGGGAGCATGCGCCCATCCACTGCCACTTAAACGGGCGGTACCACACGTGTCCACTGGGTGGAATTGCATGGTACCATCTCATCTAAAAACAGCCTGAGTGCTTCAGCCATAGCAATATAGCCATTATTAGCATTGAAGGTCACTGATTACACCTTCTCTCAGAGTGTTGCATTGTGTGGGAAAGCTCATGCAGTCACTGGGGTGGATGACTGTTTGATTGTCCTGCTTGGCCCTGGAAGGAAATCCTGTGCCTGCACTACCACTCTGGTACTAGGCCTTGAAAACGTCACTCTTTTTTCTCCTGGGCAGAAATAAATGAGGGGGGAAGAAGGAGAAGGGCTTCCACTCCAAAATACATTTGGTTTAAGAGACGTTTTAGCTGCCATTGTTTCCTCCAAGCGGAGCCCTGATAAGATGCGTGGACCAAAATCATCCTGGTCAGTTTCTATTGGCATCAATGGAGTTAGATCAAGGGAGAATGTGACCCCTTGGGATGAAGTACCAAGAACCCTGCCTAGCATTTTAACTACCTCAGGTGTTCCTCCAGGCTCTCTGGGAAGGTGGACATTTCCAACTAATTTGAAATAAGGAGTTGTTGGCTCCAGCCTGCCTTCTCCTGTTCGAGCGCTAAAAGCTTTGGACTCTCTCTTAAGTGCACTACAGAGACCAAATCCCTTTTCAGGAGTGGTGTAGAATATATAACAAAGCCCCTCTTTCTCCACTTCACCTAGTGCTGGGGGAGAATTCAGGACATGCCAGGGCTGTCTTGCTGCTCACCTTCTTGACAGCCGCCACACTGCAAATTGCTGACAGCTCAAGAACAACATGCCTTGATTGAGGAAAGATGAACAATGGAGGAGATGGCTTCACTGTGACACACACTCACTCTCTCACTCACTCACTCACTCACTCACTCACTCACACACACAATGCTTTGGGTTTGGTATGGCTCTTGTAAGGAAAAAAACAAGGTTACAAGCTTTAACAGTTAAATAGCCCTTAACCATCTACAGTGTCTGTAATTCTCTCATCCAGACCAATTCAGAAACTTCATAGCTTGGAGGACAGGTGGAGTATGATCACATGCCCGAGACAGACAGCAGATAAACAAGTGTGATATAAGAATGCCCTCATTAAGACAAGAGAGACAAAGTAGTACAATTAAATCTTTTATTAGACCAACTCCAGTTGGTGCAGGTATGCAAGCTTTCAGACTTCACAGGGTCCGTCATCTGGCAAGTCAGGAGTTAGAACTATAGACTGAGCAAAGCAGTGAGATATATACAGTGATTGGAAACAATGACAAAGAGAGGTGAGGAGGTGAGAACAAGCCCCAGGTAGGAGGTCCGCAGCTAAAAAGAATAGAATAAGTAGGGGCGGATTCACACGTGTGTTTAAATCGCACAGCTGCCTCGGCGGCATAGTGCGATTTAAAGAACCCCGCACTTCCAGGTTAGTGTGAATGCGGTGAGTGCGCACATTTCCACTTAGCCCAAATGTTTGGAGTGCGGTTTGAAAAGTTGCAGCTTTTCAAACCGCACTCCAAACATTCGGGCTAAGTGGAAATGTGCGCGCTCAGCGCATTCACACTAACCCGGAAGTTCGGGGTTCTTTAAATTGCACGATGCCGCCGAGGCAGCTGTGCAATTTAAGCACACGTGTGAATCCCCTCTAGGAGCTGCTGATAGTAGGTAAACTTAAAGCTTCCTGTAGCTGTAGACAGTCATTAGATTTACAAATTTTGGTAAAGGCTTGTTAAACCCCATGTCTAAATTGAGTCCATTGTTCTTTGTATCTAGTAGAGCTATGCATTTTTGTTCCCAGGCTCACCTTTTAAAGGTGTTGCATAGGTTTCCTTTTAAGGACAGAGAGGTCAGAAATGGAGTGGTCACTTTGTGAAAAGTGAATGCCAACAGTAGAATCCATGCTCTTGTCCATGATCTTTTTTCTGAGCAAGTTCATGCGTTTGTGCAAGGGTTGGTGAGTTTCACCTACATAATTCCCATGGGGGGATTTAGTGCACTGAATGAGGTATATTTAGTGCACTGAATGAGGTATACCAGATTTTTAGATCTGCAGTTGTATTCTGAATAGTTTCCCATGAAGCTTTAAGTTTACTTACTATCAGCTCAGCAGCTCTTATTGTATTATTTTGAATTGTGGACCTCCTATCTGGGGCTTGTTCTCATCCCCTCACCTCCCTTTGCCATTGTTTCAAATCACTGTATATACCTCACTGCTTTGCTCAGTCTATAGGTCTAACTCCTGATTTGCCTGATGAAGGACCCTGTGAGGTCCGAAAGCTTGCATACCTCCACCAACTGGAGTTGGTTCAATAAAAGATATAATTGTACTACTTTGTATCCATTGCCTATACTTGGGACCAACATGGCAACCTTACTTTCCCTACACTCATTACACAGCCACACACACACGCACAGAGTATCACACTTTATACTGTCAAGGAGGATCATCACTCTTCAGAGAGCTCAGGGCTGACAACAGGCTGCTAAAGCAGGACTGCATCCAGATTCCATTCCAGTGCTGTCTGGTCTGCAACCAGTGTTACTTGGCAAATGGGGAGGAATCCAAGTAAGCTTAAACTCATGCAGCCCTTGGTACAGGAGTGTCAGTTTGACATTGAGGCCCTCAAGTGGCCACACACTGCAACCTCACCAATTCATAGTCTTTCTCCTGAGCCTGCAGAAATCCATTTCAAAACCTGGAAGGTGTCAGAGAGGCAGAAAGGCTCAACTCAGTTTTTCAATAGAAGCAACTCCACTAGTGAGTGTGATTCCTGTGAACCAGTCCCAGAAATCGTGTAGGCTGCATACCACACTTGCTACTCCCTTCACAGCGGCCCTTAGCAGCATCCAGCCACCTCTGCTTACCGGACAGCCTCATCAGGAACCAACCATTATAGCTTCCCTTCTAGCTTCAAATTTGTATCCAACAATCCAGTGTCATGCCCAGAGCTCCATTCAAGCATCCATTTAGCACAGTGAAGGCCTAGATTACCATCAGATTCAAGAGGATTTTCTTGACAGGTTGCAGACGAAGCTCACTTTCTTCCCTTCTCTATAGCATCTGCTTCCTGATCCCTAGGGCAGGGTGTAAGCAGCAACTCAAGAGACAGCTTT
This sequence comes from Sphenodon punctatus, assembly GCA_003113815.1. Taxonomy (NCBI): domain Eukaryota; kingdom Metazoa; phylum Chordata; class Lepidosauria; order Sphenodontia; family Sphenodontidae; genus Sphenodon; species Sphenodon punctatus. The sequence goes on along the minus strand of QEPC01001898.1, from coordinate 277,674 downwards.
CCTTTCAGGATCATGATTAAAACCATTCCAGGGGAAGTTCATACGAAGTTCCAAGTCCAAAACCAGGTGCCAGGTGTACCATTCTCAAGGCATCTCCTCTTCTTCCTCTCTCCCAACAAACAGCAGCTCAGATGGAGAACTCCTCTTTGGATAAGGGGAATGTTTTGGCACCACTTGTTTCAGATCAAGCTGCATCTACGAAAGGATTTGGTTCAGGATTGCAAAACTTCTTTCCTCCAGTCTGGCTTCTCCCAGCAGGCAAACATATGACAGCATTTGAACAGAGGAAAGGAAATGACAGGAGGAGAAGACTTGCTAAAAACAGAAGTCTACAAAAACCATGAATGTAGAGTCTCTCAGGAACAGCAAGCAATCAACAGTTAAAGGCAGGTCAAATGTGACCCCAAATATTCAATAATCAAGAGTCAAAATGCTCCATTTCCATGGGAAGCCTAGCATGAATTTGACCCATACATGAAACTGGACTTCACATACCATGTTACTATGAGACATGTTGCTGGTGTATATGGTAAGAATTCTCATCTCTGCCTCCATTGATTGGGAATAAAAAGAACAGCTCAGCTACCTTATGGAATTGAAAGACAATGAGAACACAAAAGTTTCCAATTTGACCTCTCATGGATTCAAGACTGAGATTGCTCTGTCCTGCCTCAACCTTTTCTGATTGGCCCACAAACTTGTAAGTGGCTGGAACAGCCTCCTTCAGCCAATCACAAGCGACTATGAATGAAATCCTAACTCTGTTAAGAGCAAAACTTTCACTGACTTCACTAGTTAGGTTTTCACTCTAACTGCCTTTTAGAAAATGGTTTTCATATCTTGTTGCAAAGGGACACTGTCAAGTAACTGAGGCCAAAAATTTAGCACACACTGAATTTTATAGCTTGGTGGGAAAGAGCTGCTAAAATATAAAAATAAAAAAATCCCACAAAAATGAAAATGGGAGGAGGAGGGAAGGGCTCACAAACTGCTACCCTGAGGCTGCAGGGAGCCGCCTCCACCCCCGCCCCTCCCAGTCAGCAGAGGGACATAATTTAGCTGCCTAATCCTGTTCCCAGAGCCATACTGGCATGGCTGAGGCTGATGGTGAGGGAGTCAGCAGCATGTGTGGCATGGCTGCTTACTCTCCATAAGACCTGAGAAGGAAATTGGGAAATCTCAAGCTTGCCTTATGGCGAAGGTCAAACTGGGGCAGGAGAAAGAATGCTTCTAGGTGAGAGAATCTCACGTACGCAAGTGGAGAGAAAAATATTTGCAATGCTATAGAAAGCTATTTGGCAGTTTCTCTTAAAAAATAGCATCACTATTCATCCCCACTTACTGAAATATACTTCTCTTCTTCAGTTAACTCAGAAAAAGAAAAGTTGCCCTGTGCAGTAGGAGGGGGATCACTTTTGTTTCTTAAATGGAGCACCAAAATCAGTTTTTAAATAGCAGTGAGTGCAGGAATTTTACTCTCAGGATCAGACCTACAGTGTGTCTGATCCAGCATCCTGTCTCTGGCAGTGGCCAGCACCCAGTGCTTTGGAGGATGTGCAAGACCCCCATGAAAGGCAGATGTGTGACAATCTGCCTCCCCGCCCCCCATTAAGATCTCATTCTAATCCCTGATAGTTAAGAGATTGGCTTTAGCCTGAAGCATGAGGTTATAGTTCCCTGTCAAAGGTTTAATAGCATTAAATATTATATGACTGGCTATTTGGGTCATCCAGACAGTGACTTCCGTCTTCCTCAAAATATAAAAGCGCATGTATAATGTACAAGAGCTGGATCAGTCAGAACACTGGATAGGTGGATTATGCATAAAGATAACCCAGTCTAAATCCATGTTCTGTCTCTTTAAAATAGTGAGGAAGAGAAAGCCCTGGGATACAGACTTGTACACTGCTGGAGTTCCTCTATTAGACAGATGGAGAACGAAATAGCGGGCCAGTGGGAAAGGAGAGAGAAAGATGGATTTGGTGTGGAAACAGAGAAGACTCGAAGAGAGAACACGTGGGCAGGATTTTACAGCTGCTGCAGTGGGGAAAGTCTCCACTCTGCTGAGACAGAGAGAGAGAGAGGCAATTTGGCAGCTCCTGTGCTGAGGGGAGTCAAGTGCTGCCAGGGTGCGGTCACTTTAAGGTGTCATCGGCATTTTTGAACATGAGGATGGCATTGTAGATCTTGAGTGCTGGGCCCAACTTGACGCTCATGATCTTTACGATGTCGGCCTGTGTCAGCAAAAGGAATGCCTCGCCGTCAATCATCTGCAGGGACAGAGAGAGAGAGAGATTCTACAAGCCTGTCTTTCTCACTCATGCACACATACAAAGCGGAGGAGATTTCCAAAGGCACAAAGGGTACAGAACTGCCCTAATCCCACTCAAAGCCAAAGGGAGTTGGGTACCTGACTCCTCGTGACTTTGAAAAACTTTACCCATGATGGGCCAGATTTCCAAAAGAGCTCAGCACATTGGGTGCATGTTGGGTCTAAATCTGTCCCCAACTCAGGGTGCTGAGCACTAGGAAATCTAGCCTTCTAAATCTATGTGTAAAGCAGCTGCAGAGTGACCCATCCCATAGATGGTATCCTCCAGTGCTGTATTGCCAACACAGCAGCTGGGGAGGAGATGTCAGGGGCGAAGGAGGAGGGGATACACCCAAACATGAGAAGACAAGGAACATTTCCTGCAAAGCAAAACCAAAATACAGCAGTAGGGGGAACTAATGTGGGGAAGGTCAGTCTGGCAGTGGAGGGTGTAAGGATTCTGCTCTCAGTTGTAACTCACCCTCAGACCTGATCAGCTGAGCAAGTGTACCCAAGATGAATCTCAATGTGACTGAAGAAGTGACCAGTGGCAAAGCTATAAGAAAACTGCTGGAAGGGAGCTGCTCCAGAGCAACTCACAAGAGGAATGGCTGGCCTCAGGAAAGGAAATCTTGTATGAAGAAGTCTGCAAGGGAGGCTGGGATTACATATTAAACTTGCCAAAGGAAAGCTCCAACAAGGGCACAGGCAGAACCCCTGTTTTAAGGTGTTTGAGCATGTGTTAAACTCTCTCTGGAAATAAAATGTGTCCTAGGAAGAAGGAATGTTAAATTAGAAAGACTGACTTGGTGTGTCTCTGCAGAGAGGAAACTAAGGCAGCAAGGTACAAGGCCCTCAAGAGAGGCTAACATTCTTTGACAGGGTCACAGGCTACTTCAGCACAATATCCTCCATCCAGCCTCCTCCTCACTGAAGTCTTCTCTCCCATCTTTCCCATTGGCCAGTGAGCTGGCAAAGTGCTTGCACTTCCAATAGTCTGGGCACAGTTAAAAATTATCCCAAGACTAGACAAAATGCAGGTCATTTACCAACCAGGCTGCATTGCTTTATGCATCCCAAGTACCCTGAGTTATCCTGCCCTTGGTGGCTCTGTGAATGTGCCATAGTGGGACACCACACTGACGCTCTGCCAGTGAACCCATGTCAGACCTGTACCGTGCATGAGAGAAAACCTAATACTTCTAGGCTGCATTCCCATCTGCGGTGGCAACAGAGAGTGGCAAGGGAAGATGTGGCAGCAGGGAGGAACCGGATGACAGGAAAAGAACTGGTGTGAACAAGGATCTGCCGCGGCTTCTCTCACGCATGTCAGGGCAGGATCTGCCGCTGCCGCAGTTGTGAATATGGCCCCAATTACAGGTGCTGTAAACACTGCCTGGAATCTGGGGGTCAGGCGGGACATACAAACCATGGTAACAGAGATGCGGTAGTCACAGTTGGTACTGAACTAGGCAGGAGGCTACTGCAACCTGTGGGCCCTGCAGCCTTGATGGGAAGGATACCTCATCTACCAGTCCTCTCATAGAAATTGGTAGATGAGGAAGTCCTGGGGGCAGGACTTAGTCCACAAATGTATTTGTTTTATCTGGATAGATTCACTTTATCTGTGCACACAGCTCAGATACCAAGGCAACAGTTGCTTTATTAAACAGAAGTCTGGACTCTCCATGCATGTGTGCCACTGCTTCTGACCAAGGACAGGGGAATGCGGTCAGCATCCCATAAACATTCACTAGGTACTCCCCAGAACCGATTTGTTTAAACGGCAGTGGCAGGAACATGCCTGGGAGTCCCAGATGCCAAGAGCCTGGAAGCCATTTGGGTTGACTTTTCTTCCTCCCCTCTCCAAGTACTAAGATTTTCCATGCTCCCCCACCCCCATAGGCTGATATCCACATTTTTTTTTACCTCGTCCTTGAAGAGTTTTGCTTGGTCCTCACAACCCGTCAGCGTCTGAACAAAGCTAAAGACCTGGGGAGAAGTACAGAGGGAATCATTAAAATGGTTAGCATTAGCACCTCTTCCCACATCCACACCTCACTTCCTTTGCCCCAGTGGTTTCATGTTGGGGTAAGAGAAGGAAAGAACATGGCACACACAGCTGGGACTCCCCATGCTCTCTACCCTGTTTCATCCAAGATCTGCTGTATTCTGCAGAACAGATACCACAATGGAGGCCCATGATTATTCTAATGGACTAAATAAAGCAGAGTCTTTGTGCTTACAACAGAAAATTCCACATTCCCACCTTCTCTCCCCCGGTGATCCCAAAGCCACTAAGCCTTCTTGGACAGGTCCGCCCAGTGATGTGGGTTCTATAAGACTTAGGTCCTGCACAGCGGAGCACACTGTGTGGTTGTGGGGCAAGGTTCAGCAGAGAAGTTTTGTCCTCTAGCACCAGATATTAAGAAGAAACCTAAAAGGAACCTAGAGCAGAAAGGGTTTTGGAAGTCGCTCACTTTTCTTTATTTCTTGCTTTTAATGGTTTGACTTCATGCAGTCACTTTAAAAGAAGTCCAAATTGATTTTTCTGTGATAAATGTGTGAATTAAATAAATGAATTGCCCTTTGGTGTGATTTCATTCACTGCTGTTACGCCCAGGATGACTTAGCTGGACACTGTGAGTCGCTAAAGGAAACACAAACAAGCCACTCAGTGCAACACCTAAACCATGCTTACTGGGTTTAGTAGCAAGCGAGAGAAGTTAAATCCAAGATTTGTGAGGTGCATAGTTCCCTTGATACCAAATGCCATACAAGTGGCTCAAAGGAACAGCAGGTTCCTCAACTCCCTGGACTTTCCAAATACATGCCTGTTTTTGTGCCTATCCATTTAAGGCCAGGTATTGTAAAGTGCCCCTCAACAGTTACTGGCTTTATTGGGAATGGAGGATGCTAGGCACCTGTCAGCTCTTGCAGGATCAGGCCTGTAAGTATGTAAATTTCCCAGTCCTTGTGCTCATATAGTGATGAATTTACACAGTGAGATTTGCAACTTAAATCGGGTGTGCACAGAGGAATGTCCATGACTTTAGAAATGTGGCCCTATGTTCCTTTGGGGCACTTTCACACATTACCTGGGAGGGGGAGAAACTTCCATGAGGGCAATCACGGGAATTAGCGTATGTAGGAATGCACTATTCAGCTTTTCTCCCACAAGAACACTCGCACAATGTAGCTCTTACAATCATGGGTGTTTTCACAGAAGAAAAGTGGAATAGCGCCTTCCTATGTGCACTAATTTCTGTGAGAATTGTGCCATGATTGCCCTCATGGAAGTCCCCCCGCCCCAGGTAATGTGTGCAGGCACCCTTTGTCTTTGCTCTTTCACCCCTTTTACCTCATCAATGGTCCATTTTGCCACGGTAGCTGCTGTGATCCCAGCCACTCCTGGCAGGAGTTTGCAGTGTTGTTCCCAGCAAAGGGACAGGGAGCGGTCTGGGTGAGCAGACAAGGCCGACATGAAGAGAGACTGGTGCATATTGTCTGAGGAAATAGCTGACAATGAAATTCAAAACATTATGCAGGGTGAAGGACAAGGAAACGCATCCTGTCTTGCCGGACCTGTAGTGTCTGTGAGAAGTTCTGAGGCAGCATGGAGATTAAGGATAGATGCTAGGCATGTCATACATCAGGTAAGGCCACTGCCTGATGCACTATGTTTTATCTTCTCTGATAAACCATAACCTCAATATATGGTGTTCTTATAAAGCTGGGAATCTGCAGCTAATGAGGCAAATCTGCCCCACAGCTGGTTTTTATCTAACCCTTTTCCGATTTCTGGTCCATGAATCCAATCCTACCCTCATGCATCGAAAGAGTGAGCTCAGGAGAAGGAAGCAGAGATGAAGGCATGCAGTCAAGACTAGGGAATAGATCCATTGCACAGATTCCCCTTCCCCCAATGTGAGCACCCCTACCCTTTATCTAGCTTTGTATTCAGCCAACAAGGAGGACAAAGGTGGCAAATTAAATCTAGACTGTGACCTGGCATCTTATTTAGTTAGTACATAGAGACAAAGAAAAATAGTGCCTGAGCATCCATTTTCTGTAGGATGAAATATCAACCTGTCCTCTGAGGTGACGGAGGATGGTTGCAGGGTTTCTGCACCACTTCAGGGTAGGATTCTTAAATGGGAGTGGATTTACTGCTTCATAAAGCTCCTGTATGACAACCCTGCAAAGCGAAGCCCTCGGTTTATCCACCATATAACCCAGGGGAGAAGTAGTGACGGTTGCCCTGCTAATGTGCCTCACTCATGCCATCTGACAGAGTCCCTCTAGAAATGCAAGAATGAAGCCAACATTGTTATGGGATTACCTGTCCACCAGGGAAAGGAGTGAGATTCACCAAATCATTTCACATAAGTACCCAAGCAGCCTTCAGCTTTGGCTTGTGACTGACCCAGCCAAATTGCTTTAGCAACCAAGAGCCAAATATCTCTGTAATCCCTTTATGTGTCCTTGGGCCACCAAGGCCCATCTTCCCTTGTAAATAGACAGAGTAAGGGAGAAGGTGCTTACTTTGGAAATCTTCCTGCTGGATCTTCCGGTACTTTGGAGGCCTCCCTCTAGAGAGACAAAAGAGGCTTTATTTCCAAGCTACTCAAGCATGTTCACTGTCACAGTGAAAGAGGGGACAGGGAGGAGATTTCCCTACTTTGATTTTCCAGGGAGTAGGGAAGTTTCTTCTCCTCAAATTTAGGGCCACCATTGTTCCCAAAACAAGGTTTTTCTATAACCGGTAGCAGGGCAGTGGCTCCATCCCTTTACTTGTTTGACACAGCCACCAATCACAAGTGAAGAAGGTGGAGCCATTGCCTTGCCATCGTTTTCAAGAACAAGCAGTGAAGCAGCAGGAGTCACCCAAGTCCTGGCCTCTACTAGGCAGGTGGCATCAGCCCAGCTCAGTACACTGGCAGGTTTGGCCAGGAAAAAAACCCTGGCCTCCTGGCTTCTAGGCTGGTGCCCTACCCACTATACCATTTTGCCTCTATAGGTGCCAGATTAGTGGCAAGTGATTGATCTATACAGATCAGCCAGAGAGGGGATGAAGACCCACTTCTATGTTACAGAGGCACTCAGTGCAATTCTGTCAGCACTCCACCAAAGTCAGATCTCTCCTTACCTCCCATGGTGACGAGATTTCTTTCGCTGTGAGAAGCCAATCAGGTTCCTCTTGCGTGCCGAGTTCTCTGTATCCGAGAGATCAGTTTTCAGTCTCCCCTGGTTCTTCTCTGCCAGGGGACACCCTGAGAGGCAGTAGTGAGCTGTGAATCTCCCAGTCACATGTCCTGAGCCATCACAACCTGGCGTTGGACACTTCCTGGAAAAAGGGGTAGGGAGTTGGAGAAAGGTTAGGTGCTATATATCATGGCAACCAGCAGGGTGCTGGAGTGACTGCCATTGAGCGAGAGACAGACTCCGTTCATGCACGGACAGTGGCAGGCCAAGATCCCACTCTGCCCCCATCATCATGACCCAGCCCCATCCTCTGTGACTGTGAACTGTGGTCTGGGAAGGACATACATTTGGCTTGGCAAGTCCCACAGGGCTCCAGTTGTTTACAGCAGGAGTGCAGAACCTTTCCCTTCCAGGGGCCATGTTGAAAATTAGTACAAGCTGCAAGGGCCACATAGAAGTTGGGGGCAGGGGTGCTTAAGGAGCAAGCTCAGGAAGAGGAGGGTCCATCATGAATCAGTACCATGAATCAGTCCCCTATTCTTAAGTGCATGCCCTCATCTCTGCTCCATTCCCCTGAGCTCTCTCTTTCAGTCCTTAGAGGTAGGAACTGGATCCAAGGGTCAGATCCAGGAACTGGAAAGGGACCAAATAAAAACTATTTAGAGGATGCATTTGGTCCCTGGGCCTGAGATTCCCCATTTCTGGTTTATGGTGACCAGCTAATTGTCCAGTCCCCCTTTGTCAGCACACATCATTTAGTTCAGGCGGGGGGCAGGGGGGCAGACCTATGGTGGATGTGATCCACTGATCCAGGCATCAGCCTCAGGTGATCTACCAGGCCTCCTCCCACTGGCTCTGACTCTCCAAGAAACCTCAGTAACTGGTCTCAATAGTGGAGATGCCTTCCCCACCACACCATAGGAACTCTCCTAGCCTATCTCCCGCTTGGAGACACTCCCTGGGGCACTAGCCCTGATCACTGAGAAGCTGGTCCCCCTCCTGATACTATAATCTACTGTCAGGAGACTTGCTTGTGATCTACCAGTAGATGACAATCTACCTCTTGGCTGCCGATGATCTAGTTTGTGTAGAGAAGACTTAAATTAATATCCTGGCACTAAATTGCATTCATAATGCAGGCCACAGCAGCTAGGCAGCGGTTCCCAAAGTATAGGTCATCATGATGTCAAGTGAGGTAGTGCCCATCTACAGATGGTATCACAATCCTGACTGATATTTGATATGCTTTCCATGGCTTTGTTATTGTCTGGGCTCAGGGAATTATATTTAAATCCCAAATGGGGTCTCACAGACAAAACGTTTGGGAACCCTTGAGCTAGAGGTTTATAAGCATCTGCATTACCCCTGGTATTTGCAACTTCTTCAGCTGCAAAGGCTATAAGAGGGGACTGATGTCTCAGAAGACTGGATAATGACAGGGTAAGGGAAATCCATGTTTCTCATGTTGGGGAGTTTCTCGCATAAATTTGCCTCAGCCCAGGTTCTGAGCTCCAGACTGGGCATACACACTGTGCTTCAAAAGAAGCGTTTCAGAATCTACAGGGCAAAAGGAAAGCACAGGAAAGGAAAAGTTACCTGATGCCTTTTCCGAGACCTAATATCCTTTCCTGTTCTAAGCACATTTGTGCTCCTGCTGTGCATCCCATCAGGGATGCAGATTGTTGAAGGCTAATCCCTGCCAATAATAATGCCCTGTCTGCTCAATCAAACTGTAATATCTATAGCTAACACTGTATTTTTTCACAGTTATCACTGATTTCATGATTTCCTTTAAATTTACCCAATGCCATGAAATATGTAGCTTCCAGTTTCTGAAAGAATTGTATCAATACACTTTTATTAGTATTTTAGACAGAACAAATGTTTGCTACCTGTTTCATGATACATCCTCTAAATGATGAGCACACTGCTGGGAGCTTCTCTTTAAAACGTCTGCAACCAAAAAGATACCAGTTGCAAAGACCGGAATGCTTTTGCCAACATTTCTGTTTACTTTTTCAATTTTTAAAAGTCTATCTGAAAATTTTCTGATGGTAAAAAATGTATTTTCAAATTCTGGAACTGAGAATTTGCTGAACAAAAATAAAGTATTGGAAACATTTGCCATGCAATAAGGAGAAATTGCAAATTTTGGATGTGACAAGGCTATTTCTCTGCTTTAATAAAGATTACCTTTAATCATAAAGAAGCTATTTTAAAACCGTGATGTGCCTTGAAATCAGCCATTTTTACCATGAAAAAATACAGCCCTAGCTATAGTAAGGCAGCAGGAATCACTCAGTAAGAGTCTTCTGCTGACAGTAGGGAAACTCCAGGCCCACAAGGAGTCTCTGCAGTGTATAGGAGGGGCAAGAAAAAAGGGGATGCAAAGCTGTTACTAGTCATGACCCCTCTTGCCTGGAGCCACAGCCCCTCTCTGCTACTTCTGCTCCTCTCTAACCCATGGTGGAAGAGAAGGGTGGGGCTTGTAAGAGCACTGAGTGGGCTGGATGGGAGGAACCCAAGCTGGGGTGTTTCTCAGTTCTGAGGGGGCAAAGGCAGAGGGAGAATTTCTGATTTGGGTAGATGGACCTGGCAGCTCAGGTGGTTGTGGGTGGGAGGAACTGAGAACCTAGAGGAGATTGGGATCCAGCACCAGCTGGGGGTCTCTGAGCTGTTGGGAAGTTACATGAGATTGATATCTGCTATCTAGATGGAGGCTCCTTAGTTCCTCACTCCCCCTACCCCTCACTTCGTTCAGCAAACTTGTACGGACCCTGCTGTGGCTGAGTCTACTTCTATGGAGCAGCTAGGAACAGAAACTGTTACTGAGACCTTGGGATGAATGCACTACAGTGATACCTGCTGCAGTGAAGACAGTTGGAGGAGAGAGCTCACCTGTGAAAGCTGTACTTGGCACCCTTAGTGTGGGGGAGGCTCTTGCAACTCAAGGTTGGGCAGCCCCCATGGGCAGAGGCAGCAGGTTCCTTTGGTCCTAAAGAAGAGCAGAAACAATAGACATTTGGTCAGGGTTTCACAGCCGTTGAGACACAGCTCCTAGGCTGGTATCCAGAAGTGAGGCAACCAGTCCTCCTGTCTCCATGATTCCAGGGCAAATGCATTCCTTGTGTGTTTTTACACATTACACTCGGTACGTATTTCCTGCTACTATTGCTTGCTGCTCTCTGGGATCTGCCTTTGCTGCCCAGGTGTCTGGAGAAGGGGTCCAAGAGGGGAGCAGCAGCAGGGCCTGCGAGCGAGCAGTGGTGGCAGGTCCTGCGAAGCAGCAAGCTGACACTCCCATGACCTTCCACCACCAGCACTGCTGCTCCCCAGGACATGCTGCCAAGCCAATAAGACTCCCTCTTCCCCAACAGCTCATAGGTAGCCACCAAGTGTACCATGAGCAAAACCCCAGTACACATTGAGGATTGTCTGTGTCGGCAATCCTCAGCACGGGACTTGGTGCAACATAAAACCACCCTGTGAACAAGCTGGCTCTTCTGGCTGCTGACTCTGCAGCTCAAGCCCACAGCCTGAAATTCAAGCAGAGGTTTTCCTGCTTCAGGCATCATTCCCACCTGAAAGGCCAGGTCTTAAACCCGCGGGCTTGGGTTGTGGTGTGTCTTTCCACAGTGCCACCACCTGGCTGGTGTTGGCAAGAGACCTTGTATGTCTTTTCTCCTTGTTCTGTCTGCAACCCCATCCAGCTTCCGATTGGCTTCCAGCCTTATATAAGGCATGCTAAAAGAAACAGAAAGCTGGTAGAGCATCTCTCCTTATCAGTGTTCCAGTCTGCGTGTGATGATTCTGGGGAATGCTCAACAACCTCAGGTTGTATCGCTCCTTGTTGCGTCTTGGTAAGCTTTGTCCCTTCCTGCGTTCCTCCTCGTCTCCCCAATCTGTCCTCTCTTGTTCCCTGGTTAGCTACTGCCTGTAACCTCGTCCTCTGGGATATCTGCCTCCTAGTCTCTCAAGCCTGGTACTCATTGCTTTGTTACTGTCTGGGCCACAGTCACTCCTGAACCCTGGCTGTGGCATATTCCTTCCTTTTTCTTTTTGCCTGGTACACCTTGTGCCATTGCTGCCTGGGCCCACAGTCATCCCTGTACCTTTGGCTGAGGCATCTTCCTTTCGTGGTTCTCCTTTGTGTCTGCTCTCCTCTCCCTCTGTGCTTTATGTGCTCAATCATCCTCTTGTTGATCCCAAGTGTGTGTTGTCCTTCAGTGTGTTATTGTCCCAGCCCCTGCACCTTTAGTCCTGAGTGTGTGTCGTGCTGTGGCTTGTCTGGTCCTTCACTGTGTTATTGTCCCAATCCCTTTCCATGTAGACCTCAGTACTATCTGGTCATGGGCATATTGTGTCCTGACTCTTACCTTAGACTTACTGTTGCCTTGTCTGACTCCTGTTATTTAATAATGCCCCACACCTCCATATCATTCTGCATGTTACCTGGTTTGGGGGGGGAGGGGGCGTGGCGTTTCTCATCTTGCGGGTGTATCATTGTCTTAAGTTACTGATAGCTCTGAATCCTCGGATATCCTACCCACCTGGTGTCTATGTGCCCTGTTGTTCTAGTCTTGTGTCCTGTCCTTAGTATCTGGGGGTGTTTCTCCAGTGTCTCGGTGGCCTTGACTTCCCCCATATTGTGCCTTCCATTGTTCTAGTTGTTGGTGTTTCCTTGTTTCTCTTCTCTCCTGTGTCTTACGCTGGAGATTCCCTTCCTCTGCCTATTCCTCTACATGGCTCTCTGGGAGATATTGTGGCCCTTGGAGGGTTGTACTCTTCTGCAATTTCCCAGTGATGATCATCAGTCTGTGCCTTTGAGCGTGCTGCCACATGATCCTGAGGGAAAGCCTAGGCATCCTCTCTGTTTTTGCTTCAGTATTGGTGATATCTGAAGTCTTTTGGGCCATCTGTTTCTGCCTCTTTGTCCCCAGTTTATTCCCCTGGGGCCTGACAATTTGCCCCCAGCACTTAGCTGAGAATGTCACTGGTGTGAGGTCCAGCATAACTCAACTCACTCTCCCTTTGCACAGCTGGCTGTGCAGTGCCAAGAATATTTAAAACTGGTTTATGCCAGGAAAGGGCCCTCCACTTGGGGAACTCCCACTGGCTCTCCGTGGGAGCTCTGCCCAGCGACAGCTTACAGCATCAGGCCCAAAGAGACCAGGGAAATGGTGGGTTCAGGAGCTGCACTGCAGAGTGCCCTTGGGCAAAGACTTCTCACAGCAACACTAGCACAGCTCCCAGTGCTTTCCACACTGAGTGAGCAATGTGACACAGAGCTGTGGTATTAGTATTGGTTGTAATTATTTATTTATTTATTTTTTAATTTATTTATTTACATTTCTTGGCCGCCCCCTCATGCCTATGGCATCTTGGGGCGGCTCCCAATGACTAAAACAATAATAAAATACATAAAACCACAATATAAATAATTTAAAACTACCCCCCCAACATTCCCCCTCCCTCCCCTACCCTCCCACCCTCCCCTACGAAGGCCTGGGCGAACAGCCAGGTCTTACAGGCTCGGCGAAAAACCATCAGACCCGGGGCCAGGCGAGTTTCCTCCAGGAGGGAGTTCCAAAGCCGTGGCCCGGCCACCGAGAACGCCCTCTCCATCGTGGCCCCCCGTTTAACAAGGGGGACCTCCAGGAAGGCACCTCCGGCAGACCGCAGGGGCTGCCCTGGGGTGCGGAACGCGAGGCGGTCCCCAAGGTATGAGGGGCCCAGACCGTATTGGGGAGGGTGCTGATGTCAGGATAGTCATGCAACAATAGTGCTGATACTTACTGAGAGGAGCCTGCAGTGGGTGGCCAGTTTTGGAGCACCATCCTATAGGGTGAATGTCTGGATGATCCACATCAATCCAGAAATCATAAACGTGGCTCCAGCCATCAAAATGGACCTGAGGAGGCAGACTGACAGGTTGCTAGCTCAGACCTCAGCACTGAATTTATTTATTTATTTAAATGTATACCCCCACCCTTCCCCTAATGTGAAACCTACATGATGGGAGGTGAAAAGGGGACTCCGTCCTGAGCGGGGTGTGATCAAGACATTAGCACAATAGAACCATGCTCAGCTCCAGAAATCACACAATGGGATTAGAAACTCAGCTCATAAAATAATGGTTTTTCTAGCTTTTTCTGGGTGGAACGTAATGCTTGAAGATATGATTCCAGTGTGAGTGATGTCTGCCTGAGTCTGCAGGCAGAAACGTTAGCTCTGAGAAGTGTGAATTGCCCATTCATTTTATCTCTGAAATCACCTGCTGACACACCAAGGATGGGTGGGGCTAGGGTATGGGTCAGGGATGCCTATAATGAGCTCAATGTGGGGCCCCAGCTTCCCCCAGGTTGAGCCTGTCCTGACTAGGCAAGGGCCCCTCCAGTTCCCTGCAGGAGCTTTCATTCTGTGTATCAGCACTGGAGTCTTTCTGTCATTCACAGCAGGACAGGAGAGTGACCACGGTGCAGAAAGGGAGATAAATGCCAGCACATATAGCAGAAGAGAGAGACCCACCTTTATCCTGTGATCCTCAGTATCCTCCACGCTGGCCACTCGGATGAGGGAGGGAGTCCTCCTGTCTACTGCCTCCAGCTTCATGTTGACCTGAAAGCCATGGGGTGGCCGCTGGCCTGGGCAGGAGGAGAGCAGTGGGTGAGAGGGCAGCCCACAAGCAGACATTACCCTCTCATCTGCTGCTCTCCTTTTGCCCTGGGGCCAGACACTAGTACTCCCTGCCCAGCCTTTCCCCCGCCTGAGATGAATAACCAACTTCCTTCATGGTGAGCTGAGCCTCCCCACTGATACTTTCTCCCCAGCGGACTCACCATGGAAGCTCCAGTGCTCACCCATCACCCTGTTGATGTTTGAGGCTCGGACAGGCCTCCCACTGGAGCTTAGTAAGAATAGGCAGGACAATGACAATGGGTGGATGCAGGGAAGGATTAAGCCAATAAGAGGTCTAGAGAAACCATCTCAGAGGCATGATGTACTTTGGTCAGACAGATTTGTAGGAGCACAGGGCTGGGATTTGCTTTCGATGGGCTGCCTCAAGGCAACCTTCCTCTACATGTTAATTAGTGCTCATCCTCTCCAGCTCTCAACAACCAGGCTGAGTGATGATCCAGTTTTCCAGTGCCCCACACACAGCTCAGGTAGAAGGGAACTTTCAGAAAAATGGCTGCTATTCCCAACCTCATCAATAGGGGCAGTGCTGACTAGCAACACAGGGGACTAGTTTTCTAACAGATGCTCTTAGGTTGAGCTTTACTTTTGTTCCACCCACCAAGCTAAACCTACAGCACAGTTTCCAAATAAAATCTCTTGAGTGAGAATTCACACCAGCTATCTGCCCGAAGGAGGGCCCAGGGTTCCCTGCATCTGGGAAAGAGTCACCTGCACTCACCACTCTAATGGCAGAGCAACAGCTTCACAGACAGACCCAACGCTCACCAGCATAAAGACCCAGGTCAACATGGCAGACGCTGTGGGCAGGGATAGATGCTAGTACTCACCACTTTAAAGGCCCAAGCTGGCACTGCTGAAGCCTCAGTCTCTGCTAAGTATTTTTCCCAGCTGAAGTTGTCAGGGTTGGGGTAGTCTAGAAATGAAAGTAATTAGCGGATGAGAGGCTTCTGCTAAGGATGTCCCAGAATTCCATACTCTCTAAGGAGCTGAAACAGGCAACCTATGGAACTCAGTGAAAACAATGCTCCATTTATAGCCTGCTCCTCCAAGCGCTCTGCTTGTACAAGTTTAATTCCCTTAATTCACTCCAAATCGTAGCACAGTGCTCCGAGGATCCAACTGTTCATCTCTGCTCAGGGGCATGAGGAAAAGCTGTAGAGTCATTGATGATATGCAGCCCATCACTATTGGGTGCCAAGTTCGATGTCAAGTAGAAGTATTAGTAGGCAATACCCTGGCCAGCAGTGGAGTGGCAACATTCCAAAGTAGGAAGGAGGTCAGGGCTCCTCCTTTGACCTCCCAAAGCCCCATCTCCTGACCCCATAATCCACTCCACTCATCTGCCTTCTGGTAGGGGCACGGAGTAGAACAGGGGACAGTTCTCATCCTTAATTTCAGCCCCCCACAGGAATCAGAGAACAAGATGGGGATTTCCCTGTGCCTCCAACTCTGAAGAGGATATGCCCCCCTTGTCCTTCCTGCCCTCCCCCTTTATTGTTATGTCCTGTGAAAATTCCCTAGGGCAGTGGCTCCTAAACTCCAAAGGACACAGTCAGTGAGCCACAGCTGGTCCATAAAACCAGCAACAGCAAAGCAGGCTACATTTCATCCAGGGTGTGTGTGTGCGTGTGACTTCTGTGCACTTTATTTAGTAATTTATTTAGTAAATTTCTATACCGCCCCATCCTGCACAGCAGCTCGGGGCTTTGGGGGTGAGTGTTGCAACTAGAACACACACATTAGTAATCTCTCAACCAATCAGTCTCCCCAGGTGGTCATGACGCCAGCAGGGACTGAAGCCGCCTTGTGCAGACGAGCTCAGCCAGCAATGAGCACATCCCAGACCACTGCCCAGGCCATCTTCAGCTAGCACATGGGGGTCTACAAGAAATTTTGTGGGCTGATAGTGGTGTGTTAGTCAAATAAATTAGGCAGCAATGCCTTCCCAGAAGCAGGAATAGCAAGAGACTTGGCTTGTGTACTCACCTTGAGGAGGTGTGAGGGGTTTTCCATGCTGCTGACACCAGCCAACTGGGTGGATATAGGGACTGCTGGGGTCACACCTGAAATATAGACATAGATTTGGCACACAGAGTCCCATCCAGGGTGTACACACACATGCAGTCACTCACTGACAACACACAGGGCATTGGGAGTCAGGTCAGGCAAGTTGTACAAAAGTAACAATGGGACAACAACAGAATATTGATGGCCACAGGAATAGCTCACATGCTTTTGTGCAATGCTCTGTATTCTACAACATGACCCATGACTGCCCACTTAATATGGAGTGGCCCTGTGAAAGCTTGCTTATTTCAACCAATAACAGTTGGTCCAATAAAAGAGATCATTCAAACCACTTTGTCTCTCTGCCACTTAATATGGGAAATTAATCCATGACAGAGCAGGTGTTGGCACAGCCAATGTTACATGTGGACCTTTGCATTTCCAGGAGAGATAATCAGGTCAAGAGGTGCCTTATGGTTATGTGTGTAAATCAGACCATGAATAGCTCCCACTGGAGTCCCACTGCCAAGGCAAGGGTGTGATCTCCCCCTTCCACTGTGAGACTGTTGTTGGAGAGAGCACCAGTTTCTGCACCAAAGAGCTTGTATGGAACTGGGAGGCTGCTTGCAAGCAGGTAGGTGGCTGATGATGCGTCAACACCAGCCTAGTATGGAGCCTTTTGCTTAGACCTATATGGAGCACTTCTGCCTTACAGACAAGGCTGGCTGGAATATACTCCATTTTATATACTATAAGCTTCTGACAAGTGACCATCATGGGACTCAGCTGAGCAAAGTTTAGGCTACTCTAGCTTAGCGATCTGCCGAGGCAATGAAAACTCAAAGAAAGCCATGAGAGTTTCCCTTCCCTCCCAGCCAGGGTCAGTGTGGAACATTCCATCGGTCCACACTGGTTCCATTCCCCGCAACAGGAAATAGGAACACTCAGGCACCCTACATGGCTGAATGCTTGCTCTTAGTGCTTTGAAAGAGAAACAAACCTTCTCCCCAGAAACAGGAGCACTCTGCACTGCTCTCCGGAACATAAGACCCAAGACAGGTCAAGATCTCTGGTTACAAAAAGTTACAATGTGATTCTGCACATGTAGCAAAGTTTAACACTGGAATTACAGTAGAACCTCCCATATCCAGACACTGGGGGGGGGAGGATATGCTTTTTGTCGGGATTAGAGAGGCAGCTGGTTAGTGAAAGGTTACAAAGCATGTCCAGAATAAAGGTCAGGAGGTTCCACTGTAATGAGAAATAGGCCTGAGACACAGACTCCGATATCTCCACATTTGGGAAGCTCAGATTTGGTTTGCCCTTGTCTCTATTCTCATAAAAGAGAATGGAATAGGGGGAATTAACTAAGGGAAAACAGTGTTTGGGGGTCCCTCTAAAACTTGGCCTTTCCTCCTGTTCAGAGCTGCTGTCAGGAAGATATTAAGGCCACCAGGCAAGTATTGGATAATTGACCAAGTGCATTATGGGATGCTCCATTTGCTGTTGGAACAAGACCCCAGGACTGGGCAGATTTTTGATCCTGATGCTGTAAGAAAATTCTCATTCCTACCAGTAGTCATAGGTATCGTCCCAGTTGTCAAAGTGCACCAAAAATCGATTGTCCACCACATCTGTCACAGTGGCAACGCATATCAAGGAGGGGTTCATGCGGTCCACAGCTTCAAGTTTCATCCCCACCTGGAATCCCGCAGAAGCAGTGTTCTGGAAGGGGTTGAGGAGAAAAACAGTGGCTGCTGTCTTGGAATAAATCAATCTGCCCTTCTGGTTGTGCCTCCCCTCACCACTTCCCTGACACGCTGTAGGAAGGTCCTTTCCTAGTACCTTTCAACTGTGCAACTCAAAGCACTTTGCAACCATTACTGAATTTAGCTTTATTATTCCCCTGGAAGGCAGGTACAAATACCATTATCCTTAGTGTACAGAGGAGGAAATTGAGGCGCAGAGAGGTAACTAATTGGCCTTAGCTTACATGGTGAGTAACCTAAAGTCCTGGGGAAAGGATGAAGAATCCAGACACCCAAATCCAAGTCTTATGCTCTATGATCCACCACCTGTTTTAAGCATTACTTTTCTGTCACTAGCAACAATCCTTAGCTGCTCATGGGTTGGGAAGGTGGCAGTACTCTAACACTAAGTCTCCTCAACACTCCCACTATCCCAGAATTCACTAGTCACCAGCCTACCTGCCTAGATCTTCCCCTTCCTTTCTTACTCATATGTATGAAATTCACATAAAACTTTGCCATAAATACTTTGGTGGCAGAGTGCAAGGGTGCCTAGGAGATGAGACAATTGCACATTCTGGCTTGCTGACATTCTCTCTCTTTGGAGAATGGAGGGGGTCTGTCTCTCCCTGAATTTTGGCCCCCTGCAACTTCTGCAGGAGTGGCAAATGCCATGTTACGTCCCCTCCAGTTTGCCATATACACACACTCCACTCAACTCTGAGTAAGGTGATTTCAAGATGGAAAGTAAGTACATTCCTCCGTTACCCAATTTCATTTTGCCCCTGAAAAGAATTGGGGGGGGGGGGGGCTTAGGGACATGTATTTATTTTGTTTGCCATTAAAAAAACACAGAAAATTCAAAAGATACAAATATGTTTATTAAAGGGTCATTTTTTCTGCTGAATATAAAATGTTAACTCTCTCCAAGGGTATTTTCAGACGATACGGGGCCCTTTGGCCCCGTACCGGCACCACCGGCTTTGTTCCCCGCCGGGGTCACCCCATAACGGCACAACAGACGTGTCGGGGGGATCCCGGTGGGGAAAGTGGGAGGGGCCGGGGCCGCGCGGCGCAACGTGCGGCCGCACGGCCCTGCCCCCTCCACGCACCCCGCCGCCCGCCCTCCGAGGAGACGGGCGGGCGGCGGGGCCAATGCGGCCACCGCGTCCGGCCGAACGTGCCACGGCCCGGGATCCCGCCGGGGGGCCCGGGATCCCGCCGGGGATCCCGGGCCGTGGCGCGCGGCCAGACGTGACTTTTCCTTGGTCACGGCCCGGGGTCCGTTTGACCACGCTTCCCGGGACCTTCCCCCGGCTAGCCCGGGAAGCGTGGTTCAAACGAACCCCATGTGGGGATTGACCGTGGCCAACATCTGGCGCGCCGCAAACAGACGTACGAGACACAGTGACCACAGGTGGGTATTCACCGTGGTTCACCGTGATCTCGTAACGTCTGAAGACACCCCAAATGTTTAGACTTGAGTCTAAAGCAAGCCCCTTTCCCTGAATACACCTGCAACTCTGGGACACTCCTGACACAGATCCCTCTCCAGTACATAGGATCTGACTTGTGTGTATGGTGCTTAAATGTCAACAACCACCCCCATTCATTCATTCATTCTCCCTTTCTTCCATGCCCCCAATGGTCATTTCAGGAACACTATTAATTTGAGTTTTGATGCAGGAGTTGGTGGCTGGATCTTTGGAGAGACGATCTAAAGCAGAAGTGGTGGAGAGACCTCTGCAGTGGGGGTAAATCACACAAATGCAAAGGTGCTAGTCTTTGTGGGGAAAGGCAGCCACTCACATTTGGAGTCACAAAAAGGTGCTTGGGAGCTGCCTGAGCCTTGGTTATTCTCAGATAGCTGGTCAAGCTGAATTCCTCCTCTTTGTAACCTAAACACCATCAGGACAAACAACAACATGAGCAGATGAACAAGAGAACACAACAGCTTAGGCTCCTCCCAGCAGGAATACCAGCAAAGGGAAAGAGCCTCACTAGACTGTGTTTTAAAGTAGTTTATTGACACCAGGCCAACACATTGCCCCCTGCCCTGTAGGTTTCCTGTGCCCACCCTTCTGCTGCACAAGCCAGGGCATCAAGTAGACACTGACAGCTGCTTTACTCTGAATGGGTCCACTGCGCTATGCCTAGCAGCTGCCGAAGTAATGGAGGCACTGGGCTCTCTTAGGCCCTACATGCCTAGTATTTAATGCTGTCTGCACTACTGGATTCAAACCCAGATCCTTACAAGTGAGCCATTCCTGCGCTTACTGACTATGCCACCTCCCCTGGTCGTGCTAGCTCACTCTTCCCTCAAGGTGGGACTGGGGGCACCCTGTGCTCTTTCTGCAGTCCCAAGGTCGCTGACCTCTTACCTTTTGGAGGTTGGAGTTTGTGTCCTGTCTTCTCAAACCAGCCAGCAGGGTGAATGTTGGGAGAGTCAGCGTTCACCCAGAAATCGTGACATTCGGAGTAGCCGTCAAAATGAAGGCGCATCCGGTAACCACACACCTAGAGGCAGGAGCAGGTTAAAGCAAGAGAACCGAGGGACCAGCGCCCCAACTCTGTATGGGATCACATTTGCTCGCACCCATTGGCTCTCAAACCGGGGGCCTAGAATGTATCCCGTGCTGTGAGGTGGCAGTGGTGCAGCAAGGCCGTGGTGGGCCCAGGCTCATACCCTAATTATGCCCACCCACCCCAAAGGGCAAGGGTCTGCCAAAGCAGGAGCTGTCCCAAGGCTACCGGCCAGCCTCAGCTTTGCCCAGCAAAGGTTGTGGTGCCACCATGGCTCCCAATGAGGCCCCCAGAGTAGCAGCAACCCCACCGGGAAGGACGTTTTAAGAGTCTGAAGGGCCAGAGCTCCACCCCTGCCCACTCTGAACACTTCCTTCTTGGGGGGGGGGGCTTTGCAAGCAGTCTGAGTGCTGCTAGAAAACGTTCAGAGTGGCTGGAGGCCCTGCTCCCCAACCCTGCTCACTCTGGAAATTTCTTAGCCGTGCTCAGGCCACTTGTAGAGGGTCCCCCTAGAGTCCAGGCTCACCTGAGCCCCTTCCCCTACACCCCTGGAGGTGGGGATGGGTACATGATAAGGGCTGCAACTGCCAAACCCCTAGCTCTGTTTGCAGGGAATTGGAAGAGGAGTGCAGACTGAAGATTGAGGGAACCCCTACTTTACTTCTCTAGGTCAGCCCCTGTCGTTTATTCCCCATGTGAACTACACAGACCCTCTTCTTGCTAGGAAAGCTGACAATTCATATTAACCCTTTATTATCAGGAAAATTAATCTTAAATCTGAGTAGGAGCGAGTGATTTGAGCCACTGGCCCAAATAAACTTGCCACAGAGATGCTTTTACTTTACTGGTGCCCTGGCTTGATATTGCAGAGGATGAAACAGCAGCACTGTTTGGGCAGCTGGCTTAGTAACCTAATGTAGATCCACAGGCCATCAAGTTCTTGTTGTAGAAAACTCTACCATCTCCTTATCAGAAAGGTTTCAAGTGGTTGCTGGATTTTATGTTACCTCATAGTGTAGGCCCTGACCGTTCTCCTAAGCCATCTTCCTTTCTCTGACTGGAGCCACCATCCCAAACACAGTCATGTGCATGTATGGGGAAGACACATCACAGGATGGGGGGAGGGAGAGAAAGCTTGGGCTTTGAGTCTTAAGCTGCTGGCGCACAGGAGAATACAGAACCATGATGCTATCTCACCTCAGCCACAGTGAGGATGAAATACATAGAAGGGTGTTGGGGGTCGATCCCTTCCAGCTTCATCCCCACCTTGAAGCCATTCTTACTCTGGGGAAAGGACTGGTACTAAAAGGAGAAACAAACAAAGAAATAAAGTAAGTGCAGTCCTATGACAAGCCATCAAGTGAGGGCAGCTTATCAGCCAATGAGATTCCCAAAAATCAGTCATGTGACTAGGCAATACCTAGCTTCTCTCTTTTTTGAGGTTAATTTCTTCAATAGCTGATAGAATGGCAGGACATGACACAACACACGCCCTTTTACACCTGTCACTTTTGCATCATCTGAAGGCATCTCAGCTTCCCAGCCTAGAGAGAAGCCAAAGCTTGTGAAGCTTGGCTATGCCCTTCCCCAAAGCTCAACTGTGTTTGGATCTAGGTCCTTGGATTCAGGTATACTGTAATGCAGAAGAAAGAGTGGCGCTCAGAGCAAATTTAGACCTGTCTAGCCAGCCACTGGAGATCTGGTATTTTAAACAGCATTTGAGGCTTATCAGGTTTAGGTCTGGGGGGTGGGGAAGGGAAGCAGAGACAGCAATTTAGAGGCACCCTATTGACAAATTCTTTGAGTAATCTGATTTCTAGTTGGAGACAAATATCATAGCGGGGATAGCTGGGACACAGACACTGGAACAAAGCTCAGCACCGCTGACCTCAAGCATCAAAACATCACCAATCCAACCCCCAAAATCACAAGATTGATTTTTTAAAAAAATGATTTTACAAAGTAATAAATTGTGAACTCTCTTTTATTTGTCTTTGATGTTAAATCTAGTAGGTTAATATTTTCAAGCTACCTTTCACTGTCACAAGAGCCTTTGCTGTGGTGGGTTCCTCAGTGTGGAACTCTCCCCCTCTGGATATTCTCTCAGTTCCCTCTGGATATTATTATTATTATTGACTTATACCCCACCCTATCCCAAAATATATATATATTCAAATGTTGTAAGCTGCCCTGAGCCAAATTTGGGGATAGGGCGGGGTATAAGTCAATAATAATAATTATACATATGAAAACATTAAATAAACCCTACCCAACAACAACTTGTAATAACTGAAACAACAGAATGTATCATACAACACCAATCCCACCCCTCCCTCTCCCCAAGCACCCAGCACCCATCCCTCTTTCCATCCCACCCATTCCCACTCTCTTGCCTCTCACACAATGAAGTTTCCAGTCCCCCCAGGCACTCCCCACACCTCTCACTCAGAATATTAATCCCTCCTCATGTTCAAAAAGTGCCTGAAAACTTTAAATCTCAAGGGGCTTTCAGAGGATCTACTGCTGGTTTCCCTTAATGTATTCTGTCCTGGGGCTTTTAAGAGAAATAAAATATTGAGAGACTTGCAATAAAATCATGAGTTGGCAACACTGAAACTTGGAGGGGGTAGGAAGATGACTAAATAAGGGTTGTCCTTGTTGAAAATACATTCCTTTGGCTGCATCCCCCCTAAGCACCTCATCCTGTTTGTTTACTAGAAGCAGCAGTAGTAGACAGTAGGGGCGGGAAACCGGTAAAATCCGGTATCCGATAATGCCGGTACCGGGCGTACCGGTAATCCGGACCGGGTACCGGATTCCGGGGTACCGGATTTTTTTTACATTGCAGCCATTTAAAAATGGCTGCAATGTAAAAAAACTTAAAGCCCCAGCAAAAAAGTTTTTTT
>QEPC01001898.1:160513-224816 GCA_003113815.1 Sphenodon punctatus | reverse complement strand
TAATTAAATAAATAAATAAAAACTTGTAGTTCCTCAAGACTGCCAAAAGCCTCAACTCCCATCAGATCTGCTGGGCCATGTTCTTTACACAGTTCAACTTCACCATCAAGTACCATGCAGGGATAAAGAATGGTAAGGCGGATGCCCTATCCCACAAGGACGAGTACGACACACCTGCTTCCCACACCATCATATTAACACTAACTTCATAGGGGTGACAGTCAGGCCTGATTTTCTCTCCTTTCTCAAGACCTCCCTCCCCCAGGACTCTTTCACATAACACATACTACAGACTATATGATCCAAATGATTCCTTCAACTTCCAGTGGTGGGACATTCTTCTCCTCTGTAAGGGATGCATCTACATGATCCCCAGAGCACCCTGGTGTCACGACTTCCCAATGGCTGGCCACTTTGGGCTCCACAAGACTTTGGCCTTGATCTCCCGTGCCTTCTGGTGGCCTGGAATGGAAGTCCAAGTACATCAACATATCCAATCCTGTGACACCTTTGCCTGAACCAAGACCCCTTGAGCTAAGCCCTTTGGCCTGTTACACCCGCTACCTACACAAGCCTGGCCGTGGCTTGCCATGGACTTTATAATTGATTTGCTCCCCTCACAAAACCATATCACCATCCTTGTAATGGTAGATTCGCTTACCAAAATGGCCCATTTCATACCCTGCTCTTGTCTCCTCATGGCCCAAGAGGTGGTCTGCCCGTGTATTAGGTTTGTCAAACTCTACCTGTGAATGTGTGGGGCGGTTGCCCGAATGCACAAGAAATATAAGCAGGATGCTGCTCGTTTATTAGGCTCACGACACTAAACATGAGTGGGGGCTGCACAGACTGAACCCAGACTCCAGGGGGCAATCTTCTTGTTGGTTAACCCCCAAAGAGAGACAAATGCTCTCCTGCTTATTATTCCCCTTAGTTTCTTGGCATTCCATCATATCTCCAGTGTCCTCTCAAATGCTTTTCCTAGTAGGCAGATCTTTTTCTCTCTCTCCCCCAAAAGAGGAACATTGGGTTTCTCAGCATCCAAAAAGGGACTGTTCTTCCTAAATAGGGACTGTTGGGAGATATGCACTGTCATTGCACAGTTGGGAGAGAGACTCATTCACCAGCCCCCAACCACATTCACAGTACACATTGGTGAGGATGGGATTAAGCCCTGCTGTCCTGTCCAGTGAGTGATGCATGTCAGTGAAAAGAGTGTAGCGAATAATAGTGATAAGTGCTGCACCTAAACCTGGGAGGCCCATGCTCCCCCGTGCAGCTGGGAGGGACATATGGGGAGCCAATTCCATCTTCTGCACCAGGGCCCATCCCAACCTAGCTACACCCCTGGAACATAACCTGCCATCAGTTCCAAGCTGCATCTGCACTGACCTCAGTCACTATCCTCATAGAAGAGACGTTTGCCCTTTTGGTCAATATTGGGCTGGCACCTAAAGTGGAGGCTATATAGTTCAGATCACATCCTAATCACTTCTCCCTTCTGCACTTCTAGAGGCCTGTACTGGGGTGTCTCATGCCCTACAATTCAGAACAAAGCAGAGAAGAACGTTTGAAGGAAAAGCAATCACCCACTTAGCATACACAAGCAAAGCCCTCCGCTAGCTAGGGGAACGGGAGCAGAAGCAGCTGTAAACAACAAGAGGGACCAATCAGCTACAGCCCAACGGAATTAGAAATGGGGTCTCAGTCAGCTACAATGCTGCCTGGCAGCTGTTGCCACATACATAACAGTGGCCTGATGATTCACTCACTACTCCACGCAGCACTCTGGGAGGTCTCTAGAGGAACAGGCCTAGAGACGCCACAGGAACAAGACCAGCAAAAGACTTTGCCCAAACCTGAACAGGGCCTCGTGCTTGGGCACCACCGCAAATTCCCAAAGTCCCCATGATCCCTCATTCTAAAGGTAGTTACAGTCTGCAAGACACAAAGGAATATCACTTGGCCAGGAGGCTCTGATATCATGAAATGGTAAACTATGGGAGTGGCCCTCAAAGACTTTGTTACCTGGACTCCAAGTAAGAGTTTCCCTATATTATGTCAGGGACCCATGCGTGTTCACTGAATTTTTCCACATTGGTGGCAATGGGGAAAACACAGTGAACATGGGTCCCTGAATATACTGTTGCTTTATTTTTAAAGCTACAGTCATGACTGCTATTTCATTCTCTGCAAATTTAGACACTTTAGGTAACTGGCCCCCCTCCCCCACAACCACTATGTCCCTCATTAGTGGATCATCGTGTGGGAGGGTTTCTGAATGTCCTGATTTGCAGAGTTCAAAGTTCCAGCTGGGGAGAGACTGCAAGACCAGGTGCCAGAGTCTGCACCTCCAAGAGCTGCAGTCTGCCCCTGGAGCTGGGGCTGGAGTGCTGTGTATGAACAGAGAACCTCCCCATCTGCACTCAGCAGCTCCATCCCCAAAAGGGGACAGGCAGCAACTCCATTTCTAGACATCTGCAAATTCAGCCATTTTCAGTGTGTCCCCTCCAGCCAGCCACCCACCCAAGGCATCTAGATTTGCAGATCTCAGCTGCATAGGAGTCGGCATGTTCCAAAGTGCACTGATGCCAGTAAGACGCTGCAGAGATATTCTCAGAGAAACGATAAGGTCAGCAGCACCCAAAGAGATTGAAATTGTGACACATGACCCAAATCCTGAAGAGGGCACTAGTGTTGACTGCACACACAGTACACACAAGCTAGGCACATGTAAAAATGCAACTGGATCATTAGACTGGGACAGGGAGAGACCAAGAGAGAATTGGCATGATTCCAGATGCAGCTAGAACTTTCCATGAGGCCACAGACAGTCACCTGACTGAACCAGCTCAGTACCAGTAGCAATGCCCTTTTCTGCATTCTGCAGACAAGACACACAAGCCTGTTCTGAGAAGTTCCACTGGAATTGACCTTTCTCTGGTTGCAGCCTAAGCCTGAAGCTGTTGTGGGGGATGCAGCCCCCAGAGAATACTGCAGTGCCTCTTACCATGCTGGCTTGCATTCCACTCCTCACTCTCCATGTTGCCGACCGGTGGGTCTACCCCCGAGTCTTTCCTCTCTTCCTGCTTCTCCTCCTAGATAGAAAGGCAACTAACTTCAGTTTCATACACTCGCAGTCCTTTCACAGTAAGACCTTGTAAGGCATGGGAGTCTCAGCCTCTGGGACCTCAGGCCCAGCACTTGACTGCTTGCACCACCGCAACCCATGGCCAGATCAAGGAACTTCACCCCAAGAGGTATATCCCATCCCCACCTGGAGCCTTGCCACAGCTGGAGAAAGTCACATGAACACAAAGCTACTGCTCATTGGCTCCTCTGTTGTATATAGTTTCCCTTCCTGCCACACCCCATTGTCAGAGCAATCTGCCAACAGACTGCTAGCCAGACCGGCCTGCTGGAGCTCTTCTCCCGCCTGCCTCACTTCTCCAACCCGCCTTGCCTCTCCAGCCTGTCAGCCTCTCCAGCCCACTTCGCTCCTTCAGGCCTCTTGCCCTAACAGCCTTCCACCCCCAGACCCTGCCCCCAAACCATATCTCGGGCCCAGAACCCACCTGTAAGTTCCAGGACAGACCCGCTGCCCCTCACAGACCTTCAAAAGCACTCACTGTTGGCCTAACTCTTTGAGCCCTCTAAGGCCATGGCAAAACTGCCACTGATTTCAGTGGCAGCAGAGCTAGGCCCGCATTGATCATTCATCAAAAGGCCCGTGTCCAAATTTGCACACAAGCCTCTCATCATCCTAAGAGCTCGCACTGTGGGTTTCCCCTGGCGTTTCAGTGCTCTGAGTTCTAGAAGCTGCTGGAGCAACACAAAGGAGATGGATAGAGGGATCAGGTTCTGGTCTCTAATTTTCAACTATACTGGTGCTTAAGGATTTTTGGATGAATCCAAATGTGCATTCAAGAAAGTGTGAGTCACCATGGAAACTTGAATCTGACAGAGAATGATCGAGGGGATGATTGAATAGGACCTGAAATAAATGGATATATCATGGGCAATGTTTTATTTTCTCTCCCAGTCAATGTTTTAAAAGTTTATAAGCCCATATGCATATCAGACAGGAGGAGAGGCTTAATTTTTTTCAATTTGTTTCCCAACATTATGCTTTCAAACAGCTACATTTTCCAAGTGTTTGGCATCTAACATAACCTCACCAAGCTGAGCTCTTTGAAAATCTGGCCCGATGTGCCAAGTGGACTTGTGGTCGTTCTGGGTTTTTTTCCTCCCTTTCCCTTCTTGGGCATTAACTTGGAACTCCAATTGATATTTGGAAAACACTGAAAATTATCAATAGAAAGGGGGACAGACATCCCCTCCCAACTCACACACACACACACACACACAAAGGAGGGGAGCGGTACCTCTGGACGGTGCGTTAGCTGCAGGGCTGTGAGGGCTACACACTAAGCCATGCTTTGCCGCCCCCTCCTCCCAAGATACATACAGAGTGTGGGGGGAGAGAGGAGCTGGCCAGAACCAGAATCTCACCAGTGTATAAGATGCTGAACTAGGACCTGGGAGAACAGGGTTCGAATCTCACTCTAGCCAATGAATTCACCCGGTGGCCTTGAGCAAGTCACAACCTCTCAGCTTCAGTTCCCCATCTGTAAAATGGGAGTGTCTTTCCCTGTGTGTTCCCCACGTCCATCTTAGATTGTAAGCCCACTGGGCAGGGACCTGTCTCTGATAAACTATCACTATAAAGTGCTACATGCGCCTAGTAGCACTATTGACATTAGAAGTAGTAGTAATAGTAGAATCAGGGTCCCTCTGCTGTGGTGCCCAGAACCAGGAGCCAGGCAGACATGCACACACGCTGACTGATCTTGAATGTGGGGTCCTTTATAGATGGTGGGTCCCTACTCTGCAGCACAGTCTGTGTAATGGTTAATTCACCCCCATAGCCCATCCCTACATCCTACCATTTGTTCAGACTCATACTCCTCCTCCTCCGAGGGGCTCTGGTAATCCTTTCTTTTCCGCTTCTTCACTGGCTTGAGGATTTCAGAGATGTTGGTGCTGCCAGCAGAGTTCTCCACAATGACAGACCTGTACGGGAGAGGTCACTGTATCACACACACAAGAAAGGAAGTGACTCTACACTCCGACCTGAACCTTATTGGAGGGTGGGATAAATAAATAAATTAATTAATTAAATTTAAAAAACAGACAGACAATGAATTGGGGGATAAGGGTCTGGAACTGAGCCAAAGCATGTAGGCAGCACTGGAGAGAGAAACTGCCATCTTTCCACTCCCCACCACACTCCTATGTGCTTCTATAGGACACAAGTGCATAATAGGAGGAATGGTACAGAGAAGACAGGTCAGTGCCTTCTCTCCTCCCTGTCTCACAACACAAGGGAGACTCAGTGAAACAGGAAGATGGTAAATTCAAAGCTGATCACAGGAAGGTTTGGGATTTTTTCATGCAATGCTTAGACTGAAACTCAATGTCACAGGATGTGCCCAAGAATTTAGCAAGTTTCAAAGAGGAGCTAGTGATCTATATGGACAGCAAGAAAACTCAGAGTTATAATAGTCAATGCTACCAAACTTTGGAAAAGGATAGAAACTTAGTCTCATGGTTCAAGACTAAAGCCAGTCTGTAATTCTTGGGACTCAGGAAAAGACAGACGTGGGCACAGATTATTCCATATCTGTCTTCTGGAGGTATCTTGAAACTCCTCTGAAGCATTGTAAGCTGGTCACTTGCAAAGACAGGACACTGAACTAGATGGGCCTGACTGAGCTGGTCTGGTAGTTCCTATGTTCTTACATGTACACACACAGAATTTCCTCATCATTAAAATAAGAACTCTTGCAAGAACACGTCTCTTAATTTTGACCTCATGGAGACCACGATGTTTCAAACCCATGAATTCAAATCGTCTTGGTCTTTGGAATATTGGAATATTAAGAATCCAAGCAGGCTTTATAACTATAAACGTCTGGACCAAAAGCCTGGGTCCAAGTATTCCTGAATATCCACATCTGTGCTGCCGGGTGATGTGCCTGTATGCAACTAAAACTGGGAAATGAATTGAGGAGGAGTGATCTAAGGGTAAGAAAATCATCCCAAAACATCTTTCTGGGCCAAAGCTGCACACAGGCCCGTCCTGCATCCAGGACACAAACACTTGCTTCATTTTACACCATGGAATGGTTTAAAATAGTCCACCCATAGGAAACAGAGGGGGGCATCTCCAGACACAGATGTATATTTCTCTCTCTCTCTCTCTCTCTCTCTCTCTCTCTCTCTCTCTCTCTAAGAGGAGGGTTGGTATGGGTGGGGGAAGGGAAGGGCTGAGCAAAAGAGCCTTTCCCCCTGAAGGTGTTGATTTCCTTTTTCCCCACCAGTACGGCATCTCCTTTACCTTTCTTTGAACTGCCGATGGCAGTGCTCACTGCAGAACCCCCTGCCCTCTTGGGGTCCACCTGAAACGTGTCTCCGACCACAGGTATTGCAGTGGCACATGTCATCTGCTGCCGACAGTTTGGGTGGCTCTGGCATATCTAAGACAGGAGGAGAAAGCAAAGAAGAACTGAAGCCTGAAGAACAGCAAAGGAGAGATGTCAGCTGCCACGGAGGATCTGCAGGGAACACGGAGCACAGCGCTTCAGCTACAGAGATCAAACCCATCAGCTATTTCTTTTTTTTATTTCCCGTGGCTTACAAGAGAAGCTCCTTGGATGCCAGCCCTTGGAGTAGGAGGGCTTCCAGACTCAGTAGTAAGTTAGAGGCAGGGCACCAGGTGGCAGTATCCAGCCATTTGCCAGGCTATGCTTGGACAAACGGAGCTGTCTGGCCTGGCCCCCTTGCGGGAACATCAGGTGGGGATGGGCCTTGGTGCAGAAGATGGAATGGACCCCCTGCTAGGGCACTCCACTCCACTGTGCATACACATTCTACTACATGCATGCGGAACCCCCAGACTTGTGGGCCCTAGAACAACTGCAGCTGCTGCTCCTATTATAGCTACACCCCTGATCACAGACTAGAGTAGGAGAAAATCTCATGGAAGACTGCTTCCAAATGATTTCCTACTGGTTCCATTTAGCAATTAGCTTTTTGGATGGAGCAACAGGTCTTTATTTGAGCCAGAATTTAACTGTTTTTCTGAGCTTCTGTGCCTCCAGAAGGAACCAACAAAGACCAATAGCAGAAACCCCAATAAGGAGTCTACAGAAATCCCCATCAGGGAAAGACAAAGATCTCTCCATGAGTAATAGGAGAAATTGTTCTGGAAGGGAAAGGAGCAAATTTGGAGGCAGACTGTCCAGGGTGTTGCAAAATTGTCACAGATCATGTAGCCTCTGTTTTTACTTCCTCAATTCCGATCATCCTACTGGGCATTTCACACGAGAGGCATCAGGGAACAGCCATCCTCTCCATGACCCATAGGAAAGCGTAGACATCAGCACCATGGCTGGTTTGGGAACCTGTTCTTTAGGGGATCTCCATAACTACACAGAAAAAGAGTTCCAGGTCTTCAGCTTCATCTGCATGTAGAGTTACAACTCTGACTCTACATGCAGATGAAGCTAAAGACCTGGAATTCTGGTTCTGTGTGGTGAAGGACACTCCCTAGGCCACAGCTTCCTAAAATGTGGGTTGTAACCCCAACTAGGGTTATGCCATCTGCAGATGGGGTCTGTAATAGGGACAGGCTGTCTGGCAGAGCCTGGCTCTTTAAGGTGGTAGTGCTGGCCTGAAGGGCACAGGCGCTCCTGATACTATAAGATCGTGCCATAGTAGGTGCTAAGGAGAGGTACAGGTGCCAGGCCAAAGGAGGACAGCACCTAAGAGGTCACAGGTGCTGACCCCTGGAAGCCTGAGTGGCTAACTGGGGTGAACTGAGCTTGGGTGTGGCTAGGCCAGACCTGAGGTAGATAAGAAGAAGCTGAGAGCTCACCAGAGAGAGGCAGGAGCCAGAAAGACTGTACAAGGGTTTGTGCCTGGCCAAAGGGACCTGGGGAGCAGGTGCCCACCTAGGAGGAACTGGCTACAGGAAAGACTATACCTGGCCAGGGGGAATTATGCCAAAGAAGGTAACCAGGGGATTGTGTATGGGGTGGTGCCTGGCTTTAGGAGGAACGGTGCCACATGGATGGACTGCAGTTGTATATAATGGTGATGGACTTTGATATACAGTACTGTGAATTAAGGACACTGGTGGAGAAAGATCCCATGTGGGCTGATCTCGGTGGGGTGCATATCCTGCAAAGACTTCACCCCAAGGCATGGCCTGGTACAGGGTCATTATCCCAAGTGATACTTGATACACTTTGCATGTCTCTGTTGGTGTCTTTGGTCATCGGATTATATTTTAGTCTCCAGTGATGTCACATAGGCAAAAGGTTTGGGAAATGCTGACCTAGAGTGGAGTTTATATACAGACTCCTACATGATCTCCCCACGGAGACATGGCCTATAAAGTGTTAGAAGAAAGCACTGACTTGTCACAGCCATATGTGGGTTGCAATGCCCAGTGAGATCCCTAGACCAGAAATTGGGTGTGAGCACATACCAAACAGCTGTCCTTACCCTGAGCCATGGTGGGATTGTCCTTGCTGGTGGGTGCTACCTCAACTTCCCCATCTTTCTCTGGGTGGCTTTCCTTTATGGGATCCGCGGGCAGGAGCTTGTCGGCACTGACCACTTTCAGAGCTCCATATTCGTTTATCCGAAGCTATATCAAAACAAAACAAAAAAGATAAGGAAGGAAGACTGACAAATCAACTTGGACATGGTCCAGGCTGCAGCAGGTCAAGGGAAGTCCTCTGGTGTTTAAAAGGCAGGATTGGATGTGGGTCCTAACAAAACCTCAGATCCACCAGGCAGGCAACCTTACGCAAGCCATCCAACTGACATGGAATAGAATGGACAGTACAGAGGGCTAATGGCTAGAGGAAAGAACAGGAAATGGCATGGCGTGAAGGAACAGAGCATATTCCTGAGCCTGGGAGGGCATATAAGACACACGGTACTAAGTGGAGGCTGAGACAACATAGAAGAGGTTGGGGGTGCTGGTTGTTATAGTTTCTAAATCAGACATGAGGAGCCTTAGCCTGTGGGCCAAAAGCAGTCCATTTCTTTGGCCCCTTTCCCATTCTTAGATCAGGTTGGTGGATCTAGTCCCTCTGCTCAAGCACTGAAAGAGCGCGCTCAGGGGAAGGGTACAGAGGTGAGAACATGCACTTGGGGGAAAGGGAATGGATCCATAGCACAGATATATGATCTGGACCCTCCCCTTTCTTCCCCCATCTTGAGTACATCCCTTAAGCATCCCTGCACCATCACCCCTAATGTCCACCAAATGTGTACTATTTTTCAAAGTGGCCTGCTGGAGGGAAAAAGGTTGCTCCTCTGCCCTGATCTAAAACCGTACCTGTATGTCCTGTGTTGGTGTTAAACATCAAATACCTGTTTTGTTACAGCTAAAGACAAGCTTCCCTGCAGGTGCTTGCAGGATAAAAAATGTAAAGGTGAAAATAATGGTTTCACCCGCAAAGATGCACATGTCCCTGCTCTGTCTGTGACGCACCATATATGTGCTCCACACATGCAGAGCCGCTCCCCGTCTGGCTGTACAGTTATCACTTGGGTACTCCTCCTTCCACCTCCCTGTGCTTCCTAGGCTGATTAGGGTCAGCCTTAGAGGCCAGGAACCCAAGAATAAGCCTAAAGGTACAGGAACCCAAGCTTCTGCTCCCTGGTAACTTCCATTACTCAGATAGGAATGCTGCTGTGCTACTTGCCAGTCCATAATTATCCTTGGAGACAAAGTAGTTCAAATGATATCTTTTATTGGACCAAGTGCTGAGAATGAGCAAGCTTTTTGGTCACACAGGGCACTTCCTCTGGCATGTAGCACAGCCAGTCAGAAATATATAAACTGAGCAAAGGTAGGACAGGTCTATATGAGGAGGCACAGAATGACATGGGTAGGAGTGGGTAAGACAAACGCATAGAGAGGACAAGGCTAAAGCAAACATACAAGTAGGGGGTATATTAGGAGACCGCTTTTCGGGTGAAGGAAATGCACAAATGAAAGAAAATGGGTGAACAGCAGTAACACAAAGGTGGAGTCTACAGCTGACAGAGTCTGTCAGCTACTATAGATTTGTCAAATGGCTTGAAAAGTTTAGGTCTCAGAGTCTATTATTTTTGGTATCTAATAAAATTATGATTTTTAGTTTCCAGGCCCATCTTTTAAAGATGTTGTACAAGTTGCCTTTGGGGATGAGAACTGAGAGAGCAAAGATGGAGTGGCTATTCTGGAAGAAGTGACTGCCCTCTGTAGAATCCTTGTTTGTGCTCACAATCCTATTTCTATAGGAGTTAATTCATTGGCATAGCGGTTGCTGGGTTTCACCAACAGAGTTTCCATGGGGCATTTCACGCACTGAATGAAATACACTACATTTGCAGGTGTAGTTCTCTTGTATTTTGAATTGCTTTCTGTGAGGGGTATTGACAGTGGTTGCGGTAGAAATGTGTTGGCAAGCTTTGCACCTGCTGTTCTGGCAGGGTTTTGTTCCTGTCAAAGTTCTGCTGTCAAAGTTCCCTGGGTGGTAGGGAAATTGCTCCGGATGATCTGTTGTGAGAGGTTTGGGGGCTGACTGAAGTCCAGAAGAGGTGGTTCAGGAAAGATTTATTATAGGGTCTTGTCCCCATCAAGTATAGGTTGTAGCTGTTTGATGATGCCATGTGGTTCCAATGTGGGGTGATAGGTGACAACAAGAGGTGTGTGGTAAGAGGAGCTCTTTCTTTCTGTATTGTAGCAGATTATCTCGCATCTTGTGCTATTATATGGTCTACTTCTCTGTTGAAATGCCCTTGTTTCATGAAAGCCGTTTTTAGCATGGCGAGGTGTGCATCACAGGTCTGTTCTTCTGAGCAGATTCTGTGGTGTCTGAGCATTTGACTGCAGATAACTGATTTTTTTCGTTTCTTAGGTGGTTGCTGTGTCAGTGGAGGTAAGTATGATGGTTTGTCAGTTTCTTGTACATTGCTGTCTGTAGGGCACCATTGTGCATGCTGACTCTGGTGTTCAGGGAGCTGATACTGGTGTGGGAATATTCCAGGGTTAATTTGATAACGTGGTGGTGGTGGTTGACGTTAGTAGAATTCTAAGAGCGAGTCCCAGATTGTCTGTCCAGATGATGAAAACTTTTATTTCTGTGCCACCGTACCCACAGAGGCTCAGGTGGCTTACAATCCTAAAACAATGATAAAAAGTCATTTTTTTAAAAAAACAAAAAAAAACCAATAAAACAAAATCCCATTAATGCCCCCATCCAACCCTAGCCCTGCCTGCCAAATGCCTGGCCAAATAGACAAGTTTTAGATTGTTTCCAGAAGACGAGCAGGAGCAGGCTTAGACAGACCCCCAGGGGCAGGGAGTTCCATAATCGCGGGGCAGTTACCAAGAACGTCTCCCTGCATGCCTAGCTGTAAAAACATCTCGGGGAGATGGCACCTGCAAAAGGATGCCCCCCGGCTGACCTCTGGGGATGCGAGGTCCTATGTGCCTGAGGTATAAGTATGGTTTGGTAGTGCATTTTTCCAGGTATTCTTCTTCAAGATGACCCATAAGGTTGGCATATTACAGAGCCATTTTTGTGCCCATAGCTGTCCCCATGGTTTGTACATAAGTATTTGTCATCAACAAAGTTGTTGTGTGCGAGGATTAAATGGATAAACTTTGCAATGAGCTTGGGGTGGATATCTGAGTATTCTCCATTGTCCTGCAGATATTTCAGGCAGGCTGCTATTCCATCAGTGTGAGTATAGTGAGGTAATGTCCATGGTTGCAAGGATGGTGTTGTGGGGAAGGTCTCTTACGTCGCAAAGTTTTCAGAGGAAGTCGGTGGTATTTTGGATGAAGCTTGCCCTTCGTTTGGCAAGTAGCTTGAGAATGGTTTTTATGAGTCCTAATATTCTTTTGGTGAGCGTGCCAAGGCCATATATGATAAGTCTGCCCACGTTCCCCTGTTTGTGTATCTTGGAAGCATGTAAAAGTTCCTGGAGTAAGATTGGTGGGGATGAGATTAGATAGTTTTGCCTGGATTTCTCTGGGAAGAGCTTTGATGATGTCTCTGAGTTCCAGTATGAACTGGGATGCAAGATCTTCTTTGAGTTCTTTGTATAACTATGATCTGAAAGTTGTCTATTGGCTTCTGTAATGTAGTCATCTTGGTTTAGTATTACAATGGTGCTCCCTTTATCTGCTGATTTGATTACTAAAGAATAACATAGCTATGTGTCAAATTCAAATTTACTGCGTGACCCGAGGCCATTGCCAACAATACAACAACAAAAACAACAAACAACATAAAATCCAATACAAAACAGCCAATATAAAATTTCAGAAACTTGAATCCTACCACAATTCTGGTCCCCAGAATATCATCTACTACAGCGATCCATATATTAAATCAGGCTTAAATTAATTAATTGACTCCCCAACAGACCCTCGGGGAAACAGGAGGGGACAGTTCTAGAGCTCTTGAGCATCACCTATTGTCTTAGAGGTAAGAAAACATTTCCTAATCTCCATGGCTGCCATCAAGAATTTCTAGACCTGCCTAGTCATCTCCAAAGAGGTGTCGGCGAGTGCTATCTGAGACAGGTATACTACTGTGGCACCTGGAGGCTTTGAAATAAGGGTGTCCAAAAATTTCCCACAGATGGAGTCATATAGATGACGCTCAAATAATACGTGGTGTGTGGTCTCTGCTGTCAGAGCATCATAAGGGCATAAGCGGTCCCCATAGGGGGTACCATCAAAATGCCCCACAAGTATGTTGGTGGGTAGAGCGTTGAGTCTAGCACAGAGGAACAGATATTTCTCTCTATACGCAGTCCTCATGCCAAGATAATGCGCCATTTGTCCCTAGCTCTGTGTCTGGCATCTCTGGGTGAAAATAAATGGACAATAGCCCGCAGGAGTCCTGTGTTCAATCCGGACAGCCCCATTCAGGAGGTTTCATGCAGCAAACCTAATACACAGGCAAGCACCACAATCCGCCCACCACCAACCTTCCCTCATCATGACTCACAGCTGCAGGGAATTCTGGGTCCAGGAAGCTCCCCCCACCATGCACACGCCTTTTTGGAGCACCGTTTTTTGAGTGCTCGAAAGTGAAATTAAACAGTAGAGCCCCCAGGGAAAACAAGAGTAGTGAGTGTGCTCACTGCTCCAACCACTGAGACCGCTCTAGGTGCATTGCCCACACGGAGACTGTGCACACCTTAACAGATGGGGGTGGAACATAGGTGAACACTGGCCCAGATTGCCCCACATGGTAGGCCTACGATGCCCCAGGACTCCACCATGAATGGAGGCTCTGTGGAGGCTCCATGGCACACGTGAGCACACATCTCGTGGCCACCTAATAAATGGGCAGTCAACTACGGGCTGAACACCCTACTGGTGTGGGTTATCATCTTGTTTATAAACATGCTCTCTCGCTTTTCTCCCTATCTAGCCCCCTCCCCTGCCACCAGTTACCTTGTCTTATCCACTCCCACCCATGTCATTCTGTGCCTCCTCGTATACCTGTCCTACATTTGCTCAGTTTATACACTGTTCAGTCCTACATTGCTTAGTGTGGCGTAGTGGCTAAGTGTGCAGTACCTGGACCGGGAGGTAGGGAAAGGCCCCAGTTCAAGTGTCGCCTTAGCTGGAAACTCACTGCGTGACTGTGGGTTGTTGTGAGGATTAAAAATTGTGTCAATTAGTTCTGTGCGAAGTGTTTCACATGCCATGGCAGGGAGGTGCTATATAAAAATTAAAATGATTATTATGAGAGCCAGTGTGGTGTAGTGTCTAAGTGTGCAGTGCTGGACCAGGAGGTTGGGGGAGGCCCCAGTTCAGGTCTCGCCTTAGCCAGAAACTCTCTGAGTGACCCTGGGCCACAGTCACAATATTCTCTCAGTCGAACCTACTTCACCTACTTTGTCTCGACCTCTTAATTTGGGACCAACACAGCAACCACAGTCTCTCTCCATAATGATGTTTGGAAGTCCTCAGGCAGTGAAAGGGTCTAGAACACAAACCACAGGCCTCTTTCCACTTACCCTTAAGTTACTCCCAGGTAGAGTAGCCACTCCATCTTTCCACTCCAGGACCCGAACAGTATTACATGCCTGAACCCCACTGATCTGGGGTATGACAGTTGCTGTGATGGGTTCATTCCCTGCGCCTCTTTCCAGTCTCTCTGCTCCTACACTTCTCTGCGGCTCCTGGGAAAATCGCTGGATTTCTAAGGTGCTTGTTGGGAGGTTTATGGTGGCTGTGTTTGCTTATGAAGAAGGAGAAAGAAAAACATATATCACACACATAGAAATAAACCAAATCCCATGACGTCAGGAGTTCTATTTAACCAGAAGGGAGTGGCACACCGTTACAGACCAGGCAGGGCTGCCTTCTGGAAGGGGCTAAGAGTTCTTCAAATGCCTCGCCAGGCTTCATGCTAGCTGCCAGGGGGTCCCTGTCCCTCTGCACCACTAGCAGATGGGCTTCCTAGAGGAGTAATAATGCTTAACCCAACAATGCTGGCTACTGGTGTTGCTGCTAAATTTTAGTGGAGGACAGTGCTGAAGGTCCCAGGTCCAACACTCTCCCCACCCTGTTGCTGACAAACAAGTGCGGAGATGTTTTGGACACAGGTGGCTTATCGCTAACCCTATCCCCCCGGGGTCTAGAGGACCTACCTGGGATGATGAAGGCTGTGGCTGGCAGATGTGTGTTCTGCACAGTGTTCTCGTTGGCAACCAGGTGGACGCTGACCTCTCCGGCAGTGCTCCCCTTTGCGCTTCTCATCACCTCCATTTCTGCTCTGCCATCCATCACCTTGTCTGGGCATGCAGCAGAAAACTGAAAGGAACACAACCAACAGGGATAGAGCTCAGACGGGGATCTTAGGGAGCATTTACACAAGGCTCTTCTCCCTGGTGTGTGTTTTGTTGCGAAAATTAGCATTCTTGCATTTTATTGTTCACATGATTCCTTCTCCCCTCCCCCCACCCTCCAATTCAAAAGTTCCATCCCACTTTGCTTCTATTACAATGGCTAGTGTGGGGGCTAATAAGAGGTGTCCAGTTATTGGGGGGGGGGGAGCTGTCTTCCTAGACAGCAGTATACTCCCCAAGAAAGCAATGGGGACTCATTGTGCTTATATGCAGAATCCGGATTCTCCAGCAATTCCCCCCTCCCCCCAAAAAAAATTCTGCAACCCAGAAACCTGAATTCTGTGACCCCAAATTGAACCTTTTTCTACTTACAGGCATTTAATAAAGTAAAAAAATGGATCTAGTAAAATTAAAAAGGAGACATTCATTTATTTACATTCCTGAAACCTCTATAAAATTAAAATGAGACATATATTTATTTGCATTGAAGCAAGTGAAGACAGATCTGCATTTCCAGGGGAGCAGCCAATATATTTAGGACTGAATGCCACTCAATGTCACACATCTCATCCACAATGATTGCAGCTTTCTTCCCTGCAGTTTTCTTCATTTTAATCTCCTGTTTTTAACTTCATAAACATCAGTCAGGTAAACTTTTCGCAGCTGGTCAGATCCGTGAATTGCACCACCATTTTTTACAAAGCGCTGAACAAAGGAGTGGTCTGCCTTCTAAATAGGAATATTAGCAATAGCTTCCAGACACATCTTGATAAATTCTTGGGCAACTTGTTCAATTCTTGATAACCTGGCACAGGTTTGGCATTGTATAGATGACGTTGTGAGTGTCTTCTGCCTCTTGTGATCTCTGCTATTCAAATACTGCTTTCCTCTTGAGATGCGACTTGTATTTCAGGTGACCACAAGTACAGAAAAGCTTTCCACCAGCAGCATGCACATCCTTGGGAGACTCTGCAGTACACTCCCGAGCGCTGGTTTTTATTAAAGCTTTGTGCGCAGTGGTTTTTTGCAACAAAGTGATCCATTTCCTGAAAAAAGTGAATTAAAAAATGGGCTCAGCAGGTTTTCTGGGTGGGGAGTTTTCTACCAAGCCCATGATGCAACAGAGGCTAAACAAAACAGAGGGCACCACAGTCACACACACCCCAAACATGTAGCAGTGCAGTGGGCACAGCAGGCAATTCCCGTGCCCCCCCAAACATGTAGCAATGCAAAGGGCATAGCAGGCACCCCACCCCCAAACACATAGTAATGCAGAGGGCACAGCAGGCAACTCCCCAACCCAGGCTGCTCGGGCCTGGGGCAAAGCCTCCCACACACCCCTGAGCCATGTGGTGCAGAGGGGCAGCCGGCCCCCCCACCTCAGGCTGCTCAGGCAAAGCCTCCCCATCCCTCCCCAAGTCATGTGGTGCAGAGGGCACCCTCTTACTCTCACCCTGCCACCCTTGACTTACCCAGCAGCTGCAGCAGGAGGCAGCCCTTCAGTGGGCAGTAGCAGTGGAAGCGGGTGGGTGGCGGTTCTCTAGGAGAAGGAGGAGGCGGGCGGCACAGCACCTTCACCTTCAGGCAAGTGGCAGCAACAACACTGGGTGGCCAGTGGTGACAGCAATTTATGTTCTTGGTATTGGGTCATCCCTGAAAGCCTGCTGTAGAAGGGGGCAAGCCCCTGGAACTGAACTGGCCCAGAGCAGCACTCTGGTATCACGCCACTCCTGGTGGCATGCTGCCTGGCCAGTACCACCATGTTATCCCATTTCACCTGTAGTGAACCGGGCCCGTGCTCGTTTTGGCTGGTTAAGGCAAGCCGGGAGAAGTTGGAGCCATTGCTTGTAGGAGTGGTCAATGCCTCCCTTTGGGAAGGCAGAGTGCCAGGGTGCCTTAAGAAGGCTGTGATACAGCCCCTGCTCAAGAAACCATCCCTTGACATTGACTCCCTGGCCAGCTATCGGTCGGTCTCTATTGAATGGGTGGTGGCTCAGCAGTTTCAGGGTCATTTGGACTGCATCCGTTTTTTTGATCCCTCACTGTCTGGCTTTTGTCCAGGTTATGGCACTTAGACTGCGCTTGTGGCCTTGGCGGACGACCGTCGCCTTGAGTTGGATTGGGGCCGGTCAACCCTTTTCATCCTGTTAGATCTGTCGGCTGCTTTTGATGCAGTTGATCATGAGATGTTGGAGGCACACCTGTGGAACCGGGCTGGGGTGGGCAGGATTGTTCTTGAACAGTTGTTCCTTCCTGGCCAAGAGGACTCGGTGTGTGGTGCTGGGGGATTTTTCATCATCCCCCTAGAACCTCACGTGTGGAGTTTTGTAGGGTTCTATTCTGACCCCTCTCTGGTTCAATGTGTATATGCAGCCACGGGGTGAGGTTGTGAAGGGGTTTGATGTTCGGTGTCATCAATATGCTGAAGACACCCAAATACACCCCTGTTTTTCAGCAGACCCAGGCCCAGTAGTCTCGGTGCTCACTTGGTGTTTGGTGGCTGTGGGGGACTGGATTAGGTGAGCTGTCTAAGGCTGAATCCCGACAAGACTGAGGTGATGTTGGTGGGAGGGGCCAAGGGGTTGGTGGCACCCAGCACGAATGGGGTTTGCCCCTCCTGGGTCCCTCATGTCCTCAGTCTGGGGGTGCTCCTCGACTCACAGCTCCGCCTGGATGCCCAGGTGGCAGCTGTGGCGAGGCGTGTATTTGGCCAGTTACATCTGGTATGACTGCTTTGGCTGGCTGTCTCGGACTCTGACCTGGCCACCTTCATCCATGTCTTTATCACCTCAAGATTAGACTACTGTAACGCACTCTACGTGGGGCTACCCCTGGTGATGGTCCGGAGACTGCAGCTGATGCCGAATGTGGTGGCCTGTCTCCTGCTGGTGACAGGTTGTCGTGAACACATAACACCTGTACTCTGTTCGTTGCACTGGCTGCCTATAGTTTTCCGGGCCCGATTCAAGGTGTTGGTTCTTACCTATAAAGCCCTACACAGTCTGGGCCCCACTTACCTGCGGGACCACCTCACCCTCCAGATCCTGGATCAGCCCCTGCAGTTGGCCGGGGGTCTCCTCCTCGAGGTCCCCCAGGTTTCTTGGGTGGTGACTGTGGGGAGGGTGTTCTTGGTGGCCACTCGCAGGTTGTGGAACTCGCTCCTGGCGATTGTTTGTCTGGCCCCAGATCTCCCCTCCTTCCATCAACCATGTAAGACCTGGCTGTTCCGCCAGGCCTTTGAAGGGAGAGTTGGGTAGTGGATGGGAGGGTTGGGATGGGGATTTAAAACTCCTTTTACTTTGTATTTTTAGATGTATTTATAATATTTGAATTTTATTGTGTTTTTTATATTGCTATTTTATTTGTTTTGACACATGTTCGCCATCCCAAGCTGTCTTTAGGCTGGAGGGTGCAGGATATCAAATGTATGTATAAATAAATAAATATAAATACTTTTCACAGGTTCCTCACCAAAGACAATGTCCAAAAACCCACTGATAGCTGGTCTCTGGGCACCATTATTATGAGGAGGGGAAGAAAGCAGGGGGTGGGATTGGTTTAGTTTGATTTTGCTTAAATGTTCTTGCATGCTGTATTGCTGAATATCAGGTTGGGAAACTCCAGGCCTTTGGTCTACTTCCAGCCCATTTTTCTCTTCCATTCAGCCTCTCACAGCTTCCTCTGTCTCCCCTATGAAGAAGCCTGCCTTTTTTCACTGGCCCATAAATCAGGTGCATGCACTTTCAGTAGGGCAGTGATCAAGAGCACTCCAGCTGTCCCTGCCATCCTGTCCGAGGACTCTAACCCTAGCCCCCTTGCCGCATGCTCTGGAGGGCCCCTACCCTTTTTCTCCCAGAGCAGGGAGCTTTTAATAAATTTCTGAGCAGTCAGAGAAGGTTCTCTGCCCCTGCTGTATACGTGACCATTGCTTTGAATTAGTAAAGTACTTTGGGGTATTTCCCTAAGAGTCACTGTTATATGCTGCTGCCCATGTAATGGGTCTGGAGGTAGTCCTGTAGGGTGGGGAGCCCATTACTTGTAATTCCCATTGTATGATGGGAAGTACAAAAGCCAGGATGGAGGCAGGCACCAAACTACCAAAGGAACAAACCACCATTTGTTATTGATAGGATTCTGCTTCTGGGGAGATCCTGGAACAAGTAACATGAGCCCAAGGCCCCAGAAGCCCCTCTGTCAGTTGAGTTGGAGGACAATCCCAAGACACAGGATGATATAAACATACTCCTGACTCTGTCCCACAGAGTTGGAGACAAGAAGGATTTACACTACAGTACAGGGAGATATCTTTCCATACGGTGTATTTGGTATGTTTTGTCTTGAATAGGCTGGGGAAGGGGCTGTGGCCATCATGGAGAAGGTAGAGCAGTGGTTCTCAAACTTTTCAGAGCATTTTCCTCCCTGCCCTCACGCATACCTTGTCCCCACTTCCCCCTTGACACACTTCCCTTGCCCTGTCCCTCAGGTGCTGCTAGCCTGAATGTCCCTAATTTAGAGCTGATTTGGGGAGATTTCCATACGGCATCAGCTTGCCTACTTAATGGAACAATTACTTTGATGGGTTACTTCAGCACCAATCACCATGCATGTTATGGAAAGGGGGGTGAAATTCCCCCAGCTCAGTCAGAGTGGAACTGGTCCACCCCACGCCCCCAGTCTGAAAACTACTGCAGGAGGAACACATATAGGTTCACCTCCCAAGCCCTCTACTACAGGCCTGACCCCAATTAATATGCAATTTGTGAGCGCATGCCCTAAGACACCAGTTCAGTAAGTCTCCCCATAGACAGCATTTTTGACTTAAAGCACAAGCTCCTGCCATCATGTGCTTACCTGACTCTCTTAGTTTTCATTTGTATAAAATAAGTAATTTTCTAGTCATTTCATTTGCAGAGAAAGGCTTAACATCATGACCTGATGTATCAAATCAACATTTTTTTATTCCCATTAAGAATCTCATGATTTTAAAGCCAATGTCATCATTATTCCAGGGGGCCTGACTCAGGATTTTGGAATAACTGGGGTTGACGGTGCTGCTTTGTGCATTGGTAGTTTTCCTGAGTTCAACAGGGCTTCATACCTGCTCAAGAAGTTAGGCATCTGCCTAGCAACCTTGCTATATCAGGGTCAAAATATGGACCTGGCAGATGTTTCTGCAGAGCTGCATAGTGACTAACTATAACATATGCAGGAGAGAGACAACATTTCTGAAATGGCTCAAAAGCCATAGTTTCAAACTAACAGACACAAGCTTAATATTCCTGGGTGTGCCAATATGCATGGTCTGAAATGCAAGTTTGCTTGACCATGATGTAAGAATGAGACCGGGGAAGGAAGGGATGTGTCTTGAGGTTCTAGGGGGCCAAACTTCAGGAAGCAACAGTCACCTACACTCCAGACTTGGGTGACAGTATGTCTCCCCTCCCTGTTTTTACATGGCATGTAAGGGGGAGGGGGTTGTTTCCCTCTCCATTCAAAATCGCAAGGATGTCAGTTTTAATTTTTAAGTAAGTTTGTACCTCATGTTTGCAGAGGAAAGCTTGGAAATGAGACTGCACTGTGGTCCATAGGTTCAGAAACCAGAAGACTAACAAACAGAACCCCACATTTTATCATTTTTTAAAAAATACTGTCACTTTTTTAAAGCCAATTTCATTACCTAATTGGTCTTACTCATGCCTTTTGACTATCTGGGGCTGGAAGCACCAGTTTTGTTGGTCATCACCCCTGCTGGTAGCACCAGCCCTAGCGGTGCTTGGGTGTGAATGATCCCTTCAGGCTGCAGCCTTGGCTCAAAAAAACCTGCATATATAAATAAAGATAAATAAATAAAGGGTTAATCTTACCAACAATATTATGTGAAGGACAGCAAGATGTCCCCTTTTACCCACCTTGGTTGCAAACCCCTTATAAGGTTGTGGTGTGAGGGGTGTCTGAGATGTGTGGTTTTGGGGTGCAGGATCAGGGCCAGGACTCTGGATTTGAGGAGCAAGGTAGGAACAAGGCTGAGAAGAAGGCAGGAAGGAAACAAGACTAGAAGCAAGGCAAGAGAGACCAGCAGGTCTCGGGAAAAGCAAGGACAAATAGGGGGCCACAAACAGCAGCCAACCAGGAAGCTGGGAGGAGTGACAGCGGCTGAAGACAGACAGGTGAGGTGTGTCTAGGGCAAGTCAATGAGCCTCTTGAGGGAAGGGGGGAGCTGAGGTAAGTCAAAGCAGCAGTGTTGCAGGCCTAGCCACTGCCCCATGCACGCATGCATGCCAGAGACGAGGCTTCAAGACTCAGGTCCTGACACTCCTAGATCAGCAATGTTCAGCATACATGCCAGTTTGAAGTACAACTTGTCCAACTGTAACACAGGCAGGCGGCCCTAGGGTGAGTCCATTCAGGATCTGTACCCCACTGAGGCCAGCCCAAGCAGAGTCTTCTC
Organism: Sphenodon punctatus; assembly: GCA_003113815.1. Taxonomy (NCBI): domain Eukaryota; kingdom Metazoa; phylum Chordata; class Lepidosauria; order Sphenodontia; family Sphenodontidae; genus Sphenodon; species Sphenodon punctatus. Next base: position 203,422 of record QEPC01001898.1, on the reverse strand, counting down.
AAGGTGTCCTTTATTATACAGTCCATACAGACTCCATTCCACAATGGGGTCTCTTTCCCTCTGGCTAGGCACTGTCCCTTCTAAGCCAGGCACCACTCCGGGCAGGATAGAAATCTTTTATAAATTAAAAAAATAAAATAAATAGTCCCAGGTACCTTTAGTAACTCAGGCCTCCCTGCCCAGGACACTATCCCTCCTGAAGTTAGGTGGCCAGCTATGAGGCAGAGCCCTCCCTGGCTCCTGCCTCACCCACAGCTGTTCTCTCACTCTGTCAGCAGCTCTGGACTGGCCCAGCTGACCCTACTCAGGTCCTTGGTTGCTAGCCCCCGGAGGTCACCTCAGTGCGCTGCCTCACTACGCCCTCCAGACCAGCACTACCTCCTCTTAATAAGGCAGGGTCAGGCACCCAGCCTGACCCTGCTACCCTGACTAGCTACAGCCTGGCATTGGTGATCAAATTACATTAGTAGCCCATCTAATGATTTAAGATGTGCACACCTGTTCTGGGTCAAGCAACATGACATCCAATGCTCCAAAAATAAAAGGGAAAAAGAAAATATATTTCCAAAAAGCAAAAGTTCCAGTGAATCAAAAAGCTCTGATGTTCCAAACTCTCTGGACTGCAAGCTTCATCTCTAATCAAAAGGACACTGTAAGTTTACATGTGGGCCACAATTTCAATTTCATAGATACGGTTTTTATAAAACCTCAGTCAAACAGAAATATTTCTACAAATTCCTTTCAAACTATTCTAGTGCAAACAAACAGACTCAGCAGTGCCTACGGACCTAGTAGACCAAGCCTGCTATTAGTTATTGTTTTACAGCAAATACCTTTAATTTCTATTCTACAATTTTGCAATTGCAAAACCCAGAAATCTTCCCTGAGAATTCACAGGTGGAAAAAGCAGCATTTGGGGAAAGAGAGGGAGGAGATGCATTCAAAAAGGCTAATTTTAAAAAAGCATGTTACTGATCCTGTGAAAATTTCCTAATGAGCATCATAGTCTTTAGGGTTAGTTCATGGATTTCAATATTTCATGTGGCTTGAAGATGATTGGACCACTATGGTCAGGATGTGTGGAGTCAGGTCCTAAAAGTCAGACACAATTGAAGGAGAAATATGATAGAGGTCTACAAAATCATGAATGGTACAGAAAAAGTGACCAGGGAGCTGTGATTTAACCTCCCAAACACAGAAACTAGGGGAGTCCAGTGAGATTAAAATACAGTAGATTTCTGAACAAACAGAGAGGGTGTTTGCCGTGTTGGTCCCCAAAATAGGTCGTAGAGACACAGTAGTGCAGAGATATCTTTTACTGGACCAACTTAGGTTGGTGGAGGTTTGCAAGCTTTCGGACCTCACAGGGTCCTTCGTCAGGCAAGTCAGAAATCCAAGCTGTAGACTGAGCAAAGCGAGGCACGGGGGTTATACGCAGAGGCTGGGGAGCATTACATCATGGGAGGGTAAGGACAGAGAGGGGTGGGGGAAGAAATATGCATTTGTAAGGGAGTAGGGGTGGTGTTATGGGGCAAGTCATTGAGAGGGTGCCTGGAAAGGGGAGTGGAAGGGAGTAAGGTGCCTGTGATTGTGAGATGATAGTGTAGAGGGTGTGGGGTGGGGCAAATCCAATTAGCAGGGGTGTGTGGGGTAATTGAGAGGGTGCCTGGAATGGGGAGTGGAGGGGTTAAAGGTGCCTGTGATAGTATACGTGGTGGGCTGCAAATGGACAGGTTCAAACTTGTAAATTTCTGTAGTGGTGTGTGAAGCCAATGTCCTGGTTAAGTCCATTGTTTCTTGTATCCAGCAAGAAATAATGGACTTAAGCAGGACATTGGCTTCACATTAATGTCATTTAACCAGGACATTGGCTTCTTGGATACAAGAAACAATGGACTTAACCAGCACATTGGCTTCACAAGCCACTACAGAAATTGACAAGCTTAAACCTGTCCATTTGCAGCCCACTATCACAGGCACCTTTAACCCCTACTCCCCATTCCAGGCACCCTCTCAATTACTCACCCACCCCTGCTAATTGGATTTGCCCCACCCCACATCCTCTACACTATCATCTCACAATCACAGGCACCTTACTCACAAGCAAACCTAAGTTGACCCAATAAAAGATATCTCTCTACAGTACTTTGTCTCTGACCAAACTAGCAGAAATACTTTGTTTTCCACATGACATACATTGGAAGTCACTGCTATGGATTTTTGTGAAGGCCAGTAGTACAAGTGGATTTTAAAAAGCACTAGATAAGGCCAGAGGATAAGTAATGAATTGAATACTACTAGTCAAAATGGTCAGGGAATGCAATCCCATGCTTGGGGGTGTCCCTAAACCTCTGACTGGCAGAAGGTGGGAGGAATGACAGGGGATGGATCACTCCATGTCATGTCCTTGCATTCTTCCTCAGAAACATCTGACGCAGTGACCACTGTCAAAGACAGGCTGTTGAGCTAGATGAGCCATTTCTCTGATTCACTATGGCATTTTATGTCCTTAGGGAACAAACTTTATATGTTGTATTGATGTGAACAGCTCTGTTGGTTTCAAAGGGCCACAACCTGTGTGAGTATGAAATGCAGGAACTGACACCCTTGGTTATGAAAGTTCCGTGAGGCTAATGAGGTTTAGGTTGGCTATTTGTATGCCCTTTCAAATTACTGCAGCAAAGCTTATTTACCAAAGATGATGCGCATTGCATTTCCCTGGGATCTGCCTCAGACTGATGCACCAAAAATGGGAGGGCTGGAAGGGGGGTGTTTCTGTTTTGTTTTTTAAATCAAACCATTCACAGAAAGGTGTGTAACAAATTTAAACTTAGAAAATACATCAAAGAGAACCAAGAATCATTATTCTCTCTTCACTTAACCCCCAAGATCTAGAGGACTCTGTGTCTCCTGAATCTGTTAAGAGACTACACTACATGTTGCACTATGCCACATGCCTGATGGAAGGGCCCTGTGTGGCCTGAAAGCTTACTAGTAATTTCCACAGCAATTGGTTCTATAAAAAGATCTCATTCGAACCACTTTGCTTCCTTCTCGAACCTTGTTTCCCTCGCGAACCTATTAGGCCACTACGGATGAAAACAGACATGATGCTAACTCCACTTTAACATTTTGTATGCATGTTGCAGAGCTGCATAGGGCACCAACACAGCCCTGCAACAGACATAAGAAATGCTAAAACAGTGTTAAAGTGGAGTAAGCGTCATGTTTGTTTTCACCCTCTGTACACCTTCAATGGTTGGTATCTGTACTAGTAACTAAAATCATTGTGGGAAGCCAGAACACCTTGGACTCCTACTCTTACATAAATCACATACTATCAAACAAGTAAGTACTAATAGGAAAGCAATACTTATACTTTATAAGGCATAATTTAGCAGTTCTTCAAAGCTCTGTTCAAACATTATCTACAGTGATTCCTTTCTTGATCACTCAAGAAATCCAAAGAACCAGCTTGTTTAAAGGAGGAGGCATTCTTACATCTGGAATGCATCTCAATGGTACTGGCAGGGCTTGTTAAAAGGCAGGGGGAATGGTCCGTGAAAATTTCCACCCTGACCCAAGAAATATTCCATTAATCACTTAGGGAAAATAATCTCTGCGTGTCTTTAAACTGGCTTTAATAGCCCTAATGATTTAGGGAAATTGTAGGATTTCTTAAAATAAAAATCTATATTGTTGCTTTCACTGACCCAGATCCTTCCTTTGCTTATATGCTGCACACTCAGCAAAACTGGTTGTTTATAAACCAAGACAAAATTTGCTACGACAAACATCCATCACCAATCACTTGATGCTAAGGGGTCAGCATTCTGTTTTCAGACACGGAAAAAAGAGCTCACATGTGATCACACCAGATACACAGTATTTTGGGAAGGACTTTGAACTGAAATAGGATGGTCTTTGTAATCCATGTTGAGATAAAAAATGAGCTGTAATAATAAATTATTAGGAGAGAAACGAGAGACAATACAAACATTTAATTATCACAGATACTCTGATGCAAAGGGGCACATTAAGAGCTAGCTTACTGTATCCTCCACTACCTTCCTGCATTGCTAAGGCCTGATTTTTAAACATAGAAGGGGCTTGGGATCCATGCACAAAAATACACAAGTGTCTGCGGAGCTTTGCAGTTTCACTCACAAATTAGTTTTCATTCTAACATTCATCTGTATGTGTGGATATAATCCAACCGCTGTATTCACACAAGCATGTGTGTCTGTGCACTAGGCATCAGTTCTCCGCCTTATAAAAAATCACAATACATGTGGAATTTGTTTCTTCCTTTAAATCAGCCTTCCACGCCAAGATTTTGTGCAAATATGGGTTGGATTTATTTGTATCATTGTTACATTTGGTCGCTGGGTAGCTATAACATCTAGTGCGCGATGAACAATCTTTTATTGCACTAGATAATTATTTGTATTATGTATCTTTATTTAATGGGCCTGAGAACAGAGGAAGGCCCACTGCAAAAGTTTAGAAAGTAAAGAAAAAGAGAGAGAAAGAATTCAAGAAGAAAAGACTTCCTGCAGCACTAGATGCCAAATTGCCAGTTAATGAAAAATATGTACTGTTAAAATTGTTTTTAAAAAAATCCCCACTCATTTAAGATGGTAAGTAATGTCTCTTCCCCTGCGAACACAGAAACTGGTAGCACTGACCTGAGCAAAACAGATACTGTAAGTTTTAGTGTGATTCATGTAATATCCCAGGAGTCAGCAAGACTTGCCATGATGATGTGGGGTTTACATGGGGAAAGATTGTCTGTAAGCCTATTATTACTTTAGCCTCTTTTTAAAAATTAACACCGTTGGCAGGCAGGGGTACGTGGTTGTGTGTAGGAATTCTTATAGCCCATGTTTTAAAAATAAATAAATAAAATTAAATACACAGACAATGTTAAGAAATAATGACCCGAGTAAGAGTTTATTTATGGCCGTAGGCCAAATAAAAATAACAACCCAGTGTAGGGCTTCCTCCACTACTGTTGGGATAAGGTACTTTGACAAGAATCCCATCTGCCCTCCATGGGCATCACCTTAGGGACTAACTGCTGCCTGGCTCTTTGCAGAGCTCACATATATTTAATTCCAGCTACTTGCAGCAGGAGACACTGTAGGAGCTGGTTTAGGAACATGGGCATTGCAGAGCTCACAGTTTCCCCCTGTCCCACCCACTGCAATCAGAAGTCACCGTACAGAGTAGGATTGTACAGTAACTCGCTCACAGTGTTTTCTCAGAAAAGTGTTGGCCTTTAATATGGAATCCCCCCCTCTGTCCAAAATGTTCAAAACACTGTCCAAAATGTCCACATTTCCTTGTGTCAACCATAGTTTTTTCTATTGCAGACCTGGGAATGGGTACAGACTGTTTCCCACACTCTGACGATGTTTTTTTCAGTCACAACATCAAGGATGAGCGAGAAATGGGCATCTGCATGGTACTTACAGTAGCATCACTGTTGTAATGTACATGCACTTTACGCAGCAGGGCCTCATGCAATGATTAAAAAGAAAGCTGCAGGAGCACTGAGGGAAGTCTCCAGAAACTCCCATCACAGCCAGGTTTGCCAGACATCCAGTGTTTTAAGAGACGTCTCTTATTTCAGAACTTCATAGCTCCATAACATTCCTTTATTTTTAAAGGCTCAGCATATCCTTGCAGGAATCACTCTAGAGCAGGGGTTCCAAGACTTTGGGGACCAAAAGACGACTGTCAGACCTCAAAATTGCTGAAGAACTGCCACTATCCACACACTGGAGATGGTCACAGCCTTGTGGTGTACACTCATTGTGGGCTGGTTATGACTGCACAACGTGGGCAGCTTCAGCCTCCATTGCACCACGGCCATCTCTGGGGGGTGACTAATGCACGTGTGCTGGCCCAGAACCAAAGACTGAGGCTCGATTTGCCTTTGCTGTTGCCACAGCCAGGTATGTGAACCTGCTGCAGACCACTTACTATAGCCTCATAGAGACAAACAGCAGTCAGCGGAGCTCTAGAGAACCATATAGGAGAGCTGCCTGCAGGAAGCTCACAGCTATGCTAGTCCCAGTCTCCGTCAGCATGAATCACTGCAAGGAAAGATGTAGGTGGACTGGCTGTGAGGAAATCATAGCTACTACTCTGCTTCCAGCTTTTCCCAGCAGCAGTCACTACTGACTATGAGGAGATGTCTGCTACTGCTGGCAAAATTTCCCATCAGGGTTATGCGAGAGTGTGCACATGGGTCTGTGCGTGTTCTCTGCATGCTTTGTGTCCACGTTTTGAAAGGAGTGTCTATTTTGCCAGTATGCAACTATCCACAGGAAATGTCCATCTTTTGAACAAATTATTTTGAGGGTGGTTAATTTTTATTTATTTATTTAACACTGCAATTTTTGGTTAGTTTTAAGTTTCAGAAAGCAAGTATTTTCAACATATTTATGAAAACCTTAAAAATTCAGTTGATACTTTTTCATTTGTTTTAAAACATTTGACATTTTTCAGAGGGAAGAAGCTAGTTTCCATCCAGTTCTAATTACTTGTTGCTATGTCCCCAACATGAGTCCCTGCAGGGAATTGAGTGGAGCGAGGTGGGTAGAAAAGTGAGGAAATTCCTGCCTCCCCTGATAGGAGTGACTGTGTGGGACAGCTTGGCGATTGGGATAATTCTAGGGCTTGTCTATGCAGGAGTTTGTCTCAGTTTAACTGTAAAACTTTGAAGTTAAACCAGTTGAAGAAACCGACTTTCCTGAATCCATCCACACACAGTTCTTGTGTTGCTCCTTAGCTTATTATCTACTGCTGCCTATAGCACTGGTCTAGATACAGTGGATTTGGGGTATGTCAGTGTCCAAGCAGGGCAGCCATCCTAAAACCATCCAAGAAATCAGCATCCGCACATGTGCTAAAACTGTTCAAGCTGGACCCATTTAAGCTAAAGTCGAGGACAGTTTAAAGAGTAGGTAACCTAGCACAAGAGGAAACTGTATGAACATCTGCAATCATGTAGCAATTTAAGAGGGTTTACAATGACAGAAAAGACTAGTATAGATAAGCCCTCAGACATCAGTATAAATAATGCAAAGCAACACCAGCAAACTCACTAGCATATAACGTAAACTCCTTTCACCTCTGGAATTAGTCAATTGCAAGTGTTCCCATTGACCGCACCAGAGTCAGCGTCTCATCTCCAATTTTTATTGGGTTTACATTACCACCCCCTCCCCCCCCAATGACTCGTGTAATGGTTTGTACAGAGCTAAAATCCTTTATTACACATAAATGTCATTGTAATCAAATGGCCTAGAGCAAATCCCAGAATAGACTGTCTTCTGATTTATGATGATTTCCTTGTACATCATTTCTTAGACTAGCAATTTTGTGGCACTTATTCTAATATAGATTTTGCTACTCAAAAAGGAAGAGCAGTAACCCAGTCTATTGAGTACAGTACTTCCCCAAACAGAGTCCCCTGCCCCCCCCTGGGTTTCACAAATACAAGCTGCATTCCCAAAGAAGCTCACATATCACCTGCCCACCCCTTCTGTGCCAGCCAGCTGATAATCAAAATGTTCCCAAGTGCAACAATGTTTTACACTCTTTCCTCCATGGTAACTGCACTTGGGTAAAAGACCAAAACTAGGGAGAAAATGGGGAGGAAGGAGCAAAGATGTTTGGAGCCCATTTGCATGGGTACAGTTTCCAAATTGCATCTCTAACTATCCAGGAAAAAAACACTACCCATCTCTCCAAGAGATTATGGTAACACCCCCACCTGGAAAAGTCAAAACTTGGGCAGAGAGACTTCTAATGAAGCCCCCCCCCACCCCCAAACCATAGATAGACATTGCTGCTGTGCTCAGGCGCAACCACAAGACACCTGATTTGCAGAGTTGCTTCCAGAGAATCGTCACTTCAAACATCTGAATCACACAGTCAATAGGGAAGCAGGGGGCATTTCTTTCTTGTTACCCATCCTGCCAGCATCAGCTCTGGTTGTTTCTTTGCTTGTCTTTGGTCCCTGCCCAGGCACCAGTGCTAACAGCAGGGTTACTAGGAGCCCATCAATCCAAAATGCCTTTACTTTTTTAAAATATTAAAATGGCCGAATTCTTTTTTTTTTTTTTTTTAATTCTCTTACACAAGCAGGAATTTATTTTATTTGGGATGGGGAAGATGTGAAATCCCAAAAAGGAGAAAGTTTGCAATAATGACCCATTTTCCCCTTCAAGATCATTGCATCCCACCCTCTCCCCCTCCCTTTTCTGCATCGCTTCATTCCAACTCTTTAACTCATTTGCTTGGGGGAGGGAAGCAAAGGAGGGAGGGGGTTTAAAAATTAATCCTCTCCCAGTTTAAACATGGAAACTGCAGGAAGAATAGCAAAAGCTTCTCGGGGTTTGCATTGTCCACGCCAAACCCCATTTGCCTCCTGTTTTTTCCCCTCTGATCTTCATTTTTTTCAGTGCATTGCCCATTGCAAATAAAATAAAATAAAATAAAATAGAGAAGATTCTCTTTTTGTCCAAATAAATCAAAATGCTGCTAAATCTAGTTGCAAAGGCTAGTAGTCACAATTTTCAAATCAAGGCATTGCATGCAAACCGGAGCGAAGGTTGGCAGAGCACGAAGCAGACCCTTTTCGAGTTACATTTTGATGATTTAAAGAGGTTTATAAATTACTTTCTTATCTGATTCCTTACCTACAATAATCAGCCTGTGGTCACTGAATGCTGAGCCTGCGGGAACCTACGGCTGGCCGCGCGCCTGCGCGCACAGGGGGCGGGGCTGCCTTCCCTGCAGAAATGCACAGGCTAAGAAATTGACAAGCAAAGCATATTTAATATACACACACTGAGAGCGCGGGGAGGGGGAGCCGGAGCCGGAGCCGCGGATTAGCCACGCTGCAACCCCCATTTTATACAAATATATAATTAAACCAGCTATTAACACCCCCACCCCCCCACCCCCTTACGTTTCGCCACGGCAGGATTTTCTCCGCGGATCGGGGGTTTGCTTCCGTGTAGATCTGTGTTGAATTACAAACAATTATAAATGTATTCCTATGTGAGTGTATCAAATAAAATGCGTTCAACGAATCCCTCCGGATTTAACGCCACCCTGAAGCATATTTGCTTGGCAGTAACCAGCAAATTGGGGTGGGGGGTATCTGTCTAGTGAAAGATTTTTTAAAATTAATTATTTATTATTATTATTTATTTATTTATTTATTTATTTAAAGCTGAATCTATAGCGATCCTGTTGGTTTTTCTAACCAAGCCCCACAAATCCCAGCACCTCCGTACGAAGCAGGTCTACTCCATCTATCTAACACCCAGTCTCTTGCACCAAAATATCACTAAATTGGGGTCCTGCGACACGGGAGTCTGGATTTTGGTTTTATATTTTTTTTATTTTTTTTTATTTTTTTGTGAAATCTGAGAGGCCAGAAATCTTTTCTGTTTAGGCAGTAACATTTGAGGGATTTGGGTGCAAACATTGGTAGGATCCTGCAGAATCTACCATTTGCAGTCAGTCAGGAGCTGACTTCAATCCACACCATGGACGACGATCGTGTTGAATGGTCTGAGGGGGCTTTTGCTCCAGCAGCGCCTAACGGCCGTGCATTTAAATCCTCCCCCATTAAACCCGGCCTCATCAGCGCTTCTTTCTCCCCAGTCTGGATCCATTATGATTGACAGGAAGTGGCCATATAGATGGAATGCTCTTTGATGGCACAGTGGCACCGGTCGGAGCGCATGCCTCAAAGCCACCCCTTCCTTGGTGAACTCACTGCAAAGTAAACCCGGCACCAGCCCCCGGCCTGGGCTCAACTCTACAGTGTTATTAACAGCAGCCCAGCCGAGCCGAGCCCTGCGGGGGGGATTGCCAGCTGCAGTTTAGACACCGAAGCGGGGCTTGGTTTTTTGCACGTTTTGCAAATATCGGCCTGTGCAGTCGAAGTGTTACAGACAAGCCCCGCTTAATCAGGGGGAGAACGGTAAAGCGAGCCAGCACGTCGACCCCAGTCTGGCACATTCAATCAATAAATGCACGGAATAAGTAAGCTTAATAGAGGTGGAGTCTGTGTCCTCTCTGGTGCAAGCTCACAGGAGTTATTAACACGGGGGTCGCCGTTCGCTTGGCATCTGCAGGTAGAATTAGGCCCCTGGAGTTTGATAAATCAGCTTCAGTCCCCCCGTATCCTGAAGGCCGGCGGGGAGGAGAATCCACTCTGCCTCTTGCTAGACGGGCGGACTTGACTTCTTTAGGGGGATGATGACTGACTGGGACGCCGAACTTCTGCTGCCTGCTGGGGTTGTTGTGTCAAAGCCACATGGGCATGGGGAGTAACCATTCAAAGGGCCTCTCCTCTCCACTTGTTTCGCTAGCCAGAGGAAGGCTATGGACTCCAGGATGCAGCCCTGGCTCCCAAGCAGCAGCTCAGCCGCCCTCCTGCTAGCCTCACCTTTTCTGCAGATTTCTCCAGGGTACAATTCTCCTTCCATTGAAGTCGGAGGCTCCGCTGACTCCCATTGACTTTCCCGGCGGAGCAGTGTGCCCTCGTCGCGGGACTTTTCCCTACATGTGGAATTGGTTTGCTTGTTACTGGAATCCAGGCCGCAGAGATGCTGACATCTGGACAGTTTTTCCTGCGTTGTTGTTGTTGTTGTTGTTGTTCTTCTTCTTCTTCTTCATTCGTTCCCTCCTTATAAATCGCACTATTATGCTGGAAAGATACCAGGGGTGAGAGCGAAAGGCCAAGCTACCGCTTGCCTGTTCCTAACCCAACCGGCTCGGGAGTGGATTCTGTTAAACTAAAGAGGTTGACGGACAATATCACAGTTATCATGTGTGATGGCTTCAGACGAAATACTCTCTCTCTCTCTCTCTCTCTCTCTCTCTCTCTCTCTCTGAAGGGAATAGTGATCTCCTTTGTGTTTTAGAAAATTCTCCAATTTTTCAGCTAAATTGTCAGATTTAAATTTATGCATGCAGAATTTAACTATTCTGGTTGCCATAACAACGCAATGCATTTGTTCTTCAAGGCTGCAGTGTCAATTTTTAATCACATCACATTATTTTGGAGTGTGATGGCATTGGCTTAGAACTTTGGTTGCTATAACAACGGTGCAGTTTATATATAAACCGAGCATTATATATATGCATGTCCATATATATATGTGCGTGCACTCTATATAAATATATGTACTATATATATAGCGTGCTCAGTTTACCTTTGAATTTGAATGAGACTATTTTTTTTCCTAAACAGAGGACATAAAAAAGGAAAAGAAGGTACAGTCTCGCCACAGAAATAAAACTCAATGTAAATCTGAATCCCTTCAAACAATTAAAATATTCCTTATCATGCCAAGGAGCAGTTGTTTCTTTTCACTGGTTCATTAAAATAAATAAGGTCACTTTTCCCAAGTAAGTGTAATTATCAATAAGATAATACAATGAACAGGAGAATCCTCCACTATTAAAATCAATGGGAGTTTCATCATTGGCCATTTTTACATGGATGCCCCCCCCCCCCCCGTTTTTGGGACGGGGGAGCATCCTTGGAAACAGCCAGAGGTGGGTGGATGGGTGTTCGCCCGTGTGAACACTGCGGGGGATGGGTGGGGGGAGAGCTGTCCTCCCATGCAACACCCACCTCCACCCACGGAGCCTTCCGGAGAACTGGAGGTGGGTGGGTGTCCGTGTAAAGGGACACACACCCACCTCCACCCACTACACCAGAACACCCACCCACACCCACCCGTGTAAAAATGGCCATTGACTTCAGTGGTGGACTGCCCTGCCCCTTTGGGGTTTTGAACTGATCCAAACTTTTAAACTGAAGCAGGGAAATCTTACTAAAGTTGGGAAAATGTATTAAAATAAAGTCAGTCTACCAAAATCACTCAGGCCATAATCTGCTTCCTTTGATGCAGGAAAAATGTTGTTATGCAAGGACCCAGTATTACAAACTCTTGTACATTCATGGTCCCATTGAAATCAATGGGGCTGTATGTGCTAAGCGTTTTCAGCAATGGAACCTGGGAGCACACCAAAGTTGTTTTTTTTAAATGAGCAATGCAATGGGGGGGGGAGGGGGTATGTCCATGGCTGCTGAATGGCCCTGCCCTGGAGCACCTACTCAAGTGAAGTGCATGGGGAGGGATTCAAAGGGTGTTTTTAGAAAAGCAAGGTGGGGCAGTGTCAGTGGCCACTAAGTGACACTGCTCTGCAGCACCCACTCAAGTGAAGTGCATGGGGGGGGATTCAAAGGGTGTTTTTAGAAAAGCAAGGTGGGGCAGTGTCAGTGGCCACTAAGTGACACTGCTCTGCAGCACCCACTCAAGTGAAGTGCCTGGGGGAGGGATTCAAAGGGTATTTTTCGACAAGTGCCTCCCTACCCATTACTCACCCATTGTGCATATTGCAGGGCCACATTGGTGCCCTACGCAGCCCTGCAGCATGCATGATGGGTAGATGATAGGCGGGGAGGCACTTGTTTTAAAAACATTCAAAGAGGTGGCTCCCAGCATGGCACCACCAGGTATGGAGGTAAGCCACCACACACTCCTTCTGCCATGGACCAGCAGGGAGGGGGAAGCAGGCCTGGCTTGCCTTTGCAAGCGGCATGTCCCAGGTGCAAGTGCTGGGGAACCCAGGCCAGTGCTCCTGGCCATTTCTTGTGACTTGCAAAGGCCACGTCCCCTGTCCGCAGTGCTTATGAGGGGCGGAACAGTCTGCCGGTGTGGTTGGCTGCCCCAGTGCATACGGGCAGGGGCTCCATGGCCACCAATTGCCACAGAACTATGTAGTTTGCCCTGCATGGAGCACTTCAGATTTCTCAGCAGTGCCCTGAGTGGCCATGAGTGGATGCTGCATGGCTCATGGGAGCATGCGTCCCCCTGCTCTACCTCAGACGGGCAGGCGGATGCATGGCCATGCAGGGTGCCATCTCATTTAAAAACATCCAAAGTAAGCTCATTTACTTGAACTTGTGGGTACTTCCCATTGTTTTCAAGAGGACTTACTCATAATAAGCATGTTTGATGTTTAGACTCATGGTTTAAGGTTTCTAAAATGATGTGGGTTGTATTTGGGGGTACTATGCAAAGATAAGCAGCAGAAAGACTTTTTGTTTTAGATCTTGTTTGGAGATCAGGTCTTTAGGAAAAAGTTGCACAGCGGCCTTCAAAAAGGACATTTTGGAATGTATAAGGAATGGGTTCTCATGCTACAGTCTAAATCGATAGCACATCCTTACCTGGGATTTTGTTTAATCTAATAGAGTGCTGGGGACCTTTTCCCTTCCACAAACCACTTTGAAATAATACAAGCTCTGTAGTTTACATGGGAGTTGTGAGCATGGTGCTGAAGGGGTGTGCTTAGGGTGGGGGAAGAAGAGGGTATCTAGATCATTATTATTTCTATATTATCAGCAATGTGTCTGGCACAGTACAGTAGTCCTAATTAGAGAGAGACCCCCACCCCAAGGGGCTTGCAATCTAGAATGGGCATGGGAGAGGAGTGCAGAGGGAGTCAGTCAGGGATGCATTCATGAAGCTGAGCGGCTGCAGGTGTATGAGCTTAGTTGAGTTACGAGGGGAGGGGGATTCTATAAAGAGAAGCATAGATGAACAGTCTATGGAGGTGAATTTATGCTGTGGATCCACCTCCTGTCCTTGAGTGCATGCCCTCATCTTTGCTCTTTCCCTGAGCTCATGCTTTAGTGCTTGAGGCCAGAGACTGGCTGCATTGGCCAAAGCCAGGAATTGGAGAGGAGACAATAAAACATGGATGCAGGTACCCCATCCCTGATCTAATATATACAAAATGTGTGCATTTTTAAAAATCACATTTTAAGATGTTCTCTTGGTTTTGGAATACATAGTTAAAAATAAATAAATTGGGAAATGTCAAGCAGTTATATAGCTCTCCAAGAAAAAACAACCCCCCGTCCCCCCCCCCCCAAAACACAAAATTACATAGCAATTATTTTTGTATTTATTTTCCAGAAAAAGATGGGCTTGGAAAAGGGAGAAAACCAGTTTAGAGGGATTGCACGTGAAGAGAAATAGAGCTTTTTAGGAGGAGAAAAATAAGATCCAATTTAGCCCTCCCTCCAAAACAAGAAGGGGAGATTCAAAGCTGTACATTTTAAGCTGACAGCTTCCTCTTCTCCCGATTTTGGTACAACATTTAATCAACCTAGAATAAGACACCATCACGGCCAAGGGCTTAAACTGACTTATAAAAGGACAAGGCATTACAGTTAAAACATCCAGAGATAAAAATCATGAGATATCAACACTCCTTCTTTAAGGCACAAACCAACAACTGAGAGAGAGAGGAAGGAAGGCTGTTCCATTGGTTGAGCTGCTAGCCTGCATCTTGGGCAATCTGATTTCAACACCTTTCTCTGCCACAGATGGTGTATGTTATTTGCAGCAAGTTACTTTGGCTCTTTGTGCCTCACTTTCCCAACTGTAAAGTGGGGATGATAATAGTCTCTATCTCGCAGGCTCAAGATGTAAATGCAGTAAACATTGAGAGGGGATCAGATACTATGGCAATGAGGTTTAGATAAGTACTAGAGATTGGGTAATTTCAGACATGATGGGCCCTTCAGCACGCCATGCTGAACCACGGCCTGGGATCCGTTTCAGATCCCGGACAGGAATCTGCCCGGCCGTCCTTTAGATGTGCCGGCAGATTCCTATATGGGATCGGGGAGGGGGCGGGGCTGTGCGGCTGCACAGCCCTGCCCCCCCCCCTGCGCTCCCCCGGCTCCGGGAGACGGGCAGGCACAACGGCCAATCTGCCCACTGCGCTCAATCCTGCATCGTGGTCTGGGCCATGATCCGGAATCAGCCAAAGTAACAGACTTTACTTTTGGCCAATTCCGGATCGTGGTCCAGCTAACCACGATTCTGGACCTCCGGGCGGCCGTAGGTCCAGAGTCATGGTCAAAATGATTCCTGACAGAGGTTCACCTTGGTGAACATCTATCTGGTGGGAACCATTTAGACGTTACAGGATTTTTGGTCACCACAGGGGATTCACTGTGGTTGACCGTGGTCTCGTAACGTCTGAAATTACCCTTTGTTAACTGAACAGGATTAAGAAAGAAATCCGGTTATCCCATAATTGCCCACTCCAAAGTTTTCTTGCAGCATCCTCTGAAGCATGTGTACTGATTACTGTTGGAGTCAGGATACAGAAGAAGCTAGACCTCTTTGATAACAATTCTTGTGAAAATCCTATAGCTAAGGACTGTTGTTCACTGCATTTCCCCCATTGCTGCCAATAGGGAAAATACAGAGAACACAGGCCCCTGCCTATAGGGGACTTTCAGAATGGTGTAAAGAAGTTAGGAACTTGATTCCCATTGCAAGAGTCTAACACTTAGGGTGAAAACAAATGTGCAGCCAGAGTGCCGTCGATAAGGCTGGGGGTGGGGTGGGGGGTGAGGGCGTCCCTGGCCAGGGTACTGAACAGACATGCACCTGACCAAGCCAACTGGCAAATCCTCCCCCAGCGAGGGAAGAGAACAAGTGCATGGCCAGGTGCACTCACTCCAGCGCCTACCCCCTGCCATAATGGGCAGCCAATCATGGGCAGTGCTGGCCATGTCCAACAGATGTGCTGCCCCGCTATGGTCTGCCTGGGCAACCTTTGGCCCAGGCTGTGAGCCCAGAATTATCCGGGGGACCACATCCAGGCCAATCACCTACCTGGACTGGGGCAGCAGCAGGTCCACATCTGGTGGCCCACAAACAGATGCACCAGTGACTCTGAGCTATGGGCCCCCTTTCTCTCTGAATCCTTCAATTCC
This sequence comes from Sphenodon punctatus, assembly GCA_003113815.1. Lineage (NCBI taxonomy): Eukaryota > Metazoa > Chordata > Lepidosauria > Sphenodontia > Sphenodontidae > Sphenodon > Sphenodon punctatus. The sequence goes on along the minus strand of QEPC01001898.1, from coordinate 187,572 downwards.
CTACAGGCTAGATTTTTGCAGGGGTTACTACATATTTCTAAGGGTACTCCATATGCTGCTATCAGGCAGGAGGTAGGACAGCCTAGTTGGCAAGAGTCGGCAATTGAGGGAGCACTGAAATTTTGGGCTAAGATTGAGACCTCTAGTACACCTGGTCTCTTGCTGGACCTCAGAGAAGATCCCTTTGTTAGCCCATGGGTGGAGAAGATGGGACTCATTTTGTGTCACATGGGCTATTCTAAGGACTATCTAAGGCATAAGCCCCATACCTCGCTTGTTAGTGAGATTGTGGGCAGATGGCAAGACATAGGGAGGCAGGGAGAACTGGCAAGCATTGGACGGTCAAGGCATATGAGGGACTACTTAGAGTGGATCCCGGAAATAGACCAGATGGCGTGATATCTTCAGGAGCCTGTTTCACCAAGAGGGAAGTCCCTCAGAGCGTGGGCTAGAACAAATGCCCTCCTGACTGCCTTATTAGAAGATCGCATAAAGGGAATCCCATTTGACAGGAGACTATGTCCGTTTGACCACATGGCAGTCGAGACTACAGGGCATCTTATTTTGGAATGTCATCTGTATGATGAGCCTAGGACTCTCTTTTTGTCTGACCATACTGCCAACCTCCTGGGAAGAACCAATCAGGCGCTGCTTGGTTACTTACTGGACAACCCGAACCCAGAGGTAATTAGGAGCCTGGCGAAGTTCTTAGTTGCGGCTGTAAATATTAGGGAAAGATTCCTATCCTCGATGCCCATAACACTATCGGACGGTCTAGGGGTGGTTTAGCTAATTTCCCTTGAGGGGCCAGGCTACCTTATTTATTAGCTCCAGTGCCCCCTAGTTTTGACTGTCTTGGTCTGATTGTATATATCAGCTGTAACCTTGCACTTTGGTCCCTTGGCTTAAAACTACGCTCTATTATGTGGATTTGGGTTGGTTGCGTGTAAGAGGACAAAGTTGTTCATTTTTTGACACTTGGTCCCTACGTTGCCAGCTACGCAAGTAATGACATCTAACCATACCACCAAAGATAGCCTATCTAAACTAGTTTTTCCAGGGGAATTTATGCTCCAGGAGGTCCTTTTCCCTTTGAGTGATAAAGTTTTGTACTCTACTTTTGAACATGGTTGGTTCTTCTCATTTTATTATTTTTTTAACTTGTCTTTATGTATGGTTTTTTCTCCCCATTGGGGGTGTTTGTTATTTTTTAAACAATGGTCGTTGGTCACGCTAAATAAAATTGACTGACTGACACCAGTGACTCTCTGACCAAGGCGGGCCACAGTGGGCCCGTCATGTTTGTTTTCACCGTTAGTTCTATCAGGCATCTTTAGAAGCTCCATGCTTAATACAAAAGCTCCACTTGCCATCAGCAGCAAAGCATAGACTACAGGAGCAATGTCCACAGCTGGGCAGGGTCTGATGGGAACATTTATTACAGGGCATAATGGTGCTCAGACACAGTGACCTAGATGCAGTCCTCTGCCAAGGGACAACCTGCTGGCAGCATCTGCTAAAAATGGGCACTGCCTTCACATCTGTCTAAACGACCACAGGGAACAGCAGTGAAGGGTAAGGACCGTGACCCATTTCTGCACCTAAATGAGATGCAGATAGAAAGTTTTTCTCTGTTCATAGAGAGCCTTTTACAAGGACATCAAAGCCTGGGGTTCTTTATTCATTCTGCCCTGGTATGGATAGCATGGAGAGTTCTCACTTTCATCTCCTTCCGTGGAATCCAGAGCTGGCCTGCTCTGCCTTCCCCACTGCTGCGGAAAGATGTGAAGGAAATGTAAAGCACAAGGGATAAACAGATTTCCCCCTCTGACAAATCATGAAGCTCTTCTATTGGACACACAGTTTCCCAGTGCTGAGCAGATGGATGCTTACAGGTCTCAAAATGCTTATGTGAAGTCATCAGCAGGGACTGAGGTCTGGAAAGTCAGAATCTCCTGTGTAAGGTTCATAGCTCTGACAATGTAAAGAAAATATTTACTTTCTTTTCTGTAAAACGAATTTGAACCCAGGTCTTAAAGAGAGTAAATTGTGTAAGGAACACCAAAGGGCAGAATTTATCTTTCTGTGTGTCACAAATAAACGTAAGCGAAGGCAATAGCACGTGAAAGCCCGTATTATTGAATCTGTAAAAAGTGAATTGGCAGTTTCTATCCTGTTCTTAATCAACAAGTTGTCTATATGCTAGAAAGCATCAGCATGTTTTCCACCAACTGGGCACTCAGGTTGGCAGCTGAGAGACCAAGAACTGAACAGGAAATAGAGACTGAACATCTAATGTTTTTAAAGGAGGCGAGAGCTCGGGCAAGCAATTACCGGAATGATATACTGCAGGAATAGTGCCTGCACTACTTAGTGGGACTTAGCAGAACTCAAGTCCATGCTAGCAGCTAGCACAGGGGCTATCTGCTCAAAGAACCACATCATGTCTCCCACTTGTGCCGACTGAGCCTATCCTACAGATCAATAGAAAGTTTCATTCTCTAGCAGTGTCAGCCTGACACCTTTCACCAACACTAAAATTACTTTAAAATAAGGCTTTTTTGCTTTCCAGGCATTGCCTACTGACAACACTGTTTCCACATCAAAATAGCTAACTCGAGATGACTCTCTGAAGCAAAAACACAGGACTAGTAGGGTGTTTTTAGATGAGATGGATGGGCAGGGGGGTGTTCATGGTCACTGCGTGGGCACTGCGTGTGGCGTGGAGGCACTTCACACAAGCAGCCCCACACACCGCTCACCCATCCCTGCATGGGGGATGGGTGGGCATGGGAGCACACACCCACACCCATGAAATTTTGATGACACAGACCCCACACAGGGACAGGCAGTCCTTGTGTGAGGCCGTCTTGTTTAAAAACACCTGTAGTTTTTTTCTCAATGAAGCAAGTTGGTGAGCATCTCATTCTCACTGGAGTGGTAACTACGCTTGTTATACTGAGTTAAAATTTACTTTACCTTATTTTCACTAATAAGCTCATGGAAGGGAGCAGGGAGGTCCATCAATGGCTATTAGCCCAAGATGGGCTGGTGGGAGCAATATCTGACTGCTGGAAGGTGGTAGTGAACGACACTGCTGACCACCGTCATAGGCAAAGTACTGGGCTAGATGGACCCTCCTTGGTCTTTATCAGCATTGCTGTTCTTAAATTTGCTACATTGTCTTTACAATGAGATAGCTAATACATGCTTTAAAAAACTCCACACTTCACCTCCCAATGTACACAAGCAAGACCTTCGATTGGTAGGAAGTTTATTCATCTCAATGTGTTGGGAGACATCCAATACTATTTAAAACACTGGCATCAATTAGGTGTAACTAGAAGCACATTGGGAAAGAAGATGCAGGTCTGGCCTAGCACAGACCACACTGGCAGACCCTTTAGTGGGCCCGCCTGCCGCAGATTTAACAGGTGCACTGGTGCAGCTGTGTAGAAGCTTGCATAGTATCTTACCCCATTATGGGCCAAATCCTGCTCTGTAAAAACAATGGCAACATTCCCACTTGCTACAGCAGAATCAAACCCAAACTTCTGTCTTTTCATCGACTTCTATATCCCCTCCAGCCACAACACACACTAGATTTCTAATAAAAAAAAACAAGAGACCCAGGGTCAGGGATTATTATAATGTCATTATATCCTGATAATCTGTGTTGTTGTAATGCAGACATGTCTTTAACTATACTTCACCTCTGCTTTAAATAATAATAATAAAAAGGTAGCATTTTTCCTTCAGTAAGGCCAGGAGAGTTATTCATTCCAGTTTGAAGCAATGATAGATGCTGCCAATTTTTCAGGTTTGAGGAATTCAACTCAGTTACTTAGAGAGGAGCTGACTCATGGGTACTGACATAACTCACCCTGTTCAGTATTAACAAGGAAACAGATACATCCTAAAAGCTCTGCACTCCTGGTTGTACTTATCATGAATGATCTTTAAGAACATGGTATTTCAATCACTTCACATAGATATCCAGACTCAGTTCCACAGGATCTAATTGGAAGAGACAGAAAACACAGTTCTAGACACAGTTAATAAGATAGGCTGTGACATTAGCAGTGTTGCATATTTCTGTTACACAGACGTGATACGCAATTCCACACAGCCTATTTTAATATTTTGCTTGCATATAAAGTTGCCCCAAAGGGCTGCCATTTATCAATGGCAACGTTTTTGATATCTTGCATGAGGGCAGACTAGGACCTGGAGTACCACATCTGAATGATTAGGATTGTTCAGAACAGTGGCTGCTCGCTGAAGGTAAAAACAGACGTGCATGTGGTGCAGCAGCTCCCTGAGCCAGGGTGATAAACAGCGGCGGCCCCTCCCCCGGGTTGTTGCTGAACTACCATGCCCATGGCAAGAGAGCTGTCCCACTACCTGCAAGCCCCAGGTAGGGAGCTCAACAAATGGCCAGCACTACCCCACCCCCCTCCATGACAGACAGACATGTCATTTGGCCAAGATGGCCCCATGACCTAAGGCAGGGATGGCAGGACTGAACACATGTGCTAGCCTGCATTGGCAGCCTGTGTCCTGGATGTAGCCCAGACTAGCCGTCCACCCGCCCTGGCGTGGTCCCAGGCTAACATCTGGTGGCACACAAACACACATGCCAATGGGTCTCAGGCCAGAGCGGGCCACTGACACATCTGTTTTTACCCTAAGTCAGCATTGGGCCAGGGTGGGACCAGCAAGGTACTGGTCTGTGGTGCTAAGGATACTGCAGAATGGTGAAATGCTTTTTCCATGATGTAAAACTGAAATTTTCCAATGTGGGGGAGTACCTCTCCCACCCTCATCTCTATAGAGCAAAAGCAAATTGCTTTATCTATTCCGAGATTCCCTTTCAATTGTGTTGTTTTCCTTGTAGCATGCCCGAATCATGCAAAATTTCAAAATGCTGGGACATGTCCAGAGTCTAGCAAAGACATTTCATTTCTGCAGCGGACCCCACAAAGAATTTTCATGGGTAATAATGAATCAGTTACATTTGAATAGCTATGCCCCACAGAGCTAGAGCTGTGTCCAGAAAATAGAAGGGAAAAAAAACAAAAGAAATCTTTTGCTCATCCAAATACAGGGGGTGGAATCAAACGAGCTGACCGCCTGCTGGAGTCTGTGTACTCCAGTCTAAATGGGCAGCCCCCTGCCCGTATTTCATGTGCTTGCAACAGCTTCCACCAGTGGCGGGAGCCCTTGTGGCCACCTCTCAGCTGAGGTGCCCCAGAGATCTCGCTCCTGCCACCCCCCCTCCCTCTCAGCTGAGAGGCAGCAATAGGGGAGGGAGACTGCTACCACTTCTGCCTCTCAGTTGGCTGGGTGTGCTAGGTGGGACTCTGTGGTGGCAGATCCAGATGCCAGTAAGGCTGGAGACGGACCTAACCGACAAGACGTGGACACATGGTCACTCACTAGCCCTGACTGGCCTACATGGAGGGCCCACAATGTCCCTGGACTCTGTCATGAAAGGCAGCTCTGTGGTGACCACAGGACGGATGCTAGATGAGCACAACGAAACACACCCCATATATCATCTCATTTGATTCTACCTATAGGGTTACAAAACAATAAAATCCAATAAAACTTGAAAAGGTGAAACCAAAACCTTTCAAACCTGAAAAGCAAATCTGAAATATGCAATCCAAAATAACAGCGTAACTTCCGATCAGCTGGTTAATGGATTGCTGAGCATTAATACAGATCGGTAGCATCTCATTAACAGAGGCTTGTTGGAGTGACACATTCACATTTTGTAGTTATAGCACAACTCTCTGCTCAGTGTGTCATTATGTTAAAAGCACCCGAGAGAGAGTATGGTTGCCGTGTTGGTCCCAAACGTAAGAGATGGAGACAAAGTGGTTCAAATGGTATCTTTTATTGGACCAACTTCTGTTGGTGAGAATGTGCAAGTTTTGGGGCTACACCGGGCCCTTCCTCAGGCACATAGGATAGCCAGTGAGAAATACAGACTGAGCAAACGTCGTATATGAGGTATATTTATATGTGCTACATGCCTGAGGAAGGGCCCCCTACGTGGCCCGAAAGCTTGCTCATTCTCACCATCGTTCTCACCAACAGAAGTTGGTCCGCTAAATATATCATCTGAACTACTTTGTCTCCATTAGCTGTTAAAGCACAGAATTATAAAACAGCTTTAAGGGCTTCAGTTCTATAACTGAAGTTTAAAATGTGCTCCTTCTGTTACAGCAAAAAAGAAAAAAAAAAGAGTCTTATGGTACCTTAAAGGCTAACGAAAATCTATTTTAGCATGAGCTTTCATTAGCAAGAGCCGACTTCCTCAGATGCATGAAGTGGTCTGGAAGTTGGCATCTATATGAGGTTGCAGGCAATTAAAATAAAAACACAATTAGATCAAGTACCAACCCAAGGTACAGAAAAGGTTTTAACAACTAATCAATGGAAAAGTCCCATTCAGTTGGAGAAGAGCTGTCTTAGAGGAATGTGAGTGGGTGGATTATCAGTACACGCCTGATAGTGTTAGAGCTATGTGTTGGAGTGAAGAGAAAACAAAGCCTGGGAAAATACAGGATACAAAGGTTTCAGAGGGTATATTGTTGTATAGCGGGGAAATTATTTTATGTAATGTGATAAAAAAAATAAATGGAAGTCCTGATTCAAACCCATGGAAACTGTTAAAATTGGTGATCAGCAGATTTACGTTCAAGCTGTCCTTGGAATGCTGTTTGCTTAAGTATGCAAACCCCAAGGTCAGAAATGCTGTGACCTGGAAAGTTGAAGTGTTTGGCCACTGGTTTCTGAATGCTGCTTTTAAATGTCATATTTGTGTCTATTTATTCTTATGTAGGGGTTTTGTTTGTCCTACGTAACCGGCAGAGGGGCATTTCTGACCGTTAATGGCATATATCACATTGAAGGACGCAGTTGAAGGAGCCCTTGATGGCGTGGCTGATGTTATTGGGTCCTGTAAAGGTATTGTCTATGTAAATGTGGGGAGAGAGTTGGAATTGGGCTTTGTTGCAGGGTTTGGTTCCCGGGTATATGTTTCTGTCCAGAGGTCTGTGGTTGTTAGCGAGTAACCTTTCTGGGTAGGGTGGCTGTCTATACAAGGACAGGCCTCCCACCCAGGGCCTGTGCAAAGGAAGTATTCGTTTCCGGGATGAGTTGTAGATCCTTAATGCATTTAAGAGGTTTAAACCTCTCAAGAGAGCTGTAGGTGACAAGAGGTGTTCTATTATTTTCTCTGGAGAGCTTGTCCTGTAGTAGGTCAACTCCCGAGTACTAGTTTAGCCCTGTCAATTTGTTTCCTCACCTCACTGGGTGGGTACTGTAGATCCAAGAATCCCCTCTGCAATTTCTTTAGGTGTGGAGTTCCTGTCAGGGGGATTGGAGCACATGCGATTGTATCTCAGAGCCTGGCTGTAGACTATAGTTTGTGTGGTGTGTTCCGGGTGCTAGCTAGAGACATGTAAGTATGTACAGTGGTCCGTAGGTTTATGGTAGAAGGTGGTATTTATACAACAGGACTTCTATCCAGACATTCATACTGTTCTCAGTCAGTTATGTCTCGGCAGAGGAAGGGGCCGAGGAATCATGTACCAGGCTCACTGAAAAATGTTAAGCCTAGTTCTCACTATGTATAAATGACAATCCAGCCATTTAGTATACATCCATCTGCTGGTAATCTACTTCTGAAGAGCTGCCTGAAGCTTTCTAGGAGGTTGCCACCATCCGAGATAGGATGCTGGGTGGGAGGGACTATTGGTCTGACCCAGTATAGCACTTAAGTCCAAGTCTTCCCTTCTTTGCATCATTCCTACTGAAGAGATTGCTTGTTCCCTCCCTCCAGTTAGCCAGCAAACTTCTCCTTTCCAGTTTGCTACTAACATCACAGCCTCTTTGAGTTTCCAAAGGAGAAGCAAGCTGTGGTTAAACACTGCTGACACTAGCACACTATAAAACCAAGCATCCCAGCCTGTAAGCCACTCCCATTGGTACATGCACATCTGCACACATATACTTCACCATCATTAGTATATATGGGACAGAGCTGAGCGCTGTAAGGGAAAACCATACCCTCAAGTGGTGATGGTGGTGTGGGAGAAGGGGAATGCGGATCAGCCCATTGGTGTAGCTACTCTTATTACATGAAGACTGCAACTGTGGACCCAAAGTCAGCCATTTTCCATGGACTTAACACTTGGTTTCATTCAGAACACTGTTTTAAAATACAATGCATGTACAATAGATTAGCTGTTAAGGCAGATAAAACTTTTCATTGGCAACTTCATCCTTAGGCTATACATTTCCCTCACCCTTAACAGCCTCTGTTACTCCATCTACACACTGAACAATTTTAGTCCATTTCTGAGACATTTCTACATCATTTTTGAATGTGAACAGCATAGCTGAGGTGTCTAACATGCCAGAGAAAGGCAAGGAACACAGCCCACAATGAGTTATGCTATAGCTTTCCCACTTAAGATCACATCAATAAGTGACCTCTGTTATAAGCATTTATATAGCGACAGCAACGTACCTGGCACTTTACAAAAAACAAGATAGACATAGTCCCTGCCCGAGAGCTTACAATCTAGAGCCAGGGAAGGGGGAACAGAGGGAAGAGACCAGGGATGCGACATTCATGAGGATGCGAGAGCTCAGGTACACGTTCTTGGCTTGGCTACAGTAAATTGGGAGTTTACAGATAACAGGTGGGGATGATTAGCAGGAGTTAGAAAGGGCGGACCAGAAGAGGTGGGTTTTGAGGGACTTGAAGGTGTGGAGGATGGGGGCAAGGTGGGAGTTCCAGGCGTGCGGGACAGCAAGGGAGAAGGGACAAAGGCAGTTGGGGGAACAGGGGTGACGTGGGAGGGGATAGAAAAGAACCGAAGTGCTGGAACAGGGATCCGGAGGGAGATCAGGGTAGAGAGGTAGGGAGGAGCGAGGTTGTGAAGGGCTTTGTAAGTGCAGACAAGGAGCTTGTACAGAATACGCTCAGGAATGGGGAGTCAGTGGCGGGAGGAGAGGCTGCACATGGTCAAAGCGATTAGCAAGGTGGATGATCCTGGCAGCAGAGTTTTGAACAGAGATGAGGGAAGAAAGGTGAAAGCGGGGAAGGTCAGCGAGGTTACAATAGTCGAGGCGTGAGATGACTAGGGCATGAATGAGAGTTTTGGCAGAGGAGACAGACAGAAAAAGCAGATCTTAGAAATAGAAATGGCAGGATTTGGCAACTAAGTCAATGTAGGGTTTGAAGGTAAGGTGCGAGTCAAAGATGAAGCCCAAGCTACGGGCTTGGGGAACAGGGAGGATGAAGACTCTGTCAATGGCAATTGACAGGGAGGAGGAGAGGAAGGATTGGGAGGGAAGATAAGGAGTTCAGTTTTCATTGGTGTTGGGACATCCAGGTGGAGATATCCGAGACAGTTGGTGAGATGAGCTTGAACAGAGGGGGAAGAGGGAAGGAGTGGAGAGATTAGAGTTGAGTGTCATCAGCATATAGGTGGTATTGGAACCCATGGGAGGCAATGAGTTCGCCTAGAATTAGGGTGTAGATAGAGACGGTCAAGGACAGAGCCAGGTTTTACAAACTTGCCGGAATGTTAAAAGGCTCGGGGCCAGGTGAGCTTCCTCCGGGAGGGAATTCCAAAGGTGCAGCCCGGCCACCGAGAATGCCCTCTCCCTTGTGGCCCCGTTTAACACAGGGGACCTCCAAGGCGGCACCCCCGGCAGACCGAAAGAGGCGCGGAGTGCGAGATGATCCCTGAGGTAGTCCCGAAGGGTTTGTTCCCACCACATCTTCAACATTCCAGTTGTTAGATCTTACATTTATTGCAAAATACAGGCATCCACACGGAGTACAACCTTAAGCAGTTTTGAACTAGCCTTGACTGAAAAGCTAGCTATTTTGGGCACTTAAGCAGTACTTGTCTGCTCTTGGTTGCTACCTCTGCAATATGTCAAAGCCAAACCATCATACAATAAAGCTTTTGACGACATATGAATTACCATTGGTGTTTTTAGCATAACTTACTGCAGTTTAACTGAAATGAGGCCTGGTGTCCACATATCTAAAAGACTGTTTTCCCAAATATGTTCCACCGTGACCCCTGCAGTTACCCAGGAGTGCTCTCTTGGAGGTAGCACCTGCCAAACCTGTTCATACAAGAACCTGCAGAGGCACTCTGCCCCAGTATTGTAGAATTCCCTTCTCCCCGTGATCTGTCAGGGCCTGAGTATATTCCAGAGGCAGTGTAAAACCTTTCTTTGTGGCAAAGCATTTGACAGGCAGGGATGGGGACTGGAGTGGGTACATTTTAAAGAGATTTTAATGTATTTTTTTAATATTGTAATCAACCCTGAGCCTTAGGGGAAGGGCAATGTGTATAGCCAAGGCCTTAGAACTGCAGGGTTCAACCTTTTCACTAGCAACATCCCCATAATGAGCTAAATTTAATTCTATGACCAAGACAGCAATGATATGCAAAATACATCATACAGTGCAACCTCATGTCATTTGGGAGCCATGACTCAACACTACAGTATAACGGTACGGGCATGCAGAGGCGCTCTTGCTTGCTAACTTGCCGTTGTAGGCCTCCCTTCCCTGGAAGGTTTATTTAAGCCCCAGTATCTTTAGAAAGCAGTGCAAGTCTTTATTAGCCAAGCATTTTGCAGGCAGGAACAGAGATTGGGGTGATTTTTAGGGGACTTTGTATAATTCATTCTTATATTCTCAACTACCTTTAGCCTAAATGCTGTTATATCATGTAGTGGAAGTCTTGCCTTTGGCATTTCAGCTCTAAACAATCTCCCTTTTATTTTAGCTTTTTCCATTTAAGTTCATAACTCCAGAGGTTAATCACTTTTGAATTTTGAGCATTTCTGAAACTACGTAAGATTCCAAGTTTGTCTTTACTTATAAGCAACTGCATGCCCACACATGCCAATTCAGTCACAGAATTGTACTTTGACAAGCAGCAGCTGCTGAAGTTTAATAAAACTTTCAGTGAGAAATAAGTACATGAGAAATTGTGTTCTGTTTCACAAAAGGTAGAAGTTCCTCTTGCGCAGGGCAATTTCAACAGCAATGCCATAAAGCTGTATAACACTGGCTTAAGTCCTGCCCGAGTGAACAAAAAAAGAATTCCATAGGCTATTGCATCCGATTTTTCAAATCACTACATCCAATTCCTCTTGTAATATAGCTGTTTTACTGCAAAATGCTTACTTTGCCACATGCAAAATGATAGTACAGCAACATAAAACCTAAACATGCTTTATACGAAAATTTAACTGACAATGCGGGAGCTGTTAAATATAATGTAATATCAGCTTCAAACAAAGCTTGCTGTTTCTCCCCCCCCTTTTTGTACAGTACTTGCAGAATATTAGGTTAGCCATTGCTCAAGTTGCTGGCTGTCCAACTGCATACCAAGATCACCATATGCTTAATGAGCAACAACATAACCCACTGTAGACAGCTTTTGTAGAGCAGCATATTCTCATTTTGACAGAGGCTTGTTGATATCTTCCCTGGCACACTTGAGAGAAAACCTTTGAATCCTGTTGTAAGACTTCTGCTGGACTAGTCATTTCTTATTTACATTGCAGTATTACAAGAATCAGAGCCATAGTTTAAGCACCTAAATTCATTGCAATCCAAGAATAGGTATTGCTACTCAAAATGCATTAGATTCTGTCTAAAAACAGAGCTTTCTTTTATTACTCAGATAAGTCAAGCTTGAAAATGAAGCTTGTTACAAGCTTTTTCATATACCAAGGAAGTGGTTATAGCTAAAGCCTGTTTTTAAGCTTTCAAGCTAATTGCCTATAAATAGGTACATTAATCCCAAGTGTTTTGCCTCCGCAAATTCAGCCATCTGCTTCAATCAAATAATTTAAAGTTTATTTAAACTTTGACACTCGTTTCTCAGTTGTTTGCACTGCCCTGTATCTCCTGTTGTAATCCTATAGCCTACGGCGACCGGGATTCACTGCATTTCCCCATTGTCACCAATAAGAATGCAATGAACACTAGTCCACGCTATAAAGTATTTTCTATTATTTTTGTACTTTTTGTCACTTGCAACTCAGTATGAAGTATACGGACCTCTTGAAGGTGTATATACACTTCTACAAGCAGCTTTAAACACACTATCACCTCATATCTATATCTAAAATGGAAGAGATTCTAATTATTTTAACGCCTTTTTAAAAAGACCATCAGTGCTCAAGGCAAGACAACACCATGTATTTAGTGATACTGGTTAATCAATTTTCCAGTACCAAGCCATGTTTTTTCAAGAGACATGAAAGCAACAGCATTTATATCAGTACTAAAACAAGGTTAAAACTGAAGTTGACACTGGGGCAAAAACATATGTGATGGTGGACTGCCACCATCTCGAATTGACCTGGACTGGGACGATATTTGTTTCCCAGTTAGGATCTGGCCCAGCCGCAGAACTAACCTTCAGGCCAGGGCTTGTCATGGTGGCCACTCCTGCCCAGGCACAGCAGGTTACCATACAGGATAGCCTGCTATAGCCCAGTCAGGCAGGCCCTTTCCCAGATGTGGTAGCAGATCGAGGTCTCCAGTCATAGCATGGACTACCCACCACCACACCCGAGGAAACTCCTGGCCAAACATCTGGATGGCCCTTAAATGTGACAGTGGCCAGCAGACCACCATCACATTTACTAACACCCAGTGAGACATGCTTGCACACACATACAAACTTGTTGGGAGACTATACTGATAACCCAATAAATCTGATTGGAAGGACTGACAGTGCAATGCTTAAAGTGCTGGCATACAGCACCCACTGACATTTCTAGACCCGATAAGAGCTTTGGCAGTAACAGTGATAACGTCACCTACATCTTTTCAATTTTGAACTGTAATCAAGAGCTAAAATTTAAGTTCAGACCAGAGCAGTTTATGGCAAAATGTGTGCACGGCATCAACTTCAGTTGTAGTGTAAAATAGATAGGGTGCCTGTCATTAGCCTATCCAATTTAGCAGAGATGCACAGCCTGAAATTACTGGAGTTTCAAATTTTAATAATGGTTCCATACGCAGCAAGTAAAATAATTGAGCTCAAGAGGGTGCAGTTTTAATCCAGGCTCAAGTTTGGCTTCATACCTGCCAGATGTTGCTTGTGCCTACAATACTAAACCTGTGAAGGGGGGGGAAGGGGGAAAGGGAAGAGAAGGGAAGGCAAGCTGCTGTCAGAAAAGGCTTGTGAAAGTTTCTCTCAAAGTTTGAAGATACAGCCATTTCAAACAGTTGGTCCCTTAAACTTATGTATGCATCAATGCCATGTTTAATACACTATGAGCATTTTGCTACATTTGTTTTACTTGTTGATTTGCCACACTGCAACCGTCTATCCCAGCACAAGCAACCATCAGTCTAATATTGTGAAAAACCTATTAAAGTACATCAAGAAAATAAGTTTCAGTACAATAAGAGTCTGAGTCACTGATTTAATTTTATACAAGCCAAATTACACGTTGTATAAAGATTACAAGGCAGTTCTAATGTTTGCTATTGCATGTTACAAAAAGTCAATTTAGCTATAAGGGGAATTTTTGGATTGGATTCTACTCATTTTGAATTGAATTGGCAAATCTGGTTTAGCAATTCCTTCTGTTAAGACTAGAACTCTAGCTCCAATGTACCGAGATCTCGTAGCTTTTAAGTTTACACACAATATGATTGCAGTTCTCATCTTCTAAGATAAGGGAGATAATACACATCAGCTTTTGGTGGTAAGAAATTGAAAGTTAATTGTATATAACCAACATATAAGAGGCCACCAAACTGTACAAGATAACGATGTGGAGCACATCGAAGAGATACCCATGTGTCACCCAGAGTTCAAAACAAGTTATTTCATTTTTTTAAAAAACTGTTACAAGGCAATACTGCATCATGCAAGGCTACAGAGTAGTAGTACCTTTTTAAGCTTTTAATACAGTAATAAGGTAGTGGGAGGGGAAAAGAGAAATTACTTTTGGCAAGTTAAGGAACAACAAAAGACATATTCCAATTTGAATTTATTGCTGATCTGAATTTTGCTTAATTTTATGTTAAGCAAATGTACAGTTCACATCATTTTTACAAAATGAAGTAGCCACAGCATCTATATTGACCTGTTCAACAAGGCTTTTCATGCCTTTGGCAACAAGCTATATAACCCATTAAGCTAGTGATGTTCATAATTTTAAGACAATGGAAAAAAATTACGAAAAGTTATGTCCTCCCCCAAGCTTCCTGTACTCAAGAGTTTTAATATAAAAAACTTTCTATTCCACAGCAGATAAGTTATTTCTGCTGAAACGCTATAAAATCAAAGACAGCTTAATTTCTAGGAAAAAAAAAAGAGGGTCTTTTCCTGTTCTGAGTCATTTCTGCACGAACTTATCCTTTAGAAAATTTAGATACGAATCAAGCCTTTTATGCCTCATTACTTGGTTTTCAGGCCATTTCCTTCTCCAAAGGATCAACTTCTGAAATACTAACATAAAAAGACTAATGGCCTGGCATGTAGGAAAGTGTTCCATAATAGTGTGCAAAGACAGAGGAGAGTTCTAGTCTTAATCTCTTGAACTAGATCTTGATCGTGAACGAGATTTTGAACGAGATCTGGAGCGAGATCTGGATGCAGCTCTTTTGGGTGGAGACTCAGAGCAAGCTTTAGCAGATGGGTGCTGCTGTGGTGAATTGGAACGAGACCTGCTCCTTGACCTGGATTTAGACTTGGCTTCACCTTTACCATTTTCTTTGGGAGACCGAGACATAGACCTGGATCTGCTGCGAGACTTCTCAGACTTCTCCTTTGATCTGCTGCGGGACCGTGAACCTCGATCGGACTTGGGCTTTGATTTACTTTTTGATCTAGATTTCCTACTTTTAGATCTGGAACGGGAGCGATCTTTGCTTCTTGACCTGGATTTAGACCTTTAAAAGATACCAATTTTACTCTACAGGATTAAGTTTACCAATTCTAAAGTTATAGATAAAACCAGTGACAAACTAAAGGTAACTGCATCTATATTTGCAGAAACCTTTAGAGATAAGGTCTCACCGTGATCTGCTTTTTGAGACGCTACGGGATCTGCTGTGGCTACTCCTACGACTTCTGCTACGTGACCTCCTTCTAGACCGTGACCTGAGAACAGTGCACAAATATTAACTCGACAGACACAGCAATATTGAGACCTGGTTTGTCCTACTCACCCTTCAAATTTAGTATGACTATGTATCTTACAAGCCAATATTGTAAGATAATAAGTGGTCATACTACAGCAGACTTGATCTATCTAGGTCTAGAATACCATCTATGAATGCCCTATACCCAATGTTTCAAAAGGAGAGAAGTTTGTTTATTTATTATAAGCACTTGTATAGCACCAGCTGCGTACCTGGCACTTCACAGAACAATGAGATGGACCCTGTCCCTGCCTATGGCTTACAATCTAAAAGACTGGGGGGGGAGACATAGGGAGAGACCAGGCTAATGTATAGAATTCCTGAACAGCTAATGTGTGGGAGCAAATTTGTGTTTAAGACAGAGAACATTCAGCTCTCCTGCAAGGCAGTCTGTATCCATTTCACCCAACATTTAGCATTACATATCATGAAGCTGGGTTTTTTTGTTTTTTTTAAAAGTTCCCCAACTTTTCTTTAGCAGAGAACAGGTCTCCGCACATACTCCGAAAACAAAATCATTTAAGACTGTCAAGATCATTTAGGGCCCAAATGTGTACTTGGATTCAGTGACATCGTTTAATACATTTTTTTTAAAAAAAGAAAAAAAGTGGCATGTTATGAATACATCCATTATTACCTAAATAAAGCCACCACCTCTGGGGTGGACAATTGAGGAGGGGAGGAGATCAATTTCAAACAAGAGCAGCAAAATAAACCCTGTTATGCGCCCAGAGATTGCTGGTGTCAACATGGAAGACCTTGACTTTCAGAAAATCTCTTCCAAAAGTTACACCCCCAGCATAAGATAGTGGAATCAAGACCTAGATATCTAGGGGTGTGAAGCATTTCAATTATTTAATGTTTAAATAATTTGGAGTTCTCCTATAATGCACTTGAGTCAATTAACCAAGGAGACATCTTGGAGAGCACTGGAACCATTGCCTTATCCCTGAAATAACAACTGCCCGTAAACATTAAAACTGCATATAATAAGCCATCACTTATTAGTCTTATTAGTATATAGTAGTCTTTTTTACCTTAAAGGTCAGACAAGAGATTTGAAAGTTACCTGGATCTACTGCCAGAATAAGATCGCCTATGGCTCGATCGTGGCTTGTCTTCAACCAGCCTGATCTTCCTGCCATTTATCTCTGTGCCATCCAGTTTGTCCAAAGCACGCTTCATGTCAGAGTAAGACCGGAATTCAATTACTCCTTCATTTGTACGTTCTTTGTGGGCATCTGCATAGGTTACTTCACCAGCTTGCCTCATGAAATCCTTGGAGTAGATGAAAAGAGTTATATAATCATGTAATGTTTAAGCAGCAGTTGGAAAAGAAAGAATAAGACATGTCTCAGAAGATGCAGTAAGCCTAGTAGCCACGTAACGAATAATGCACATATACATACTTTCAAATCCTGCCAACTACAGCGACTGGAAAGATTTTCAACAATTAATCTGTACTCTGTACGAACAGGTGGTCCATATTTATCTCTTCCTGATGCTCTCCGACTGCTATATCCGCCACCTTTATTATGCAAAGAAATGAAGTTAGATGTCTCAAAATGAAAACATGTAAATGTTCTGAAAAAGTTAAATACAGATCATATATACTGGAGTAGGACTATCTTTCTAAGCCTCCAACAAACTTGCAATTCTCCATAATCCATATATTAAGGGCAAATCAAATAAGACTAAAATCCTACAAGACTGTGCTCCTAAGTTCTGTTAGAGAGTGACTGCTCCTTTATTAAATTTACCTTGCTAAGTTTTATTTTACAGAACATTGTAAAATATAAAACTTAACTGATTACATGCATTTCTACATTTTACAAAAAACGTTTACTAGTTACACTAAGTACTTACATCACAGTATGAGGTTTTTGGTGGTGGTCTGGCCACAACACACGCAAGGTAACAGTCACCTAGTTCAGTTTAACCAGTTTTGTCTAACCCTTGGAATCCTCACCATCACCCTGCGTCTAATGGCAAAAGGCTGCTGTCGTCATGGCTTCCGGTAAGGTCAGCCAAAGGGTCATAGGGCAAGGGTCACACAATGTATGGAAAAGCCATGGCCAATCAGGAAAGGCAGTCATCTTAGCCTCAGTGGACACAGCCTCAGCCCCACTGGTCACTTTTAAATTGAAACATCAAGGACTTGTTAAAAAGTTTGAATTGAACATGCAACAGTTTTAACAAACATACATTAGAATTTTTAGAAGCTTATAAAAAAAATCCCACCCCACCATAACTGTAAGGTAACTAAAAGTCAGCCTTACTGCTTATGCTACAAAACCAATTGTTTGATGTAGCCCAAAGAATGATAGAAGCCAGCTACGTAAAATGAGCATTGCATCTGAATGCTTGCCTGCACAATTCCCATCTGACAGTCCTAAAAACCTGTTTGAAGGTTTCCCAAACCCCCTCCCCATACTAAGCTTTGTGCATCAATACTTAAGTTCTGCATCTCAGCAGATACAAGCAGAATCGGCAGCTGATCAGCGCAATGCATATCCCACCCAATTAGCTGTATGCACCCAGTTACATAGTAGCATTACAGCCTTCAATTTTCTCATCTAAAAAATCCCAAACTCTCCCAACGTTAAGAGCAGTAAGCCCTTATGCTAGGCTATTTCCACTAAGGAATATGCCATCCACGTGTGAACACGCTGCGCCTAGTCCGCACATGGCAATTAGCCTGGCACTAACTGAAGATCACCCAAAGCGCAATGCTGTTGCCAGGATAGGTTTGCAAAGCAGGTACCAGTCTGACGCCAACATTGCACAAGACATCCCGAAATGCGCTCACCCCCGCCCCCACCGCCGTTAGCCCGCATCCCCCACCCTTTGCAACAGGAAGAAAAAGAACGAAACCCCCCTACCCCACCGACCCCGCTCACCCCTTGCCGGGCTGGCAGCCTGGGCGGAGCGATACTCACTGCGGCTGCTATAGCTGTACCCATCTCGGTCGCGGCGGGGGCCTCGGGCATGTTCCACAATCACCCGTTCCCCGCACAGGTCCTTGCCGTTCAGCTCATAAACGGCATCATCCGCGTCTCGGGAGTCCTCAAACTCCACGAAACCGTATCTGCGCGGGGGCGGGAAAAGCCGTCAGCGCGCCAGCTCTGCCCTCAGTCCCCCCCCACAGCCGGGCCCCGGAACCGGCTCGCTCGCTCCCCGGGCGCTAGAGACAATAGGCGCCATCACCGCCGCCATTTTGAGCGCGCTGCCACGCGGCAGCGACGGACTCGGGAGAGCGAGGCGCGGGCCCGGCCCCGGCTGACAGACCCAGCCCGCAGCACTGGCGCCCAACGCCCCCCACCCTGGCCCCCGCGCCGCCTCACCCGTTTTTGAGATCGACCTCGAGAAGGCGGCCGTAGCCGCTGAAAAAGCGTTGGATGTCCTTCTCCCGCACATGATAGCTCAGGCGCCCGATATACACGCGCGGCATCTCCACAACCCGGGAGGGGGAGGGAAGGGGAAAAAACAGAGACCAGGGAGGGCGAAATGCAGTGGGGCCCACACAAGTGCAACGGCGCGGCCTGCTCCACGGCACAATGGCGCTAATCGCCCGCGCACGCTTTTATACCAGGGGAGGAGCGTGGAATGTTACGTCACCGCGCTGGGACGTCACAAGGATGCCAAAGAACCAAGGGAAGGAAGTCGCACACGCGCAGTTTCCCATAACCCAAGGAGAACTATAGCTGCGCATGCGCAGAACTGTCTAGGAGTTTCCTATAGCTAGGCAGTCGCTTCTTTGCGCACGTGTGGAATTGCTCTCTTAGGTTTTGAGCTTTTCTCTCATAAGCCCA
This sequence comes from Sphenodon punctatus, assembly GCA_003113815.1. NCBI lineage: Eukaryota > Metazoa > Chordata > Lepidosauria > Sphenodontia > Sphenodontidae > Sphenodon > Sphenodon punctatus. The sequence goes on along the minus strand of QEPC01001898.1, from coordinate 168,531 downwards.
GTGTGCTACAGGCGGAGAGGGGAAGAGGGATTAATTTTCCTCAGGGCCTGGAGCCTTCTGGTACTCTCACACAGGTTCCAGAATGCTCTCGGGAATCTTCCCTCTGACCTTGATGACTTCGTGACCTTGTGGAATTCTGTGTGACTCCCAGGCGTCTGCTCCCAAATCGCCGACAATGCAGGTCCCTGTGGTATATACGGTGGAGCTGCGGCAGATGAAGCGAGAAGAGCGGTGGTTAGAGCGACGGTTGCGTCACTTTCATACTGAAGTTGACCAATTGCAACATAGAGTCTGGATGCCTATGCCATGGCGGTGCAGACAGCAAAGAAGGTTTTCTTTGCTGCCCTCATTGCATCCACTAAGTCCCGTACGGCTGAGCTCTTCTGAGTGATGAGGGGGCTGGTCAGTTTGGCCTCCCTCCGCCTGGATTCAGAGTAATCAAATGCTCGCTGTGACTTATTTGTGGACAAAATCACTGAAATCTACCAGCTTTGACGCAGCACTTTTAGCAGTGGGTGAGCCAGAGGCAGATGAAGCCCCATGTTATCCTGTTTTATGAGATGAATTTCAAGACATGTTGTCCTTGGATGTGGGGGATGCTCTTGGGACTATAATTCCTTTAATTTACTTAGCCAATGGCCATCCTAAAACATGTAAAAAGCAAACACAAATACAACACACAATGAAAAATAACATACCCCGCCACTAACATAATTACAATTTGCCGTTATACTATTAAACTCCAAAGGGATAAAATTAGCCGGACCACATCCTATAGCCTACTCCTTTGATAGTGTCATTTTAGATTTTAAAACTAGGGAGAGAAATTTAGCAACACTGTTACATTAGAGTCATAATCCCTCAAAAGAAACACCACCATCTGCGGAAGTTACAAAGTTGCTGGCGTAATGAGGGGCTCTCTATATAGTAATCTCCAGTTAGAATAGGCTGGGCAATCCAATAATATGTGTGCCATCATCTCCAGAACCACACTACATCCTTTATGACTGCAATATTGACAAACTCTTTGGTTATATGGAATTCGTTTCAATCTACCTTCAGAGAAGGCCGAAGGAAAAACATTAGACCTTGCCAAGGTAAATACCACTCTACTTTGCCCCATCCTGGGGTTAGACAAATAAGAGGCCCCCTCTAAGGGGGTCCTATAATTCATATACATCTGAGAGACCCTTTGACACCCCATATGCTCCCTTATGAGCTGAGCCTCCTGATCTTTTAGTCTAGATCTAATTTCAGACCAAGCTCTAAGGAATGAAAAAGATAGTATATAGGATGCAGGAAAACACAGAGAGTGTAACATTTTCTTAACCATACCTGGCCATTTCCCAACAGCTGAGTGAACCTCTAGCTGTGATAAGGAATCTGATTGGATCAAGTTTAATTATAACCAGAATTTCAGGATGGCTGATTTGGCCATTAGAGCCACTTGGTTACTTAGGCCTCTGCCATAAGTAATACCGCAGGTGTGCCTCTGGGTGCATGTAGAATGGCACGTAACATTTTATTCTGGGGGAGGTCGTGAGAGGGTTCAGGGTGCATTGTCGCCAATATGCTGATGATACTCAGCTGTACCTCTCTTTTTCAACAGACCCAGACCCTGCCGTCTCGGTGCTATCTCAGTGTTTGGAGGCCGGGGCGGAATGGATGTGGCAGAGCAGACTGAAGCTCAACCCCGATAAGACAGAGGTGATGGTGATGGGGAGAGCGAGGGAGGTGTCGGCCCCCCTGATTGGGGGGGTTCACCCTCCCATAGCTCAACAGGGGTTCACCCTCCCATAGCTCAACAGGTCCGGAGTCTGGGGGTGATATTGGACACGGATCTCCGCCTGGAGCGGCAGGTGGAGGCAGTCACTAAGGCTGCCTTCCGCCAGTTGTATCTGGTGCATAGGCTGCATCCGTTCATCTCCGGCTCGGACCTGGCCTCCCTCATCCATGTCTTCGTCACCTCAAGGCTGGACTACTGCAACGCGCTCTACATGGGGCTTCCCTTGTGCCTGGTTCGGAGGCTGCAGCTAGTGTAGAATGTGGCGGCCCGTCTCCTTTCGGGAACGGGTCGTCGGGAGCACATAACATCTGTGCTCTGGGCTCTGCACTGGTTGCCAATAGCATGCCGAGCCAGGTTCAAGGTGTTGGTATTGATTTATAAAGCTCTTCATGGTCTCGGTCCCTCATACCTCAGGGACCGCCTCGTGCTCCGCACCGCGGAGCGGACCCTTCGGTCTGCTGGGGGTGCCTTCTTGGAGGTCCCCCGCGTTAAGCGGAGGGCCACAATGGAGAGGGCATTCTTGGTGGCCGGGACGCGTCTTTAGAACTCCCTACCGGAGGAAGATCGCCTGGCCCCAAGTCTCTTGATATTCCGACGAAAGTGTAAAACCTGGCTGTTCGCCCAGGCCTTTGGGGAGGGGGGGAGGGTTTAGTGGGTTTTGTCTTCCCTCCCCTATTGATTTTTGTATCCCGGGCCCTGCTCTTAATATTTTAATATTTGATATTGTATTTTTATGTTTTAAACTGTTTTATACTGTTTTTATTGTTGGAAGCCGCCCCGAGCTGTATTCAGGAGGGGCGGGGTATAAATTCAATAAATAAATAAAATAAATAAATAAACCTCTAGCTCATCAATCATAGCTATGCTCCAGACTGAGGCTCTGTATAGCAACTGAAGGACCAATTTGGCTTTGAGTAATTTTAGGGCTGGTCTAAATAACTTCCCCCCCTTAACCCAATAAAAACCAGCAATACTTGGCATGTAGACCTTGCTGCTGCCCGTGCAGATTTATGATGTAAATGCCATGAAGGAGCCGTGGACACTATGACTCCAAGATATTTGTAATAACGGACTTGCTCAATGCTATAAGACTCCATAAACCACTTATGCTGTTTTAGAGCTTTACTTATCACCAGCACCTTGGTCTTAGTGTAGTTAATTACTAATAATTCTTTTCTACAATAGGCACAAAAAGCTGTCATCAACCTCCTTAACCCTATCTGCGTACGTGCTATCAATGCCATATCGTCAGCATATAATAAAGCCAAAAAAGTGTGATTCCCTAGCTCCACTGGGTGATACGAGAGGTTCGCAAGGACCTCCTTCATATCATTTAAGTACTGACTAAATAATATGGGTGCTAAAATACAACCTTGCTTAACCCCCCTTACAACTTCTATAGCTGTGTAAGGCTGCCCTGCCTGTTCCTTTGCACTTGCAGTGATGTATTTACATGCACTGCTTTAACTAGATGCAGCAGCCTAAGGTCAATCTGGTAATGCAGCAATTTCTGCCATAGTCTCTCCCTAGTCACTGAATCAAAGACTGTTTTCAAATCAACAAAAAAATATATATATAGGCGAGCCTTAGACCTTAGCTGTACATATTTAGCTATCAGTTGGTCAAGCACAAAGATATGGTCTACACTTGAGACTCCTTTTCTAAAACCCACCTGCTCTCTTCCTATAAGATTCCCTGAATAAACCCAAATTTGTAGTCTCGTCAGCAAGTATTTTGTATATAACTTGCCGACAACACTCAACAGACTGACTGTACGATCGTTAGCCGGTTCCTTAGGATCCCCCTTTTTTAAAATGGGTACTACTGTACTTTGTGCCCAAGTTTTGGGTGTTTTTCCTGTTTCATTTATAACCGTAGATAACAAAGCCAAAGCCCTACTCCACCAGTCCATATTCTCTTTTAAGTGCTCGGCTGGAATAAAATCAATCCCTGGAGCCTAGATTTTAACCGTAAAATAATCAGACCTACTTCTGTGGGTGTAACCGGCTCCCACTGGGCCAAAGTGTCCAGTGAATACAATGTGGGTTCCCTTATACGATTGTCTGTCCCTGAGAATATGGTCCTATAGTGGGCTTCCCACTTGGCTGCTGGAATATTAGCTCCTTCATGACAAGGTCCTGAAGCCCACGCTGATTTAATTAGCAACCAAAATCTTGAGGAGTTACCCTCACACGCAGCACTCTCTAAATCTGCCCAAAACGTATATTGGTGCTGATTTTTCTTTTCTTTCAGGAGTTTTTTATACTCTTTCCTTACTGCAAGAAATGAATCTACCAATACACGGTTCAAACTATTTCCCTTCATCACACGCGCCAAGCGGTTCAATTCCCGCTTGGCCAGCCTGCAAGAACTCTCCAGTCTGATTTTCTGTTTACTCCCCTGTTTACCTCTTGGACAAGCCACTAAAAACGGATGCAACATATTAACTAAATCATCATATACCTTTAAAAAGGTCTCTGGCACTTGCAAATGGCTGCCCAAAAAGATTTCCAAAATTTGGAGAGATAAGAGAGCAGATATAGTCTCCTGAATCTGGGGCAACCATTTCACTCTCCGTTTCCCCACCAAATCAGGATGAGAATCCTCTAACCAATTTTCCTCCAACTCATCTCCTACTGCCAAAGAACTATTAAACCAAGTCACTAAGGGGAAATGTTCAGAATCAGATACTGGCAAGACAGCAAAATCCATAACATATAGAATCAAAAGCTCTGAGACCATCATATAATCGATTACACTTCTTCCACAATGTGAAACAAAGGTATAGTCCCCTAGCCGGTCCCCTGGCATAGAGCCATTTAAAATCATTAGCTCTGCTGTCTCCACAAAGTTCTCAAACAATAATCCAGCACTATTAGTAACCCTATCTTTGGATGTCCTACTCAAAAGCAACAAATCTGGAACCGGACTATCCAAAATTGGCACCCTCTCTGATAGCTCTTGGGACTGTTCGAGCCACTTATTGTGAATTAGATCCATGCCTGTCCTGGCTGGTTAAGGCCAGCTGGGAGACATTAGGGTTGTTGCTGACTGGGATAGTCAACGCCTCCTTTGGGGAGGGCAGGGTGCCAGACTGTCTCAAGGAGGCTGTGGTGTGGCCCCTGCTCAAAAAGCCATTATTAGACGGTGTCCTGGGTAGCTATTGGCCGGTCTCTAAACATCCGTTTTTGGGGAAGGTTATTGAATGGGTGGTGGCTTGACAGCTTCAGGAGCATCTGGACTGGGTCAACTTTTTTACATAAGAACATAAGAAGTGCCATACTGGGTCAGACCAATGGTCCATCCAGCCCAGCATCCTGTCTCCGATAGTGGCCAATCATGGTAGCTTGGGAGAAGCACCCAACAGTCACAATGGGGGATCCATTCCCTGTTGTTTCCCCCCAGCTCTTGTCATGTTCCCTGATCCTGTCTGGCTAATAGCTGCGAATGGACCTATCCTCCAGAAACTTGTCCAAACCTCTGTTAAACTCAGCTATAGTACTGGTCCTTACCACAGCCTCTGGCAGTAGATTCCACAACCCAATTATACGCTGAGTGAAAAAATATTTTATTTGTTTTAAACTTGCCACCCACGGGTTTCATGGATTGTCCCCTAGTTCTAGCTGAGAGGGTAAATAACTGCTCCTTGTTTATTAGCTCCACATCACTCATGATTTTATAGACCTCTATCATATCTCCTCTCAGTCGTCTCTTCTCCAAGCTGAAGAGCCCCAACCTATCAAGCCTCTCCTCATATGGGAGCCTTTCCATGCCCTTGATAATTTTTGTTGCCCTTCTCTAGTTCAGATATGTCTTTTTTAAGATGGGGTGAACAGAACTGCACACAATATTCCAGGTGCGGTTGCACCATTGATTTGTATAGAGGCATTATAACATCCTCAGTTTTATTCTCTATCCCCTTCAGAATAATTCCTAACGTTCTGTTTGCCTTTTTGACTGCTGCTGCACACTGCGCTGTGGATTTCATTGTATTGTCCACAACCAACCCCAGATCCTTTTCCTGAATGGTAACTCCTAGCTTAGTACCCAGCGTTCTGTATGCATAGTTTGGATTATTTTTCCCTACGTGCATCACTTTGCACTTGTCCACATTAAATCTCATTTGCCATTTAGATGCCCAATCTAATCCAATTCAGTACCTTTTATTGTACTGGCACTAGGCCATGACAAATTAAATAAACATACATTCCTGTTGAACACAATATAAATACAATAGAATATAATCCTTGCACACACCACCAAATTACAAATTCATAAATAAATTAGGTACAATAGGTAAATACAGTACACCATAATAAAATACTTGAGGCAGGCTATAATCTACACATCGGCATCTGCAGTTGCCTTTTTTGAGGGTACCTTGATATTAGAGCGGATCTTCTCTGCTCTAATTGCAAATAGGGCTACAAGGTGAGTCTTATCCTGGTCTCGGTTGTTCAAAAGATAGCTCAATTTAGACAAATCCTAGGTCAATATCTAATTTAGCCATAAGGAGTAACCTCGATATAGCATAAAGAGGGCAAACCAACAGATAATGCCGCAAATCTTCAATGCCAGTACCACATGGACATATCCTTTCTAAATAAGGTATATTGTTATAACGCCCTAAAAGCACCGCTCTGCGCACTGTCTGGAGCCTTAAGCTGTGAAAGCTTTTCTTTGTTTCATATCTGGCAAAGTTGTCAGTTATTCAACGCCCTTGGTCCCAGGGACCCAGTATTTAAATAGTGGGGAGGGTCGGGAATTAGATATTATAGTTCTTTGCTTCTGCCTATCAATGTCTGTTATTAGTCTGGCCAAAATTTTAAACGTTTCCTTAGCAGGATGTTGGAGCAAATAGGGCGGAGAGAAGCCCAGTAGTGATATTCTTTTGTTTACTGTTTGCCACCAAACATCCTGTTTACTCCCCACAGTCATATTTCTCCTTCAACACCAACTGCATGAGAGTATTGCCAGTATCTCCCTGGATCTTAAGTCAAAATTTTAAAACATACTTCTCAATCCTGGCTGCCAAGGATGCCACACCCATCTCCAAAATGAGAGGGGCCGGAGATGTAGATGGTGGAACCCCTAGCAGAACTCTCAAATATTTATTAAAGATAGGATCCAAAACTTTAGACACCCTAGGGTCAATTCCCACCTTAGAGAATGCACACCTTAGAGAATCTTTGCTAATATTTTGGATTCAAATATCATGATGGTTAGGGCAATTTGATGGCCTCCTTTAGTATAAAAAAATTTCAGAAAGGCAACCATAACTGATTTTGCCGCCTATCTTACTCAGGCAAGCGAGGGTCCCCACTGGTCACTGAAAACAAAAGTAGCGTCCAGATCGGTGAATAGACGAACTTGTTCAATCTTATGGTTAGCCCTGTACCAGTCATTAGACACAGTACCTTTTAGAAAAAAACATGATCTTCATTTTAGTGTGGTTTATCTTAAGGTCCTGTTCTGCACTATTTAATGCAAAATCATTTAGCAATCACTTTAATCCTAGCCTACTTATTGACAGGAGGATGATGTCGTCTGTGTACAGAAGAATCGATATCTTCCTCTGCCCAATTTTTGGGGTCATATAGCACCCATCATCTCTATGCCTTAAGATAAGTTTATTAATGTATACATTAAAAAGAGCAGGGGCCAAAAGGCAACCGTGTCTCACCCCTCTGGTGATCTGAATAGAATTCGAGAAATGACCATGTGCGTTGACCCATACACGAAGAGAAGTATATGTGTATTATTATTATTATAAGCATTTGTATAGTGCCAGCTGTGTACCTAACGCTTTACAGAACAATAAGATAGACGCAGTCTCTGCCTACGGCTTACAATCTAATAGACACAGAGGGGGGAGACAAGAAGATGGGGACATAGGGAGAAACAAGGGATAAATAACATTCAAGCAGATGCGAAGTCTCAGGTAGGGATGGGCGAACGCAGTTCGGAAGTTCGGAGTTCGGCCCGAACTCGAACTGTTTGGATGACCGAACATGAACATGAACATGAACGCGAACAATCCGAACAATGAACGACGAAATGGCCGAACAGTTCGGTAAGTTCGGATCGCGTTCGGATGAGTTCGGGTGGCAAAAAAAGGTTCACTGGAAGGTCAAACATGACAGGGAGGTGTAGTCACTGAGGAGCAGACTTCTAGGCACCAGGGGTGGAGAGAGGCTTGGAAGAAACGAAACTAATTATCTGCCCCCCCCCC